>CM074280.1:30020244-30122744 GCA_037194245.1 Opsariichthys bidens | reverse complement strand
ATATATTACAGATAGAGGCCCCAAAAGACACTATAACATGCATTTATTTAAAAGAGACCACACTTCTTAAGAAAGCATTTCACAAAAAAAAGGAATAGGTTTAATTAAAGTCATTGACATTTGGTTAAAACTTCTCAGAAAAGATCTAGCGTCGTGTGTTTGCAGATTCCACTGATAGTCTATCTATGCACTGACGTTCATTCGTGAAGTGTGGATTAGATGTCTTAATGCTTTTTGGGACCGGTCACTTTAAATTTAAAAAAATATATGCAACTATTTAAAAAGAATCATATCTCATGTACCATGTGTGAGACATCTGGAGACGTCGAAACTTAATGCTGCCGACACATTTTTGAGCATCTTAAATGAAACTATTTCCACGCGCATGACTGTCAGAATAAATGCATTCTGATCTATATCAGTTTTTTCTGGCGCTGAATAATCAGCTACATGATGAGAGAAATGAAGATCGAGTACGATAAATTTCCCTCCTTTTTTGCCTGTGAAAATTGCTTAGCAATGTATTTGACACAAGTTTAATTTAAGGAACGTTATAGACGTCATCAGTGTACTGAGAGGATGACTTTGACGGTCCTGATGTGTTATACAACATGTCAGTGTGGCATGTTGAGTGTCAGCTGACTCGTGATACTGAAAGGCCCGCAGGTATTCCCACATGGAGCACCTGCTTCCTCACGACACTCACCGGTTGGTGCTGTCTGAGTGCTTGATGTTTGCCATGCACGCTAGGTTTATACAACTAATGAAACTGCATTTAAATCAGATAAATCGCATGGGTTTCGTAAGATGTCACATGGTTTTCGGAAGACATTCGAGAAAGGTTCCCAGCTAAACGCTTGACAGGATGATCAGCCTCACAAGGGGTCAGGAACTCATCGGCCGGTCAGGAACGCAGCAGGACACCTTTCTCCAAAGGGCGTTTCAAAGCACTGTGTGGAAGTGCCTGTGGCGAATTCTACGTGTTTTTGACAGAACTGTGTCAAATTGAAATTACACCTTTTAATTGGCAGTTTTTGTCCACATGCATTTAAAAAATATTACTTAGTAAACTAGACGTATAGCAGTTCTGAAGCACATCTGAGATCAGTTTGCAGGAGGACATTTGAATTTTTATGTTCTGCAGGTTGTTTTGCCACATATGGAGTCTTGAAGGGTTAGTTCACCCAACAGTGAAAATTCTGTCATTAATTCCTCACCCTCATGTCGTTCTGTAAGACCTTCGTTCATTTTCGGAAAACAAATGAAGATATTTTTGAAGATTTTCTGTCCCTTCATTTACAGTCTATGGAACTGTACTCAAAAAAGTTCATAAAGTGATTGTAAAACTAATCCATATGAATTGAGTGGTTTAGACTGCTTTATATGATGAACAGATTTAATTTAGGCTTTTTTCACATATAAACATTCATCAACACACACATCAGTTATGATGAACAGAAGCTCAAGCCTGTTTGCTTGATGTGAGAGAACCAGAAGTTAATTCTCGTGTTACGCAGCACGTTTGAGCTTCAGTGAGAACCAATGAGGTTCATTCTCGTGTTACGCAGCACGTTTGAACTTCAGCAAGAACCAATGAGGTTAGTTCTCGTGTTACGCAGCACGTTTGAGCTTCTACAAGAACCAATGAGGTTCATTCTCGTGTTACGCAGCACGTTTGAGCTCCAGCAAGAACCAATGAGGTTCATTCTTGTGTTACGCAGCACGTTTGAGCTTCAGCAAGAACCAATGAGGTTCATTCTCGTGTTACGCAGCACATTTGAGCTTCTACAAGAACCAATGAGGTTCATTCTCGTGTTACGCAGCACGTTTGAGCTTCTACAAGAACCAATGAGGTTCATTCTCGTGTTACGCAGCACGTTTGAGCTTCAGCAAGGACCAATGAGATTCATTCTCGTGTTATGCAGCGCGTTTGAGCTTCAGCGAGAACCAATGAGGTTCATTCTCGTGTTACGCAGCACGTTTGAGCTTCTACAAGAACCAATGAGGTTCATTCTCGTGTTACGCAGCACGTTTGAGCTTCTACAAGAACCAATGAGGTTCATTCTCGTGTTACGCAGCACGTTTGAGCTTCTACAAGAACCAGTGAGGTTCATTCTCGTGTTACGCAGCACGTTTGAGCTTCTACAAGAACCAATGAGGTTCATTCTCGTGTTACGCAGGACGTTTGAACTTCAGCAAGAACCAATGAGGTTAGTTCTCGTGTTACGCAGCACGTTTGAGCTTCTACAAGAACCAATGAGGTTCATTCTCGTGTTACGCAGCACGTTTGAGCTCCAGCAAGAACCAAAAGGTTCATTCTTGTGTTACGCAGCACGTTTGAGCTTCTACAAGAACCAATGAGGTTCATTCTCGTGTTACGCAGCACGTTTGAGCTTCTACAAGAACCAGTGAGGTTCATTCTCGTGTTACGCAGCACGTTTGAGCTTCTACAAGAACCAATGAGGTTCATTCTCGTGTTACGCAGCACGTTTGAACTTCAGCAAGAACCAATGAGGTTAGTTCTCGTGTTACGCAGCACGTTTGAGCTCCAGCAAGAACCAATGAGGTTCATTCTTGTGTTACGCAGCACGTTTGAGCTTCAGCAAGAACCAATGAGGTTCATTCTCGTGTTACGCAGCACATTTGAGCTTCTACAAGAACCAATGAGGTTCATTCTCGTGTTACGCAGCACGTTTGAGCTTCTACAAGAACCAATGAGGTTCATTCTCGTGTTACGCAGCACGTTTGAGCTTCAGCGAGAACCAATGAGGTTCATTCTTGTGTTACGCAGCACGTTTGAGCTTCTACAAGAACCAATGAGGTTCATTCTCGTGTTACGCAGCACATTTGAGCTTCAGCAAGAACCAATGAGGTTCATTCTCTTTAATTTCGCTACTTTTGATTGAGTTTGGATATTATCAATAGAGTACAATAGAGATTGAAATTGAAAGGTCTAGAAATTGCAGTACCAGGAACATAATAAACACTAGAGAAATAAGATGCAGGTTGCTACTTTTTTGGTTTATTTGGAAAAGCAGATGCTTCACATGGAAAAAGATGTTAGTTAGAAACACATAGCAGTGGTTCTCAAACAACGGACTGGACTCTGTACACTTCTGAGAGGACCGCAAAATGGCTTAAAATGATTTATAATAAGATAAAACAAGTTTTAAAATAAGCTTACACCGCTAAAAATATGACATTTATTATTTTAATATGTTCTTTCAAGAACTGGGTTTCTAGCCTTGGAAAACCGGGTTACTGTATATGTCAAAATTTTAAAACTGTGATTTCCAGATGTGAAAATGTTGTGAAAATTACTAAAATAAATATGAATTTTTCTAGTTATAAGAAGCTCTTAAGTGTTTTATTGGCCAGAAATGTGTGCTTTTTGTAAATACAAACATAACACACCTTTTCCTATAATCCTGAACGACTGGAAATTCTGTATACGACTGTATATTCAGTGGTCATAAAAAGTGTGAAATCTGTATTCTGTGTATTGATTGTATTTCTTGTATTTTGCAATTTAGAATATGTTATATGCATGTATGCTGCGCTCACAGCAGTGAAGGCAGCACAATGAGAGGAACGCCGAAAAAGGCAAGAGCTGTACTGAGCAGACCTGTGAAAAAACAAAACGTGTGAAATAGCATGTTGAAGTAGTCTAGAGAAGGAGCAGCAATTTAACCTTCAACACCTGCCATGTCACAATGACAGAATACCCTCAGTGCTCCTCTATAGTTCACAGGTCACCCCTAATGATGTGGGAAGCAGTGACATTTGCATTCATCCAAAGCATGCATATACAGTGGGGAGAACAAGTATTTGATAAACTGCTGATTTTGCCGGTTTGCCCACTTACGAAACATGTAGATGTCTGTGATTTTTTTTTAATCATAGGTACTCTTCAACTGTGAGTGATGGAATCTAAAACAAAAATACAGAAAATCACATTGTATGATTTTTAAATAATTAATTTGCATTTTATTGCATGACATAAGTATTTGATCAACCTACCAACCAGTAAGAATTCCGGCTCTCACAGACCTGTTAGTTTCTTTACGAAGCCCTCCTGTTCTCCACTCATTACCTGTATTATGCAACTTTTTGTAACCTTGGCCAGATCTGTGCCTTGCCACAATTCTGTCTCTGAGCTCTTCAGGCAGTTCCTTTGACCTCATGATTCTCATTTGCTCTGACATGCACTGTGAGCTGTAAGGTCTTATATAGACAGGTGTGTTGCTTTCTTAATCGAGTCCAATCAGTATAATCAAACACAGTTGGTCTCAAATGAAGGTGTAGAACCATCTCAAGGATGATCAGAAGAAATGGACCGCACCGGAGTTAAATATATGAGTGTCACAGCAAAGGGTCTGAATACTTAGGACCATGTGATAATTCAGTTTTTATTTTTTTAATAAATCTGCACAAATGTCAACAATTCTATGTTTTTCTGTCAATATGGGGTGCTGTGTATACATTAATGAGGAAAAAAATGGGGAAAAAATGAATTTAAATGATTTTAGCTAATGGCTGCAATATAACAAAAAATGTAAGAGGGTCTGAATACTTTCTGTACCCACTGTATATATATATATATATATATATATATATATATACACACAGGGAGTGCAGAATTATTAGGCAAATGAGTATTTTGACCACATAATCCTCATTATGCATGTTGTCTTACTCCAAGCTGTATAGGCTGGAAAGCCTACTACCAATTAAGCATATTAGGTGATGTGCATCTCTGTAATGAGAAGGGGTGTGGTCTAATGACATCAACACCCTATATCAGGTGTGCATAATTATTAGGCAACTTCCTTTCCTTTGGCAAAATGGGTCAAAAGAAGGACTTGACAGGCTCAGAAAAGTCCAAAATAGTGAGATATATTGCAGAGGGATGCAGAAGTCTTAAAATAGCCAAGCTTCTGAAGCGTGATCATCGAACAATCAAGCGTTTCATTCAAAATAGTCAACAGGGTCGCAAGAAGCGTGTGGAAAAACCAAGGCGCAAAATAACTGCCCGTGAACTGAGAAAAGTCAAGCGTGCAGCTGCCAAGATGCCACTTGCCACCAGTTTGGCCATATTTCAGAGCTGCAACATCACTGGAGTGCCCAAAAGCACAAGGTGTGCAATACTCAGAGACATGGCCAAGGTAAGAAAGGCAGAAAGTCGACCACCACTGAACAAGACACACAAGCTGAAACGTCAAGACTGGGCCAAGAAATATCTCAAGACTGATTTTACTAAGGTTTTATGGACTGATGAAATGAGAGTGAGTCTTGATGGGCCAGATGGATGGGCCCGTGGCTGGATTGGTAAAGGGCAGAGAGCTCCAGTCCGACTCAGACGCCAGCAAGGTGGAGGTGGAGTACCGGTTTGGGCTGGTATCATCAAAGATGAGCTTGTGGGGCCTTTTCGGGTTGAGGATGGAGTCAAGCCCAACTCCCAGTCCTACTGCCAGTTTCTGGAAGACACCTTCTTCAAGCAGTGGTACAGGAAGAAGTCTACATCCTTCAAGAAAAACATGATTTTCATGCAGGACAATGCTCCATCACACGCGTCCAAGTACTCCACAGCGTGGCTGGCAAGAAAGGGTATAAAAGAAGAAAATCTAATGATATGGCCTCCTTGTTCACCTGATCTGAACCCCATTGAGAACCTGTGGTCCATCATCAAATGTGCGATTTACAAGGAGGGAAAACAGTACACCTCTCTGAACAGTGTCTGGGAGGCTGTGGTTGCTGCTGCACGCAATGTTGATGGTGAACAGATCAAAACACTGACAGAATCCATGGATGGCAGGCTTTTGAGTGTCCTTGCAAAGAAAGGTGGCTATATTGGTCACTGATTTGTTTTTGTTTGGTTTTTGAATGTCTGAAATGTATATTTGTGAATGTTGAGATGTTATATTGGTTTCACTGGTAAAAATAAATAATTGAAATGGGTATAAATTTGTTTTTTGTTAAGGTGCCTAATAATTATGCACAGTAATAGTCACCTGCACACACAGATATCCCCCTAAAAGAGCTAAAACTAAAAACTAAAACTTCCAAAAATATTCAGCTTTGATATTGAGTTTTTTGTGTTCATTGAGAACATGGTTGTTGTTCAATAATAAAATTAATCCTCAAAAATACAACTTGCCTAATAATTCTGCACTCCCTGTATATATATATATATACACACATTGTGATTTATTTTATATGTATATATATATATATATATTGCTTTGCTCTAGAAATTGCATCTTTTTTTATATCTATGTCCGAGGCATCACATGCCCAGGCACGCACCACATTACATATACTGCTCACTGTTATTATCAACATGTCTATCAGTCATTGTCTTTTCTTCACAGCTCGACATTCCAGATCCTCACATTTTTTTGTAGCTTAGCTGCTGAAGAACAGATCATTCTCTAAACTATTTGGCCACTCACAAGTTGAGATCTTCATGATATGATCCTAATCAAAGCATGTCTATTTCCGCCAAGCCTCTCTTCCCAGTTTGTGGGTGTGTTTTTGACGAATAGACCTCACTCCGCTTGTCATTGAGATGATTTATAATGTGATGGTTTAAATTTTACTTCTGATGGTTTTGTAAGATGTCACACGTGGTCACATGGGTCACATCTGGGTGATAGGAACTACAGTTAGTTTTTTTGATTTCTTTTTTCCTGAACTTGAGAGAAACTCTATATGTGTGTGTGCATATGTGTATATGTATATATCTGTATGCATCTGTGTATATACATATTATATACAGTACTGTGCAAAAGTTTCAAAAATAGACATGTTAATAGTTTATATTTATCAATTAACAAAATGCAAAGTGAGTGAACAGAAGAAAAATCTACATCAAATCAATATTTGGTGTGACCACCCTTTGCCTTCAAAACAGCATCAATTCTTCTAGGTACACTTGCACACAGTTTTTGAAGGAACTCGGCAGGTAGGTTGGCCCAAACATCTTGGAGAACTAACCACAGTTCCTCTGTGGATTTAGGCAGCCTCAGTTGCTTCTCTCTCTTCATGTAATCCCAGACAGACTCGATGATGTTGAGATCAGGGCTCTGTGGGGGCCATACCATCACTTCCAGGACTCCTTGTTCTTCTTTACACTGAAGATAGTTCTTAATGACTTTCGCTGTATGTTTGGGGTCGTTGTCATGCTGCAGAATAAATTTGGGGCCAATCAGAAGCCTCCCTGATGGTATTGCATGATGGATAAGTATCTGCCTGTACTTCTCAGCATTGAGGATACCATTAATTCTGACCAAATCCCCAACTCCATTTGCAGAAATGCAGCCCCAAACTTGCAAGGAACCTCCACCATGCTTCACTGTTGCCTGCAGACACTCATTCGTGTACCGCTCTCCAGCCCTTCGGCGAACAAACTGCCTTCTGCTACAGCCAAATATTTCAAATTTTGACTCATCAGTCCAGAGCACCTGCTGCCATTTTTCTGCACCCCAGTTCCTGTGTTTTCGTGCATAGTTGAGTCGCTTGGCCTTGTTTCCACGTCGGAGGTATGGCTTTTTGGCCGCAAGTCTTCCATGAAGGCCACTTCTGACCAGACTTCTCCGGACAGTAGATGGAATTGTGAGCTAATGGCACTGCTCGACATCTTCCGATTGCGAAGGGAAGTAAGCATGATGTGTCTTTCATCTGCTGCAGTACGTTGCCTGTTTCTTTGTGCTTCTTCAAAAGAGCTTGGACAGCACATCTGGAAACCCCTGTCTGCCTTGAAATTTCTGCCTGGGAGAGACCTTGCTGATGCAGTATAACTACCTTGTGTCTTGTTGCTGTGCTCAGTCTTGCCATGGTGTATGACTTTTGACAGTAAACTGTCTTCAGCAACCTCACCTTGTTAGCTGAGTTTGGCTGTTCCTCACCCAGTTTTATTCCTCCTACACAGCTGTTTCTGTTTCAGTTAATGATTGTGTTTCAACCTACATATTGAATTGATGATCATTAGCACCTGTTTGGTATAATTGTTTAATCATACACCTAACTATATGCCTACAAAATCCCTGACTTTGTGCAAGTGTACCTTGAAGAATTGATGCTGTTTTGAAGGTAAAGGGTGGTCACACCAAATATGGATTTGATTTAGATTTTTCTTCTGTTCACTCACTTTGCGTTTTGTTAATTGATAAATATAATCTATTACCAAGTTTCTTTTTGAAAGCATTCTTACTTTACAGCATTTTTTCACACCTGCCTAAAACTTTTGCACAGTACTGTATATATATATATATATATATATATATATATATATATATACAAACATATATATACAAAAAATATACACACACACACATATGTATATATACATGCATGTATGTATATGTGTATATGTATATATTTATGTGTGTGTTTGTGTGTGTATATATATATGTATATATATATATATATGTATATATCTGTGTGTGTATGTATATATATATATTTATGTATGTATATGTGTGTGTATATTGAAGGGGTGATTCTGGAATCCTCTCCCGCTTCAATATATATATTTTGAAGGATTTATCACGAAATTATCTTTCTAAATATAGAATTATTTAGAATGACTAACTTCAACTTATATTAAAGCCTTTCATTTTTTCCTTTTCATTTTCAAACACTAGAAAATAATGTTGTATATTGTCTGTACCTCTGACTGAGAGAAAAGTACAACTTATCAGTATGTTTTGGGAAAGTTTCCTGTTCAGTGCAGAGCTCAGATCAACTTCAGCCTTGAAGAAGCTGTGAATCATCTGTATCTTTGTATGTGCGCTTAGTGTTCTGTACAGGTCTGTTATGGGTACCAGTGGACAACTGGGACTCTGCTTGAGACGTGCTGACGCCTAGGCCTGACCTAGAAGGACATTCTGTGCCTAAGTTCAAGGTCTGTTCATCAGCATCATAATGGAAGGAGATATGCTTCTGACTATCTGTCCATGTGTATATATATATATATATATATATATATATATATATATATATATATATATATATATATATATATGTATGTATGTATGTGTGTGTGTGTGTGTGTGTGTGTGTGTATATATATATGTGTGTGTGTATATGTATATCTGTGTCTATATGTATGTATGTATGTATATATATATATATATATATATATATATATATATATATATATATATATATATATATATATGTATATGTATATCCACACACACTGTTGCACACTGTTGAGGCACTGTATGACCACCTTCCTAATATTGTGTTGGCCCCTATTGCTGCCAAAACAGCCCTGACCTGTCGAGACATGGACTCCTCTAGACCCCTGAAGGTGTGCTGTGGGATCTGACACCAAGGTGTTCGCAGCAGATCCTTTAAGTCCTTTTAGGCCAGTGGTTCTCAGCCCGTGGCTTGTCATGAATGCAAATGTGGCCCATGATAGTCGACCACATTTAAACATTAACTTCCAGTTTTACAATTTATTTTTATTTTTAAATTAAATTAAAATGGATTAAATCTAATCTAAGTTTGAACTATAATTGTTTTTTGTCATATAAAATCATTTTGGTGATCACATTATTTTCACATGTGCAGACCTGTAGCATACTCAATTAACTCAACATAACTCAATTTAAGAGCGCGTTTTGGCAGAATTCCAATAGTAGCCATTATTTTTGTAAATTTAGGGATTAAAATTGACAAATTTGTTGGAGGAGAAAAGCAAAATGAGGAACATACTACTGAAGGAACATGTTACAAACTAGAAGAGTCGTAGCATCAGCAGCGAAGATAAGAAACATGGAAGAATCAGTTGTCAATGAGCGAGAGGGGCAGACTTTGTTTGCTCTGTAGTAAAATACTTGGCATATGCACAACCTACAATAGATCTGTGAATACAATGTGTTTGTTTGATGTGCATCCGGCAGCTCGCGGATACTGTGGCAGCGATTGCGACGTGACAGAATGCTTGATAATGTTCAATTGTAATAATGCACTCAATGTTGTGTAACGTGGGTTTATTGTAGTTTCACTTTGATATGAAGAAGTCGCACTGCCAGCCATTCCAACACACTGTGAAACGAAAACTAATTTCTTATAGTATTTGGCAAAGTTTGACAGAAATAAAATACCGTATGTGCCACGGGAAAACACCGCCTCTTCTGTGTGTGCAACATCTGTATAGTAACGATATTATCTGCTAATACCATAACATTGAATCTGATTGGTTTTCATTAATGACATCTATGTAAATAATATGTGGCCCGTGAGAACATAGTGCGGCCCACTGGGAAAAACTGTTGAGAACCACTGTTATATCCTTGCCTTCTTCTCATAATGCATCCTGGTGTCGTGTGTTCCCCAGGTAAGCGACGCACACGCACCCGGCCATCCACGTGATGTAGAAGAAAACGTGATTCATGAGACCAGTCCACCTTCTTCCATCGCTCCATGGTCCAGTTCTGATGCTCTCGTCCCACTGTTGGCTCTTTCGGCGGTGGACAGGGGTCAGCATGGACACCCTGACCGGTCTCGTCTGCAGCTCCATACGCATCAAAACAGCTTTCTATCAGAACCAGCATCAACTTGAAACAGTTTCCCAGTTCATTTATGCTAATTACTGTCCTGAGTATTAGGGGGCACTCTATTTTGACGGATATGGGTTAACCTATTTAAAGTAGCTAGGAAGGAGAAATGGCAGGAAGTGATTCTCTACCTTTATGGAGAGGTTTGCCTCATGGTGTTTTGAGGCCTTTTTCATCCAGTTTGAGGAACTTTGGAGTTCTAAGCTCGTTCGTAAGTAATTCTCATTGTTTTTTGTATGTTAAAAATGAATGTTTATGGGACAGGTGTTACAAATTTCTTGAGCAGTTTGAGCTCCAGGAGCTCGTCTGTTGGATCGGACAACACGGGCCATCCATCCATGAACCTCGACCGCCCGTGAGCCTGTCGCCGGTTCACCACCGTTCCTTCCTCGGAGCGCTTTTGAAAGAGACTGACCACTGCAGACCGGGAACACCCCACAAGAGCTGCAGTTTTGGAGAAGCTCTGACCCGGTCGTGGATCCATCACAATTTGGCCGTTGTCAAACTCGCTCAAATCCTTACGCTTTTATTTTTCCTGCTTCTAACATCAACTTTCGTTCACTTGCTGCCTAATATATCCCACCATGAAGAGATAATCAGTGCAATTCACTTCACCTGATTCGCTTATTCAATTCACTTTTGGTGTGAAAGGGCCTTTACATTTGCCAAAAATACAATGTTGTTAAAAATCAATCAATCAAGCCAGGTGAGAAAAAATAAGATATTATAAGTAACACAATTAGTTACTATTTTAGGGAGTAATGCAGAGTAACTTGCATGTACAATATTGTAATCCATTGCTTTTAAAAGTGATATGCATGCATACGTTTTAGTTTTTGCTCATAGACATTTATGTAAGATGACTTTCAATCATACACATATCAGATTAATTGTCCTCACTATTAAAACATTATTAACTTACTTGCACAAATATATCTTAGCATGATCACTGAACTAAAAAAAAGAATAAAAACCTAATGCTATCTTCATGCAGAATCAGCTGCACAGAAGTGAAGGCTTGACTTGCCTTTGATTGACAGTGGATCATGTGATATCCTTTTGTCGTCAGCAATGGAATGTCCTAGTGACAGTCTGCAAAGCCATGGGTCATGGTCATTTGATTGCTGTTATCCCCGGAATGCCGTCCTGATAACAATCTGAGGGCGCCGCTCACTGTCACATGCTCTCTACCTGTTTTTCGTGAAACACGCCTCCAGAACGCTGCAATAGACACGTGCTTTCTAGCTAAGTGTGAAGATATGCACACACCCCTCCTTTTGTTTCCTAGACATGAGCCTGACTTTGGGATGCGAGAGAAATGCGCTTCCAGGGAAAAGTCTGGACACACTCGATTGAGTTACAATATGTCTGTTGATCTAAATGTTTTTGTGTACACATGTGAATTGCCTATGCATTCATTTCTTTAACGTTTTTGCTCACTACTTCCTTTCGTTGGTTTCCTTGACAGTTTTGAGCATTTTACTTTTATTCTAGGATGTGGAAAGTGATTCATAGTGTGTCTTGTTGAATGGATGGCGCAGAGAAAGAAGAAATACTATTTTTTTTTTTTGTGTGTATTTAGATTCAATTAAATACTGCTAATGGATGCGGTCTAGATAATTAACGTTTATGTCTTTTAAAATATTTAATAATACATACAATTTAATTAAACTCAATGCTGCAAAAAGTTAGGAGGAGAAACAAATAATCAAATACTGTGCTTTCAGAAAATTTGCTCAGCCCCAAAATATACAAAAATGTGCTTTAAGCCGTATTTGATGTGAAAAAAAAACTCAAAAAGCAGAAATGCATTTATACTATTCATGATATAACATGACAGCTAATGCAGACAGTGTTGGCACAATATGCACAAGTTGTGCCTTAGTTAAGCAAAAGATATGCAATTCATTAAGAAGCTTCATTTTTTTTTAGTTATTTCCCTTAATGTGATCAACATCTGTGAGATTTACAGTTTCATTGTAAATTGAATTAAAGTCTTTGCATAATGAGTAGAGCAGACACGGATGATCGGGTTATGTAACAGCAGTTTGGCTGCTTCAGAAAACACTGATAATATCTGGTATGTACCCGACAGAGAACAATGTCAATCATTGAGATTTTGGCTATTTAGAAGCGTCTTATGACTTATGCGTTGAATACCTGAAGCTTGATAATAACTATTAAACTGGTCATGCTCACCTTGTTATCTCTTTAAGATAAAAAAAAAAAAAAATGCAGCTTTTCTTTTATATAGAAAAATAAAAATGTCGGTCATGACAACATCGCTCAATGCAACATTAATTCAATATTTTATGTTAACTTTTATATGATTTGTAACTGTTACATTGCTGTAGTGCGATTTGCATATGCGGTCTCTTATTTAATATCAGCTCATGATTACTGCATGTAGGATTAAGAAGTAGAGTTTTACTTACAGTCAGATGATCAGAAACCAAAGAAACGATTCTTTGCATGTCAAAAACTCATTTGACTCAAAGGTGCAGTTTTTACCCCGTAGAACAAGAAAGATAAAGCAGAATTAAAAGCTGCACTGAAAGTTTCCCACTCTTAGTCATTAACATGTTTGCCCTGATTTTCTTGATTTTGAGGGTTTGTGCAGAAATCTAGATTAGTTTGATTGTATGAAGACCTTGCAGAAGTACAAAACCTCTGCTAGAAGTACTTTTAAAAAAAAAAATAATAATAATAATCTGACCTGAAGGTGAATTGCTGTTGTCAGAGGAGTTGGTCTGAATAGTCTATTACTCAAAGTGTAATTATAAATATGTCTAGTTAGACAAGTATGGCCTCTTTAAAAAAAAAAAAAAAAAAAGTACCATACCAGATATTGATCAGTCTTGTCAGGTGAGTCCCTCATTTCCAAAAGATACACCTGTAACAGGTGAGCAGTGACACACCTCCAGATCACCAGCTATAAATACAGCTGCACCCGACTCAGAAAATACAGAGCTTCAACCAACTGATCATCTCTCAACTTCACCATGGGGAACTTCGTCGACTGCTGCCGAGGATTCTGGTGCCGGACCAAAAACCCTGACGTCCGGATCAGCCTGCCTTCGGTCTGCTTCGTGTGGCAGATCGCCATGATCATCTTGTTCGGACTGTTTGTGCGTTACGATGAAGAATCGGATGCGCACTGGGCCGAGCACAAACATGAGAAGAACATCACGAGTGACATCGAGAACGACTTCTACTTCAGATACCCAAGTGAGTACTCGTGTTCTGCGGGGTTAATGGGTAAAATAATGTTTTGTTGAGCTTTCAGTATGGAGGTTAACCTTCTCCACCTTCTCCACCTTCTCAGGTTTCCAGGATGTACATGTGATGATCTTTGTGGGTTTCGGCTTTCTCATGACCTTCCTGAAGCGCTACAGCTTCGGCGGGGTCGGATTCAACTTCCTCATCGCCGCCTTCGGTCTGCAGTGGGCTCTGCTCATGCAGGGCTGGTTCCACTCTCTGGACCCGGTTGACGGCGCAATCAAGATCGGCATCGAGAAGTACGTTTGGCACCTCGCTTTCTTAGAATAACTGCTCTTCATTCGTTTATTTAAGGTTACTCTTGCACGTCAAGTGTGTGCCATACAGTGGCACCAGCTTAAATCACGGGCATTACTTGAGCAATGCATGTGATGCAGCTGATAAAAGTTTCATTTCCCATCTTGCTTCCGTCAGTATCATCAATGCCGACTTCTGCGTGGCGGGATGTCTCATTGCATATGGAGCGCTCCTCGGAAAAGTCAGTCCAGTGCAACTGATGGTCTTGACGCTATTTGGCATCACACTGTTTGCGGTCGAGGAATACATCATTCTCAATATTCTCCATGTGAGTAGCAGTGTCATTTTAGTATTATTATTATTATTATTACAGCTTTTATTTTTATATTGTCACATCATTTTGTTATCAGGGTAGTTATTGTCAATTAAAACCAAGATTAAATCTGAAACCATAAAAACATGTTTGTTACTTGAAATTAAATATTATATGTATAAACAAGTAAACTTATTTTCATATCAGCTTGTTGCCAAGGCATCATTTCTCATTTTCTTTTGTTTTAACTTTTAAGCACTAAAAATGAAATAAACACTAATAAGAACTATATAGACATATTTTTTAAAAAAAAGAATAAAAATGACAAAAAATTTGCAAAAAATAAAAACTATAATAGTCTATTAATCATACTGCATATAATACTCTTTGTATTTTAGCATTACTTATTTTTATTTCAGCTTTAGATTATTTGCAGTTATTAATTTTAGTGCTTTGACTTAAAATTAGTTTTTCATCCAATACTGATATTTTTATCATATTTTTTTTATTTCACTTAAAGGAATAGTTCACCCAAAAATGATAATTGTCATCATTTACTCGCCAATAGTTTTGAGTAATATAGCAAATTTGAAGAATTTCAGTAAGTGATGGACCGCACTGAATTCCACAGTAGATAAAAAATACTATGGAAAATGTCATCTTTTGTGTTTCTTCTCGATGATGAGCCTGAGAATTTCTGCCTGAATCTAGCAATCTTTAACAAACCGTTCTTGCGTCTCGCAGGCTCGTGACTCTGGCGGATCAATGGTCATCCACACTTTCGGAGCCTACTACGGTCTGACAATATCATGGATTCTGTATCGACCGAAACTAGACCAAAGCAAGCGTCTGGGCAGCTCTGTCTACCACTCTGATGTCTTTGCTATGATTGGTATGTTCTGATGACTACACACAATACATCCCCTTGATGAGCTCAAAAAACCCAGTCCTTTATCTGAAGATGTTTCCTCTTACAGGGACCCTCTTCCTTTGGATGTTCTGGCCCAGTTTCAACTCCGCCATCTCAGATCACGGAGATGGTCAACACCGGGCGGCCATAAACACCTACATTGCTCTGGCGTCCTCTGTACTTACTACATTTGCCATATCCAGCCTTTCTGCCAAGAAGGGAAAACTGGACATGGTAAATAATAGCACTTTATTATACCCCAATGACGTCTGCCGCATCCTGTCTGTGTTTTGTAACACTCCACCTGTTTTGTGCAACTTCAAAGGTGCATATCCAGAATGCGACACTGGCTGGGGGCGTGGCCATGGGCACGGCGGCCGAGTTCATGATCACACCCTACGGTTCTCTCATCGTGGGCTTCTTCTGTGGGATACTGTCCACTTTCGGCTACCTGGTGCTCACTGTGAGTGTGACGGAAGAACAGATTTGTGCGCCGCTTCCGCTGTGAGAACAAATTAATTTATACCTGCTTTTTGTTTGCTTTGCAGCCCTTCATGGAGAAGTACCTGAAGATTCAAGACACCTGTGGCATCCACAACCTGCATGCCATGCCTGGGCTCCTCGGAGGAGTTGTAGGTGCCATCACAGCGGCTACTGCCAGCGAAACCGTCTATGGACACGAAGGGTGAGGGAGACTGTTTAGTTATTAGTATACAACTTCATTTTAAATCATGCAAAGTCTAGTGGTTTAAAAAAAAAAAAAACTGCATGCATTTTGCGGAAGAACATTGTTTTGGCTGTGATTCGGCTCTGATTCGGCTCTGCGTGGTTCTGTTCTCATAACTCATTAAAAAAATGAATATTATCCTGCTGCTCATAAAACATTCACTATAGGCTTAAGAGAGAACCAGTTTAGATGGAAAGATCTATGCCTAATATGTTGAAAACGCAAGCGTTTCTTGTCTCGTCACATTCATTTATGAATTAGCCTACATGAACCATGATCAAAATTTCATAAGTTTTAGCATTGTAGTTGTCGCATAACATTTCTATCGTAAAACGGTTGTCTGACTAAACATCTACTTAAATCTTTCCACAAACTCTTGTCGTGTTGTGACAGGAAGACCCGCCTCCTTTGATTTGATTGGCCAACTCGATCATTTTGACATTGACGAGCGCTGTCAGGGGCCATTCACATATCGCGTCTAAAAACGCGAGCAAAGCGCGGCCGCGCCACAAATAATTTTTGGCTGCACAGCAGCTCCCAAAGAAAATGCTGTCATTGTCCAGCTTACTCTATATATTATTGATTCATTCCATTTCAAAGATCAATAGTTATTACTCCAGTTAATTTATGTACATCAGCACTGGAGAAAACAGTGACGTAATCGTCCGGCTCAGCTCAGTTCACATACAACGGCGCCAATGCAGGCGTATCAAAAACACTGAATGAATATCAAGTGTCCCCGACCAAGCAAGCCAAAGGCAACAGCGGCAAAGAATCAAAACTCCAACAAAACGGACGAAAAAAAGCTATGTAACCATGAACTGCGCCCTCCACGACTATGAGGAAGTTTCAGCAAAGGATGAATTGATTTCTAGCCCTTGCATTAGCTTTATTACTAGATATATTTATGGAGATGACATATAACAACCACCCTATGATCCGCTGTTCGGATGTTTTGTTACGGAAAGGCCGAAGCTGATTGGTTGGTTCTTGTCACATGACCTGCGGTGCGCTTGCGCCATTTTGAAAAGTTGAGAATTTTTCACCTCAGGAAAACCCGTCGCAAACGCTGAGGCAGAGCAGCCTAAAAATGTAACTTTTTGTCATTCTAACGACAAATAATGCTGCAAAGTCACTTAATTTTGCTCTCATCCGACAGTGTCCATGCCGTTAAATCAATAATATTATAGAATATTGCTTCGTTTTTGAATATTAAAAGCCTATGATGCTGATACAAATCCTTTTCTTTCAACAGGTTGATAAACACCTTTGATTTTAAAGGGGACTTTGCTGACAGGACACCCGCCACGCAAGGAGGCTTCCAGGCAGCTGGTATTTGTGTTGCTCTCGTTTTTGGAATCGTGGGTGGAATTGTAGTAGGTGAGCATCCCAAAAAAAAAACTGTCCACACGTAAGAATATAAAATGTAGCAGCTGAATCAAGATGTAATATAAATGTCCTATTAATATCATTGAGATGTTAAAAATGTGTGTGTGTTATTAGAGTTGGTTAATTTATAATTGGTTCATGTATAAACAGGTTGCATCCTGAGACTGCCATTCTGGGGAGACCCTTCAGATGACAACTGCTTTGATGATGAGGTGTACTGGGAGGTGAGTTCCGGTTTGCATTTACTTGTTTCGCAGCTAGGTGGCACTATAGAACTCAAATGAGAATGTAATGCATACCCAAATGTAAAAATATAGCCCATACAGTGGGATTGAATTTGAAAAAAATCCTTCTTTACAGGTGCCAGAAGACGAGGAGAGCATCCCTCCCATTCTGGAGTACAACACCCACATGGTCGGCAAAAATTCTGCCATGATGTAAGTGGATCAAAGATGAGAGAACTGTTTTCAGGAATCAAATCAATGCAGCTTTGAATAGTCGTTTTTCAGTACGTCAGAATGAGTACTTTTTAATATATTAGTTTTTTTTTCTGAGCAAAAATTAAATATCATTTTTACCATGATTTACACTCATAATCTTGTCAGGCATATTTTCAACAAAAATCTAAAATCACTTTTTACCACAAATGCTACATTTTTAAACTTTGCATCTATCCAAGAATTCTTTTACTCATTTAAAATGCAAAACAACTCTTTTATATATTTTAACATGTACAGGTCAGAATAAGTATGTCGTTTCAATTTTTACATAAATATAAGTGTTACACTGAATGATGATGGAACATTATTTCATGCACAATCTCCCCAAACTGATTTGAAACCTTAAAAGTAGACGTTTTACTTCCATTTTAAATGTGCTTTCTGTGTATATAAAATAACTTTTGTAAATTGTAGATTCCCTTGATGTTCTGAGACTATACTGTAACTATATAATATTTATAGATTTATGTCATTTTTGTTTAGTTTCAATGGCTTCTTATGGTGTAAAAGTGATTGTTGCATTCTAGTACATCACCATGAGATGGCAGTACACACCACATAATAGATTTCCACATTCAAGTGCACTTGATCACAGTATAGCATAATGATCTGATAATTGTGCAGTACAGCATTTCAGTATAGAAATACATTTTTAATGATTAAATTAGTAATTAATTAAACATCAACTCCAAGACTGACAGTTTTACATTTTGTTTCTGTTATTTGAGAGCTGTTTAATTACTTTAAGGTCTTAAATATGTATTTATTTTTTCATCATTCAGGTCAGAGACTAACTTCTCTGTGGAACAGAGCTAATGCACAATGTCTTAATGACAAAAGATGAACCTGATCACATCTTATTGGAGGAAGAAACAACTTGAGGAATGTTCAGACCAAGTCTGCGCTCAAGAGGATCCAGTCCCTGTAATGTCTTTTTGAGGTATCGGCCTGCAAGGTTACGAGGGTCAGCTCTTACTTCAATTTCAATTCTGTGTGCTTTAGAGACCTCGAAATAATTTAATCACGATGTTTTATAATTTCTGAAACTAATGCATATTTCATAATTCACCTGTACAACAAGTTTTAAACTTCAATTGTATTAAGTTTCAATCATTCTGGAATGAATGAAATGGTAATTTATCATGTTTTCTGTGTTAATGAATTGACTAGGCTATTACAATTTTGATATGACGAATGTGTTAATTATTTATCTATAGTTATTGTCAAGTGTACAGTGATGTGATATCGTTTCCTTCCTTGTATGTAGACTATTAAATATGATTAGGAAGGATTAAATGAGAACTTTTGATAGTTTAATGTGTTTGCAGACCATGTAAATTGATTATATTAATATTATTTCTTTTAATCTTGTCATTATAAAGCTTTATATTCTCTGCTATTTTAAATATAGGCCTAATATAAAAATAAAAAGGCGATATTACAATCTTTTTGCTAAATGGTTCGTTTAATTCACATTTTACGAACGAAAATATTATGCATCTACATCTTCCTCCTTTACCAAATCACTTGTTTTTGAGTGTTTTAAAGTGCTTCTATGAATATTACCTTTCATGTAGTGTATAATAAAGCTGTAAAAGAGTTATTGTCTCTTAAAAGAATCGATTCTGAACTGCTGAAACGAGTCGTCAGTAACTCCAGCCTCACTTCTTGTATTAAACCTACTCAACAATGTGATTAAATTTGCATAATGCCAGATTATGGTCTTCATACGTCTGCTTTGACCCTCAAACGCTGTAGTTTTAGGCGAGACTGGAAGAGTTTGGATGGTGTTGTGTCCAGAAAATATGTTTTCAACACTGAGAATTGATACGGAAAAAACGTTTTTGACATGGACTTAAAATAAATGTATTGTCTTTTGACATGGCAGAGTATTGTTAACAAATTTAATCACTAAGATTTATTTTGTTTTTGTTAATATTGTGATTATCTGCAGGATCGAACGGAAGATTTAATTGAAGTTTCATTTATTTAAACGTTACTTCTGGTTTTGTTCTAGTAATACCGTGTGACGGGATATCTACTAGAGACGCGAGGTGATGAACAGTTATCTGTCAAAATCACAACAAAACGCTCTTTAATTGAGCTGCTGGTCATCTGTTAGCGTGTTTTCTGGTCACCCTCAGGCCAAACTCCTCCATTCTGATGGAAATGGACTGCTTGTAGAGGGTCAAATGGGGTCAATTGGGTCATTTCCTGATCAATCACCGTGACATTTAATGAACTTCAAATGCGCGCTGCTTTTGTGAATGAGCTCAGCGAGACACCGGTGACGGCGTTGAGGGATTTCATGTCTTTATGAAGGACTAGTTTGTGCATTATTTCATGTTGATGAATTTAATAGGTGTGCTATTATCAATGTTACCTGACAAATATCCTGCACAACGGGTTAATATTGCTCCCAAAAAAGAATAGTATTTCTATTACTGAGCACAATAAAATTCTTTATGCATAAAATACACAGAAGACCAACAACATTAGTCCAAATGTGTAGTGTATCCCACAATGCACTGTGCTCGACTTTGACCGCCACTTCATTTTGCCTCAAAATTTGTTCTGACTGCCGAAGCTCTTTTTTTTTTTTTTTAGTTAGTCGTACATTTTATTTTTTGCTTGGATTTCTTTATTTGATATTATTTGTCTACTCAGTTGGACATAAATTGTGGATTTTGTCTCTATTTTTCAGTTTTTACTATGGAAAAAGTGCTGCAGAGAGGCTATTGAGCACAATATGTAAATTTGAAAGAATTACGACCTCAAAATATGCAGTATACAAAGCACACTGTGTCCCACAATGCAATGCGCTCGACTTCACCTTCCGTTATGTGACGATTGAATCGGCCGCAATTTTTTTTTTTTTTTTTTTACATCTCATTCTGCTGATTGCCAAAAGTAGATGTATACTTGCACATAAATCGGATCTAAAAATATTTGCAAAAGTTATTTCCAGATTTAAGCCTGGTTTAATCAGTTTCCTCTGGTTTAGCAGAACATTTATAAATCATACATAATTCACACCATCTTCACTTCACGTTTTTTGATTATAACGCATTTACTCGTTGTTTGTCAATGGCTTTGTCCTCCAGCTTATACAAATGTCCTAACTGAACTCTAAAAAAAGGTGGACAAACTCAGCGATTGGGTTGTTTTAACCCAGCAGTTGGGTTAAGTGTTTGCCCAACCTGCTGGGTAGTTTTATTTAGGCTATATGGCTGGATTAAAATAAAACCCAAAATAGGTTAGAAATTAAAAATCAGACACATAATTACTAGAGGCAACAATAATGATCAAAAGGAGAATGTTTATTAAATGTTTATTTTTAATTATTATTCATTAAATTTATTAATAAATGTTCATTTCCAACATATTTTCGTACATTTTAAGCAAGCAATACAGTCATTTTTAAACAATACTTGAGTTAAATAAAATTACCCAGCCGGTTGGGCAAACATTTATCCCAACCGCTGGGTTAAAACAACCCAGTTGCGGAGTTTGTCCATTTTAAAGCCAACTTGGGTTGTTTTTAACCCACCATTGTTTTAGAGTGTATTCTTCTTTATTCTGCTTAGTTCTCAAATTTCACCAATATCACCAAATTTTTCTCATAATTTTTTTTCCTGCAACCCCACCACCAAAATGTTCTGCAGTGGCTTTTTTTTTTTTTTTTTTTGAAGCCTCCTTGAAGTCAAACAAGAAAAAAGACCCACAACAGCTCACTCAGGTTTGAGGGATTACAAGGTATAAACGAGGCGGACGGCAGCGGAGCACGCCGGCACGTCCACTGATTCCGAGCGCCTTTCCCATGGGGATGAGGAAAAGGGGGGCGGGGCCCGGAGTTCAGGATCTACCGCCGCATCGGGCTGAGTGGCTGAAAGCAAGAGAGCCGGGGTCAAATCTCTTCTCCTCTCTAATCAAACAAGTCTGCAGGGGACGAGGGGGTGGGGGTCAGGGTCTGAGGAGGGGAGGGTGTCGCTCCTGTAACAGAGATGTTCTCGTTAATCCCCTGTGTGAAGGGGAGTGGGCAGGTGGGCCGACCCAGCCTTAGTTTACTCTGAAAAGAACTGCCAGCGGAGTTAGAGCGCCCAGAGATCCACACTTGGATCACATAGCTCAGAGGCTGTGTGTGGAACCACTTGGCCTGCCATTGTCCTACATGGCCGGTCTTGTCTGAAAAGCTGTAGAAAGCCTGTAATCAGATTAAAGATTGCCAGGATGAAGGGGGCTAGTTTTTCTTTCTCTTTTTTTTTAAAGGGAACAGGGAGGGAGATTGCAGCCCCTCTAATCAGTACCTGCCATTGAAGAGCAGGAGAGGAGCTAAATAACTCGGCAGGGAGTGTGGGTACAAGGGCCTCACGGACAAATTGGCCTGTTGTTGCTTGGGTATAATGGTGGGCAGTGAGTGGGGGGTGGTGGGGGGGCTGGAGGAAAGGTGGCGTCTTTCATTCAGCAGTCTTTCCCCTCCTGACCTGATAATTATATCACTCTTAAGGCCTGATTGGTACATCTGTGTCGACAGACCTTTTTACACAGAATCTGTCACTGAATCCTTCGTTACTTGTGGTTGGTTTGGGGGGGGGGGGGGGGGGGGGGCTCATTTTGCTTGGGTCCCAAAGCAATATAAGGGTTAAATTGAGTTTCTGAAATTGCATACTTCCCTACAATACTTCCATACAGTATGTGACAAAAGAAGCATGTCTGAATTCACAGTAAGTTACCCGGATGATCTACTATGCACACGTGGATTTGTGAATGGCAGTGAAGCGATGCAACTGACGCCGCAACACGCGATAAAAGATATAATTTCCGTGTTAATCTGAGTTTTTGTGCTAAGCAGCCGCGACGGTGACTCGCGACGAGTGAAATGCCCTTCGACAACAAGACAAAGAATGGCAATGATAATGTCAGGTACTGTTTAAACGCTTTTGTTAAAAGGAGTCTAATGTGATCATTTTGTGTTCTCAGCTTTTTAGCGGTAATAAAAAACAACACGTGCTAATTCACCGCAGATCTTGAAAATAAATAAATGGTTACAAGAACATTCAAACTGTCAACTAAATGTGCACAAACAAGTGTATTCTATGACAAAGATTGTTTCAGTCAAACCGTATGTACTTTAAATAATATTTAAATTGTGTAATTTTAATGAATTTTACTATGAACTGACCCATTTCATTGTGTCTGCTGTGATCTTGCCAAGAGAGCCCGCCCACACTCTCTTCTGATTGGCTGTGGTTTTTGATTGATTTTATCGCCTCTCATTGTCGCCTCGCGTCTAGTGTGGACAGTCAAATTGACCCTTCGCAAACAGGCGATCTGACCAATCATGAACCCCGAATCCGCCATTTTGACTGACAAAGCAGTCAGGGGAGTTATTAGATAAATATATACGCCAGCAAAGGGTAAGTATAATAAGAAAATCTTTTTTATTTACTATGTGCATTTTTAATTTACTATGAAAAATTGTCAGCGAGGACCGAAATTTTTCTTGAATTGAAAAAAATAAATAATGATTTACAGTGACACATGTCCTGAACTAGATTTACAACTATTTTTCTTTTTTATTATGTCTTATCATGCATCCATCCGTCCTTACTTGTTTGCCTCCGTCAGTTAGTTTTGTATTTCAGTTTGGTCTGTAATCTGATCATCAGTTAAAATCAAAGTCGATCATTGGGCAACTGTTGCACCATTTCTAACGTGAAATTCGGCATTATTTTCTTTAATTTTTCTTGTTGCATTAAAGCATGAGAATGTAAATCAGATCTTTCATAGTCTTGGTTTCCTTGAGTGCATTTAGATAAAAGTTCATATAGAGCATCATGGGCCCTCAATCCCAACCCTGCTTGTCATGCTAATCCTCATTATGTGTTCCCTTGTTAGAGGACCTTCCTTCTCGTGTGCTGGTCTTCCCAAACTGCTTCTCATGTCGGCCGATCCTTTATACGTATTCATTGGTTTCTACCACCAATAGCATTATGCCTTGTTAAAACTGAATCAGGCTTTTTCAGTGCGACATGAATCCATTCGCATGGGTCAAAGGGTCAGGTTTGAGAGAATATGACCCCATGGACAATAAATATAGGGGTCCATTTACGGCAATGCACAGCAGCTTTGATTCGGATACAAGAGACAAAGAGTCGGGAATGAAATTGACGGTGGTGGGACAATAAAGATGGAGCACGAGCTGCTCAAACTAAAATGTACTTCTAATTAGAGGATCCACCTGCATTGGGAAAGGCGTGAATGGATGTGGGAGGGATGGAGCCACAGTCCATAAAAGGGCAGTTCTTTTCAAAACATTATTTGCATTTTTAGTCACTCTATGCTTGATTGGTGGGATAGCGGATGAGAAACAGACATTTTCGATTATGTTGCAAAAAGATCTGTTTCTTTTACACTTCAGATTAGGCTACAGAATAATTTGTAACTTTGCCCGTTTACACCGAGAACGATTACTAAAGTATATCACCATCACCTAGGCACGAAAACGTGTTGTTTATTATAAGCACGCGCTGCAGTTTTGTTGTCAACCGCTTTAAATACTCCAGCTTTTTAAAATAAGATGGATTCTGAATGGCTGTCAATGTTTTTATCATTCATCATCTGAAAAAAAAAAAAAAAGCTTTGAAAATGATTCCAATGGTATCCTTCCTCTGTGCCATTATCATCAGTGTCGGTGTAACGGAGGCCAGCTAGTAGTTGCTGTGTGAGTAAACCTCACTCCACTGACCTCAAGAGACGCTCTAGCGACAGACGCTAAGGGTTTCAGCCTTTAGCCTCCTTGTTGGAGCGTCTGACTCCCATGCCGAAAGACTCAGGTAAGAGTATAATAAATATTGGTTCCGTGACCCGGATGGGAGTGAGGTTTAGGGGGGTGAGTGTAACGGAGGCCAGCTAGTAGTTGCTGTGCGAGTAAACCTCACTCCTCTGACCTCAAGAGACGCTCTGGCGACTCCCATGCCGGAAGCCCCGGGTTCGAGATCCGCTCAGAGCGGGAGTAGGTGTATATTAAATATTGGTGCCGTGACCCGGATGGGAGTAAGGTTAATGGGGGTGAGTGTAATGGAGGCCAGCTAGTAGTTGCTGTGCAAGTAAACCTCACTCCTTTCGAGACCTGCTCAGAGCGGGTCAAGTAGGACCCGGGTGGAGGGGTTACATCGGCATGAAACGAAAGTTGCAATCGTATTTTCTGCCTTATTGTGACACACATCTGAGAGAAATGGCTTCTCAAACAAAAAAAAAATGTAGGGCGGGACATGATTTTGTCCATCGTGAACTGATTGCTCAACGGTTGAATGATCTATGTAAGCAATAAAGTACGAGACGGTGTGCTATATCGTGACTAAGTCACGGCTGAAGGGTGTTGTTAGGCACGACGTGAAGCGTAGACTTACACACGATACAGAACTTGCCTCGAGTACCTCATCGCTTTTATAAAATGGTTACCACACAATATAAATATTACAGCCAAAAATTTGTATCAATGCTACTTTCATGAAGTAAAATCAGTAAATGCCTTCCTTCCGCCGGAAAAAATAGTCTCTGACAGTGAACAGCAACAGAAGTTACATTATTACGCCATTAGATGGCGGCAAAGACTGTCTTTATGAGTGTGCCAGAACCTTGTACCTTGGATTGCGTCTGATGTCGCAGCTAGAGGGACA
Organism: Opsariichthys bidens; assembly: GCA_037194245.1. Classification (NCBI taxonomy): domain Eukaryota; kingdom Metazoa; phylum Chordata; class Actinopteri; order Cypriniformes; family Xenocyprididae; genus Opsariichthys; species Opsariichthys bidens. The sequence goes on along the minus strand of CM074280.1, from coordinate 30,097,139 downwards.
GGAATATTTTGGTTTAAGATTACAAGGGCGTATGAATAAAAAACAATAATAATAGTAATGATGATAATGTGCACTGATATATCATTCATAACAAATATGCAACTGCAATATTCCATAAAAAAACAAAAAAACATTTCAGCTGATCAACGATGAAAATATTGACAGCCAATCAGAATCCGTCCTGCTCTAAGAACTCCAGCATTTAAAGCGACAGGCAACAAAACTGCAGCGCGCACTCATAAATGGCGCCTGGCCGAAGTTAACTCTGTTTGTTGAACGGGTCTAGTAGTAACTGGTTTGACTAAGTAACGGTTCTTTTCTTCTACTGGTAACCCAAAATAATTCTGGCTAGTTTATGTAATTTATCTCAGAAACAATCCCCTCTAGAGGGACTCTGTTGTTATCGATTCTTTGTGGAAGTCTACCGGAAGTTTGGTTTGTTTATGTTTTTGCAGTTGCTGTGGATCTTATCGTTCTCGGTGCGAACATGCCTTTATAGTTGTGGTGTGGACTATTTTTAAAAAGTTTTAGTCCATGGTGTGAATTGGCCTTCTTTATTAACACATTTATCTCCCCCTTTTTTTATAATTTTGGCCAGTCTTCCTTTTCCCAGCTCTCCTATCAGCTGTGTGTACTGCTCAATCTGGAGAAGAAGGGATGGCATCAATAGATGAACACATCTGCCGTGTTTAAAGAGACGGTAGCCTTTCCTGTTCCCCATGCTACGCTCCCACCCCCAGAGTGACAAGCCCTCTAAATGAGGATCTTAAGCCATGTCAGCACTAGAATTACAACTAATTAGGAGGTGGAACTGATGATTATGGCCGGCTCCTTTAAGCCAGTGCTCAGGGCAAAAAGGGGACTAATTGGTTGGAATAAACTGATTGGCTCCTTTGATCGATTCCTCTGTTGAGAGACACATTATTTTCCTTCAGTGGACACGGAAAAAGGGTTGTTACCTGACCAAGATGAAGAAAAGCAGAGAGCTCTGAAGTAGGGATGGACTTACAGGGCAAGCTGTCACACAAAAGCACTTGAGCAAAGGGAACACCTCTCTCCCTCTGTTCCACCATCTGCTGGTGTTTAACGTGTGTTTAAGGTGATGCGCAAAGGAGGTACATGGTCATTAGCTGCGTTTTTGCAAGTTTCTTGTCTTATGTAAAGTTTCTTATTGACTGACATGTGCTCTGGGTTGCGCAGAATGTCGCAGTCTTTGAATATTAAAGGCACAATATGTACATTTTTTTATATTTCGTTCAGCTATGTACATGTATTATTCTAAATACTGCTCCCTGCTGGTGGAATGATCTCCCTACTTTCATCAGGAACGCAGAATCCCTGGCAATATTCAAGAGACGGCTGAAAACTCATCTCTTCCGTGAACACTTGATCCCCTCATAAAAATAAAAAAAAAAACCTTTCCTTCCCTTTTTCCCTTCCTACTCTAGCTTATGGTACTGAGAAATGTATGGAACTTGTATTGTGGGCACTTCCTGTGTTATTTGCCAATTCATGAAGAATCGCTTGTTTGTTTTCCTCACTTGTAAGTCGCTTTGGATAAAAGCGTCTGCTAAATGACTAAATGTAAATGTAAATATTTCCAAGAATTTGTAAATTCAGAGAAATTCACAATTTTAAATAGTGCCCCGTCCCTTCTTTGTCACTAATATCTGCGTTATCCCTGGATTACGCTTGTACTGCATGTGGACAGCTGCGTAATGGCTAGTTGTGCACTGTTGTTGTTTCGTTCAAACATTGTGGTCCATGGCAAGCAAACTTTGGGACAAAATGAGAAATAAAACGAGGATCAATATCGGCGTGGCATTTCCGAGATGGCGAGAGCTTTACCACAAACTTTGACTCGACAGAGACGGCGCACTTGCACGTTATTAGACGAGGTAAGCTAATGTAGGCTAATCAATGTTAGAGAGCTCAACACGAAGAAGTGTTAGAGTATGATACTGTAACGTTGATCTAGATCACTGTTAAGTCTCATTCAGACAACAAACTAATATTAAACATTACAAATACAGTTTAGTATGATAGTGTAACGTTAGAGCAAGTAAACAGCGCTGCGTTACCTCACAGTTTTAATTCATCAGATAAACTGACCTATATGAGGAGTGTTTCAGCACTTGTGAGTAGTTCGGTAGAACGAAATGCTCTCGTTTCTTTATATACCCAGGACTCGCGTGTGACACTGATATCTGTCTCTCATTAGTAGTCGTGCCCGTGATTCTCGGCCCCGCCCTCCTTCACACCACAGTCATGATAAAACATGCATTCACTCATCCATAAACATCATTAGATCCATCGGCATGACGACAAGTTCCATGTTCCACTCATTCACTGCGTCATCAAACTATGCCTTTGTTATTGTTTTGAAGATTTTAGCGCCCCCTAGTGGTGAAAAGAAAACATATTGTGCCTTTAATTAGGAGTGTGAAACAATTACTTCTGAATAATATTTAACAAAAAACGAAAAATAATTACAAAAGTTAATATTTTTGTTGTCCTTTCAGATACAGATAATAGCTTCACTTTACACGCAACGGCAATCAAAGTATATAAATGTATATCAAAGTACTGCTGGCACAGTATTTAGTTTAGTAATCGGCCTACATTCCATTTTCTTTCAACTTTGAATGTTCACACGCACTTCACAGGATTTTTCTGAAGAAAAAGACTTAAAGAAGCTTCCACTGAATTCAAACAGCATGCAGTCAAATACAAGTATGTATTTATCAGAAACATTAATTTAGTATCTAAATCCTTTGCATAGCGTCTTCAGCGTTCTTCACAGGAAATGTGTCAGTGTTTTGTATGTTTTTTTGGATCAGCTCTTATTTTTAGATCTGAGGTGAAGTGCATCAGTGAAGAAAGCTGAAAGAGATGTGAAAGCATACTTTTTGTGTGGCTCTGCAATACTTACAATATTTACTTTCAATAAGCATTGAAATACTGATGTAAGGTTTTGTACATTTTTCTCTTTGTTTACGTCAACTCATGAAGTCAGTTTGGATGTTTTTTTCAAGATTACAAAAACCCACAAGGAAATGCTGATGTAGGTTCCACACCTAAATGAGATCATATTTTTGTAATCTTGAAAAAAACATCCAAACTGTCTTCATAAGTTGATGTAAACAAAGAGGAAAATGTACAAAACCTTACATCAGTATTTCCAAAAGTTCCGGTTCAAAAATTCAGGGTCAGTAAGTTTTTTTGAAAGACGTCTCTTATGCTCACCACTGTTCCATTTATTTCATTAAAATACAGCAATATTGTGAAATATCACAGCCTACTATTTAAAATGTTTATATCTGAAGTAGTGGCAAAAAGTGATGTTTGACCAAGGAAAACTAACATCTTCACTCTTTATTTAAATATTATTAAAAAATATTTTGTAAGTATATTACCTAGCTATTGCTTTGAGTCAATTGTATGGAAGCCCGTTTCCGCCACTGAAAAAAAAGAAGATTATTGTGACTTTTAATCTCACAATTCTGACTTTTTCAAAGAATTGCGTGATATAAACTCACAATTGTGAGTTATAAAGTCAGAATTGTGAGATATATATATATATATATATATAAAAAGACTTTATAATTCGCAATTGCAACTTTTTATCTCACAATTCAGATTTTTTTCTCTCAACTGTGACTTTTTATCTTGCAATTCTGACTTTATAACACGCAATTGCGAGTATATATCTCACAATTCTGAGAAAAAAAAGTCAGAACTGTGAGATAAAAAGTCGCAATAATCTTCTTTTTATGTTTTTTTTTTTCAATGGTGGAAACGGGCTTCCAAACAATTGTTTTATTTGTGATAATACAATGAAACATGCCAAATTGCGCAGACAATTTTCGTTTTGCCACGCTGTCAGACAAAGAAATTATGAACACATGCAAAAACAAGAGAGATCATATGAAATATTTATAACTGATTTAGTTGTAGTCAATGTATGTTTTTTCCTGTGAGCGTTTTTTGCCAAAAAAATTTGTCAGATAAATACCAACAATAACCAAGTTTAGTGTTTTAGTGTTCTTCCCTTATATTTAATATATATATATATATATATATATATATATATATGTGTGTGTGTGTGTGTGTGTTTAATCCAACTTGTAGGGTCATTAAAAACAAATATCTCTTCCAGACTTCACTTTTGGCTGCTGTATTAAAATATAATTCCTGTGATCAAAGCTGAATTTTCAGCATCTTAACTCCAGTCTTCGGTGTCACATGATCCTTCAGAAATCATTTTAAAATGATGATTTGATGCTCAAGAAATCATCAAAGAAAAATATTTATGCTTCTTATTATCAATGTCGAAAACAGTTGTGCTGCTTCATAATTTTATGGAAACTGTGATACATTTTGTTTCAGGATTGTTTGATGAAACGATTTTTTGTGACAAAATAGAAGTTGACCAATTTCCTGCATCCATGCTGAATAAAAGTAATTGCTTAAAGAAAAACTGCAAAAAATTATTAAAAAATTATTGCAAAAAAGTGTGAAGTGGCAAATTAAATATCCATAAATTCTTGTGTATAGGATCACATTAAGAGTTCATTAGTATGCCTATAGAATACTTAACGGAATATATAACGGACCTCAAATATTTGAAAATGCAAGGGAGGAAAGTTGCGCCTCGTCGTAAAGTTGTTTCCCGCCCAAATAAAGGCTTGGCAGCCCCTTGTATCCTCATTCCCTGATCCGGAGAGGAGACCCAGCGTCATCTGTATGCGCTGCTGCCAGCCAGCCCTTGTGAGGTTTTTTTTTTTTAGAGGCCCTGTCGGATCTTGGAAGCAAAAAACAACAGATTAGTCATGATCTTATCCACCAAGTATCTGCCCCTTTCTTTTCTCCATCTGACAAGTGTCTGAGAGGGGGAGGGTCTGCTTTTCAGAGCCATCAGATGAACTTCACACCAGAAAGAGAGGTGGGGGACGCGGGGAGAGGGACGTCTTTTCAGTCACACTTAGAGAAGCGGCCTTCTCAGTTGCAGGGGCCTTGTTGCTAAGGTATAAGGCCTCTCCATCTCTATGCTCTTGTTGTTAAGGATGAAGCCTCTCTGTCACTGGACAGCGGTTGCTAGGCAGGGCAGAAAGTGGAGGAGTGCACGCTATGCCGTCTTGCAGCATTGTTGTCTTGGCTGAAACATCTCTTTTTCTCCTGATGGCTGCTGAATGACAGGTCAGTCGCATACCTCATGTGGGACTCGATTCCTTGTGAAGGGGACCCCAGACTTACTGGGTGGTACGAAACGTTTTTTTGGAATGCAGTGGGCTGAATATGGGCAGGTCGATTTCACTGATTGCTCTTTGACTGATTTCCACTATATTTCTATATAGACCAAGAGCGTTTCTAACCTTTGGGGCACATGCCTCTATCAAAAAAAAGTGTCCCTATAGTTTTTTTATGTAGTGTTAAGGGTTATAAATTGTCTTCACCTGCAGTAAAGTCATTCACAAGCTCCATATGCAATAAAAATTCATCGCCAGGGCTGGGAAGGTTACTTTCAAAATGTATTTCACTACAGATTACAACATACATGCTTTAAACAATAATTTGTAACGTATTTCGTTACATTACTCAAGTTTAGTAACTTAATCTAAATACTTTAGAATACTTTGGAATACTACACAAACACAAAAAAAGTAATTGCAGTAAGAAAAAAAGTTTTTATCTCACAATTCTGACTTTTTCCCTCAGAATTATGTGATATAAAGTTGCAATTGCGTGTTATAAAGTCAGAATAATGTGAGATAAAATCACAATATTGAGAAAAGTCAATTATGAGATTATAATTATGAGGTATAAACTCAGTCAAGTTATTCAGTCAAGAGCAGTGAGTGATTTTGTCTTTGTCTTTTGTTCTTTGATTAGCAGCAGGTTTATTAGGCTACTGTCACTTTAAGAGCTGCACGGATTCAATATTACGCAACGTGTTACGCAACATGTGTTATCTTTCTCAGCAAGACGGGCATTTCAACATAATTTGCACTTAGTGAAAATAGTAATATATTCTATTTACACTAAGTGATAATAGCAGCATTTTCTTAATGATATGCTACACTAGGTGAAAATAGATGCTATTTACACCATGTGAAAGTATCAGTTCTTTGCAATAAGAGTAAATATAAGACGCTATCTATACCTTATATTGGCAGATACTAATTGCTCCTCAGGATTTTTGTACACTAACAGGATGCAAAAATATCATAGAGTGTAAATGATTAAATTTGTTAAAATTATTAAATGGATGCTGCCTTATAGGGAGAATAAAAACCCTCCCTAGACCTTCCCCTAACCTTACCCAATAAACACTTTTAATATTATTAAACACTCGCTCGCAGTTTATTTCCGCGGTTAAAACATTATTTTCATTTTCATTGAAAATAAATTCGAGCTCGGCAAAAGACGGCTTCGAACCCACAACGGTTTAGCGAGGCGAACTCGCTACTGTTGCACCACTAAAGATATTGAATTCTATGCGTATTTTTTTAAAACTTGAGGGGCTCATGCAGACATTGGTGGGCGGAGCTAGTGTAAATACCATTTGCCAACAAGGCGTGCTATTTGCACTTAGTGTAAATAGACACTCTGTAATTGATTTGACCTTTTAAGCACAGTGAGTCAGTTTGGTACTCGTGAGCTGTTTGAGAGGTGGCTTTATGCGAGCGCCTTCAGTGGTGTAAAATTATACACATTACAAGAATTATTCAACCTGATTGAATGAGACGAGTGAGTTTGCGTATCAATTCACCATGGGAGAGAAGAGAGCAAGAACGCTCAGTTAGTATCTGTGTAATGATACTGCATGGAAATCAGGGTCCTGAGAATGGTCAACGGGGACTCTACATACTAACTTTCCGGGACATAAAGCTGATGCACAATCACAACTCAGCCAGACTCCATTTATCAAAGCATGCATATTCATTTCTCCGCATGCAGCTCTGAGAACCAAAGAACGCATGAGGCCCCTGGGAACCGTTCTGGGGTTCCCAGAGTCTCGCTTCAGCATGACAGCACCACATAGGATGCACAAGGGGAGATACGCCCTCAAAAGCCTCTTAATAGACACCATCCCAGACAGACCCTTGTCTGGAACCAGACTGAGCCATGTTCAAGTGCAAAGACTGCCAGACGAGGATGGGTGGAGCTGGAGGGGTGGAGCCACGTTAGTCCATTGACTCAGACATCACAGACACCGTCTGATCAGATTTCTGCTTTTCAAAAGTGCATGCTTTTGCCTCCCACTGCCAACGGAGGACGCAATTCCCAGACACTGGGGTCAAAAAGTCAATCTGAGGCAACTAATCTGCCACTCTGTTGACTAGACTGCATTTCAGATGCGCCGTCTATTGTGTTCGATCCATGGGAATTCTCACATGGCGGCTGAATTAAACCATCGAAACGAAGCCGTTGTTACCTTCTAATCCCTCGAGCATTTTGGGTCATGTATCTAAGGATCCTCGACAGTACTGCAATTGCAGTAATTCATATGCATGATTATATTTGAGCTGTATTCTCTATGACAGAACGTTTAATCTCTCTTTCAGACATTATACATCATATATATTCTGTGTGACAGAAACATGAAGATGGGCCCAGGAGCACATCAATTTACTACTGTAAGGAATTTTTCACACTATATTGCCATTCAGAAATTATTGGTATCCTAAGGCTTGTACAACGACTTATAACGTACTGTAAGAAGCTTAATACTTTGACCCTGAGCAGTGGAACAAATCTATATAGAATAATGAGTCATTTTAACCTTGCGCTTACCTTTCACCATCCTGATGGTTTTGCATTAGCAATGCAGTTATTTAGTTTTGCAAGCTTTTAAGCATGTTGAGGTGTTCATAATGATTACTTGTGCGAGTCATTAGGCGTGATGATTGCTTTCCATGCCAAAGCCAAGGAAGCATTATTGACACTGTCGATGCTCTCGTATACAGCTAAAGAGAGGCTACATGAACGAGAGTGTGAAGTCAAGTGCCTTTCATGCCCTTCATAATCAACAGACGTTCATGGGAAAGTCTGGAACAGCAAGTGTGAAAATAGAGTTGCCTTCTTCATAGTGTAATATTTTTTATCTATTCATGTATATACAGAAGGACCAGGGCTTGACATTAACATCCGCCAACCAGCCAAATGTGGGTGGATTTCAGCAGTGGCGTGTAACGCAGTCCTACTAGCCACTTTGGTGGGCTGAAATTTATGTACATGGCAACGTCTGAAATAATAAACTAAGTGCAATGTAGTGTTGTCAAAAATATCGATTTTTCAATACATATCGATACTAAAATATCTGAAACAATATTCATTTTTCGCAGAGTAGACACACGATACCAGCTGCTCTCTCTCTCATCTCTCCGACAGCGAGTGACACACAAACTCTCCTCCACTCACTCACTCACTCACTCGTTTCATTTGCTCTGGATGAATATTGTTGCCGTTACAGGGCTTGAATTTGCGCATGGGATTGAGCATATTGTGTATAATTTTACTCATTCCTGCAGATTTTGTGCTCACGCACACATAAAGCCGCCTCTCAGCACTAAATTGAGTTCTTTTTCGCTGCTTAAACAGTCAGATACTCACAAAATAATGTCAAAATGCTGATGTTTGGCGATTATTCAGTAATGTTTTAAGTGAACGTAAACACTTGAAAAGCAAAACGCATGCGTAACAGTATAATGGATCTGTGCGTCAGCTCTTAAAGTGACAGCAGCCTAGTAAACCTGCTGCCAAATTTTTAGATAATATTAAAAATATCTATATGGCCGTTTTTCCCCATGGTATCATTGTCAAAATTGTGGCCAGTGAAAATGCTGAGTGGTTAGTAATTTTGGAAAACCACTAGTCACAGGTTTGGTGAGCCAAAAAGTTCATGTCAAGCCCGAGTAGGACCGAAGCTGTTCTTAGGAAAATTGATAGCCTTAATTCTAATTAGAGTTTTGATATCAACGTGAATCTTTAGATCAATGTGAATCTTCCACGTACATAAAGCAAAGATCATCTCACAAATGTTTCTTCTTGAAGGACTAATCATTATTTAGCCTACTGTTTATTCATGCAGCATCAGCATATCTCGCCAAAGCAAAAGATTGCATCCGTAGTGTAATACACTGACTAAAATGTAGAGTACACAAGAAGATTATCTAACAACTAGACTTCTGGGTCTATACTATTCAACTATTCCACATACACAACATGTAATATCACGCATATTTCCTTATCCTTTACTAACTAAGAACAAAAGCCCATTTCACAATTTTTCCAAAGTCTTTGCAGGCATTTGAACCCAAACCAGGTCAGAACTCATTCAGTAGCAAGGCATACTGGGAAACTGGTGACACTGCAGTATTTTATTTCTTTTCTGCTTCAGTTTGTTCACAGCTTTCACTGTTATATTGGTCTAAATTCCTGCAAACTGATGTCTTTAGTTTGACCTGGATCAGTCCAGTGTAACGCTGCTTTCATGTGCTATCGGAAATTTGATAATTCCTACTTCTGAAGTTGTGATTACGAGCTCTTCATATTCAAGTTTCAAAATGGGAGGCCGTTCAAGTGAAATTCTCACCTAGGAAACTTACATTTACTGTAATTCCAAGAGCAAGTGAAGGCGGCCTTACTCTCACACTGTGAAAGACCGAATCAATTCAATTATTGATTTTTGGGCTAGTTCACCCAGAAATGAAATTTCTGTCTTTAATTACGCACCCTCATTTCATTCAAAACCCATAAGACCAACTTTGGAACACAAATGATGATCTTTTTGATGAAATCTGAGAGCTTTCTGTCCCTCCATATATGCAATTGTAGTCGTAGTAGTAGTCGTGGCCTGGTGGTGAGGGAGTCGGGCTTGTAATCTGAAGGTTGCTGGTTCGATTCCCACGCCGGCAGGAATTGAAAGTGAATTGATTTGTGAATGAATAGCACTCTCTCCATCTTTGATACCATGACTAAAGTGCCCTTGAGCAAGACACCTGACCCCTAATTGCTCCCCTTGTAAGTCGCTTTGGATAAAAGCATCTGCTAAATGATGAAAAATGTAAAAATGCAATTGCAACTTTGACGCTTCAAAAAGTTCACAAAAAGATCATAAAACTAATCTACAGAGCCCCGGACATGAAATGCAGATAAAGAGTACGCTAAATCATGCGCATGATTTATAAAACAAGGGAACGAAGTAGTAAATGGATTTACTAAACTGATGTTATGAATTAGTAAATTGTGCACACAATTAATTTTTGGACTTTGGAAATGTTGGATTGGACTCAATACGTAGAAATTTAGTGGTTTAGACCAAATTTTCTAAAGAGATTTGACTGCTTTATATGACCAGCTTTTATTCACATATAAACTTTGACCAGCGGACATAACTGAACTGAACCTGCTTCGCACGCGAGAACAAACCGATTCTTTTTACGATCTCTAAAGCGTCAAAGTGGTAGCGGGCACAGAAAGCTCTCAGAGTCATCAAAAAGATCTTGATTTGTGTTCCGAAGATGAACGAAAGTCTTACGGGTGTGGAACGACATGAGGGTGAGGAATTGATGACTGAATTTTAATTTTTGGGGTGAACAAACCCTTTAAGAGTGTTTTTTAAATAAGGCTTATGAGGCTGATGAAAAAACAGCTCTTACGTACACTGTAGATCTGTCTTTGCTAAATCCCAGCTGTGTTTCCTGCTCTCTCTCACCCAGTCTTACACTCTCAGAAAAAAACAAAACGTGTGTGAACCTGCTATTTAAAGATCCTTTAAAGTCCTGTCATAAAAATGGACCTTTTCCCCCTAACCACCCAAGATATAGCTGTTCTCCAGCACATTTCTTCTCAGCTCAGTGGCAAAGCATTTGAAAGGGTGTAATTATGGTTATAGACATAACACTAGGACGTCCCATTAGGGTGTAGTGGTGGGTGATTACACAGGTGCCATGTTGCAGAGCACAGACTGTACTATTAAAGAGCATGACCTATGGTGAGTGTCCACTCATCTCTGCCAACATTAAAGTGAAATGAGAGTTGATTACTAACCTCTGGCCTCAAGCTGACCCTGATTGACAGCCAGCTCAGTTCCTCCTACTGATGCTCACTAAATGGGGCTGTGCATTGTGTGCTTCGGCAGCGGTACCAGGCCATCATGATTGAGCACAGAAAAATACAGAGGAACATTGGTTTTATTTTCGATCCTAAAACATCATCAACAACAACAACTCTACTGCACTGAGTGGTCATGCATTTGTTGACAGCTTGAATCTGAAAAGTTGAAGGTTTGAACCCCGTAAACGACAAATCTTGAGCTGTCATTATTGTGGTTATGGTCACAAATATAGCCTACTGTAAACTTCTTTGCATAAAAGTGCCGTGTAAAAGACAAATTAGTAATGCCAAATAGGCCTATGTGATTTTCAGCACATTACAATAGGGTTGCTAATATGAGATCTTTCCTTAGCATTATCATATGGAAGCTTGTTTCCGCCACGGAATAAAACAATTTAAAAGATTTTTAAAAGATCCTTTTTTCCTCACAATTATATCTCGCAATTCTGACTTTTTTTCTTCGTGCAATTGCAAGTTTATATCTTGCAATTCAGGCTTTTTTTTCTCACAATTGCAAATTAATATCTCGCAATTCAGACTTTTTTTCCTTGCGATTGCGAGTTTTTATCTTTTATAAATCGAGTATATATAAAACAATTTAAAAGATAAGTGTGACTTTTTTTTCTGTCCTCTTTTTCTCAGAACTGCGCGATATAAACTCGCAATTGCAAGTTATAAAGTCATAATTGCGAGATGTAAACTCGTTATTTTTCTTTCAATTGCGAGTTTCTATCTTGCAATTATGACTTCTTTTCAAGAATTGTGCGATATATCTATAGTCCAATTCTGAGAGAAAAACGACTGACTAATGGATATAAACCCCCAATTCTGACACAAATGTGAGTTTAGGCCTATATCACGCAGTTCTGGGAAGAAAGTCAGAAAGAAACAGTTGGGTTTTCCTTAGCAATTTAGCTTGTTTCCGCCATGGAATGCAACAATTTAAAAGTGCAATTTTTTTTCCCTCACAATTCTACATCTCGCAATTCTGACCTTTTTTCCCTCAGAATTGCGAGTTATAAAGTCGGAATTACGAGATATAAACTCTAAATATCTCGCAATTGCAGTTTATATCTTTTATATATCCAGTATGTATAAAACAATTAAAACTCGTAAATATATCACGCAGTTCTGAGAAAAAAGTAGCTTCCAGGTTCTGCATCCGAATTCCATGCTGCTCACGTGATACAGCGCTGGCCAATAATGAGTCTCATTCTGACGTAGAACCAGGGCTGGGTAGGTCACTTTTAAAACAGATTACAAAATACATGCTTTAAAAAGTCATTTGTAACGTATTTCGTAACTTTACTCAAGTTTAGTAACTTAATCTAAATACTTTAGAATACTTTGGAATACTAATAAGTGTGGAACAAACACAAAAAAGGAAATTGCAAGTTTTTATCTCACAATTCCGACTTTTTCCCCTCAGAATTGTGCGATATGAAGTTGCAGTTGCGAGTTATAAAGTCAGAATTATGAGATATAAACTCAAATACTAAATTCACAACAGCAAGAAAAAATTTTTTTAATTGCAAGTGTATATCTCCCAATTCTGACTTTATAACTTGCAATTGTGAGTTTAAATCTCGCAATTGTGAGAAAAAGAAGTCAGAATTGTGAAATGCAAACTCGCAATTGCGAGAGAAAAAAACAAACTGTGAGAAAAAGTTGCAATGACGAGTGAATTATAAAATGACTCACAAACAACAATCACAAAACATGAAAACAGTCGAAAACATGAAACTTAATTCTCTGACCGTCAGAGTCAGAGAATCACCAATCGCTGTGTAAATGACATTAAAACTCAAAGTAATCACTTTGCTAATCTAAAACACTTTTCAGATGGAACTGTAATCTGATTACCACCCATTAATGAAATACAGTTACTCAAATTTTGTATTTTAAATACGTTACTAAGTTACTTGTATTTCGTTACTCCCCACCCCTGTGTAGAACCTGGATGTAAACAGCGTTGCAGAAAGACAGAGGAGATATTGTTGAATTATTTTTGTTTGGTTTTTGCGCACAAAAAGTATCGTCAGGTTGAACCACTGTAGTCACGTTGACCGTTTTAACAAAGTAGCTTATTGACCTTGAATGACGGCAATTCTATGCAAGATTTTTGAAAACGAAGGTCTTACGCCCTTAAGAGAGTTTTCATTTTTGGGTGAACTAACCCTTTAAAAGCTGCAAAAACGCGAAGGCCTGCGGTGCGCTGCAGCACCAGGCAGGAAGAGGGCAGCCGATTCCTAGCACAGCGCTGCAGGACAGAGGGAGATCGTTGAAGAGGAGCAGGCAGGGAGGAGGAGGAGGAGGAGTACTGCGAGGGTCTGGGAGCGCGCGAGGGGGTGTTTGGGTGAGAGGCGACAGCGTGAGTATTGTTCCAGCGCCTGACTCGCCACTCTCAAGAGGCTCGGGGTTCCCACGGTCCGCACAGCAAACAAACGCACCTCAGCCTTTCTTCCCCTCGCTTTGCAGTGATGTCATTAATTACCATCAAAATGCGCGCGACAGCGAGCGAGAGTGTGTGAGTCTGCTCGCGAGTGTATGTGCGTGTGAGAGAGAGAGAGAGAGAGAGAGAGAGAGAAAGAGCGAGCGAGGCAGCCATAAAGAAAGGGACCATTGTCTGTGCTGAAATAAAGAAATCTCCACTGAACCATTGTAAATGGGTAAGGCTGGAAAATGCACCAAAATGCAGGGTTTGGTGAGTTATAGTTGGGCTGTCACATCTTGTCAGGAGCCCACAAATAGTGATGTCCAAATGCAAACAGCCCTGCCCTCTGAGAGACACTGTACCCCTGTGATTTACTATATTCTCAGTTCTGTAACTCGGGCTTGTATTTGAACATCAAAAAGAGAGGGAATGATCTCTCTCACCGCTGGCAAAGATTATGTGTGTGTATCTTTGACTTTAATTGGCTGTAAATGGATAGAATTGTCTCTGACAAAAGCTCACTTTGTGGACAAAAAAACTCTGCAAAAAGGATACTGGATTTTGAAGAGAAGTTTGTCAAATCTGCTTTACAGAGAGGTGAAGTTATAAGCAGAAACGCATTTTAGCACTTAGACCTGTTCCGTCGTCCCAAAGTCAGTGGGTTTTTTGAATGAGATTTTGCTTAAATGGCTGAAATAAAGTCTGGTGTGCACAAGCTCAAAAAGGCATTTTCACATTTTATCGGTTGACATAAAATACATAAGAATTCGTGATCTTTATAAAGCCGTTACGTGTCTTGAAAAACGCAAGTGGCCAAATGGAACTACTGAGGCTGTCGCGGACATTAAACGTCATTACGCCGTTTAAGAGGTGAGATGACTTTTACCGCCCCATTATTGTGCTCTTATAAACTATCCTAACTCAAACTTCTGGGAAAAGGTTTTAAAATAAACTGAAAGAGTTGTCGGAAGCTTGGTTGAAGTGGGAGCGTGGTGTAGCTTGCTTGCAGCCTACCTTTAGCTTTTTACTTACGGCGAATGTGTTTAGAATTCATAAAATTTGTGTTCGTCTGTGACAATTCTTTTGATGGACTAAACATGTAAGTATAACCCTTTGTCGATCACAGAGCTTGTTTATTGCAATAATCCATGGAAATATCCTATTGGGTTTTTGTCGAGGGAACCAGTGATGCCAATGGCTGATTGGCCTACAAAGTGATGATCACCTCTGGCTCTGAAAAACGCCAGGAAAAAAAAGATGACCAGGGTCTCTGATCACCTGTGTGTATATGCCACGGTCCTGCCGCTGGAGGCGTGAGTCCTGCAGATGTGAACAGAGCAATAGTGCTACAGGGAGACAGGAAAGACCGCTGATCGTTCTTGCAGTGCCAAACCACATGTCACCATTTTCGAGAACTTGTTTTTATCAAATCTAGCTCAGTCCATGAGGATGAGATGCACTGTAAATGCACTCAGTTGGTGCCATAACAGATACTGACCGCTACTTTTGATATTGAGCACCTCTGTGTTCAGGGATTCATTATTCCATTTCTGTTCCTCATGTGTTTGAAACATACTCAGTTTATGTCTTGGTTGTTGAATCATACGCATACGACGACCAAGCATAACATTATGATCACCTTCCTAATATTGTGTTGGTCCTTTTGCTGCCAAAACAGCCCGAGACATGGACTCCTCTAGACCCCTGAAGGTGTGTTGTGGGATATTGACACCAAGATGTAAGTTGTGAGGTGGATCCTCCATGGATCGCACTTGTTTGTTCAGCACATCCCACAGACGCTCGACTGGATTGAGATCTGGGGAATTTGGAGGCCGAGTCAACACCTCAAACTCTCCTCAAACCATTCCTGAACCATGTTTGCTTTGAGTCGGGATGCATTATCCTGCTGAAAGAGCCACAGACACCAGGGAAAACCGTTTCCGTGAAAGGATGTACTGCAACAACGCTTAGGTAGGTGGTACGTGTCAAAGTAACATCCACATGGATGTCAGGACACAAGATTTCCCAGCAGAACATGGCTTGACTTCTTCCCATAATGCATCCTGGTGTCATGTGTTCCTCAGGTAAGCGACGCACACGCACCCGGCCATCCGACTTCTTCCATCGCTCCATGGTCCAGTTCTGATGCTCTCGTCTCACTGTTGGCTCCTTCGGCGGTGGACAGAGGTCAGCATGGACACCCTGACTGGCTCCATACGCATTAAAACAGCTTTCTATCAGAACCAGCATTAACTTCTTGAGCAGTTTGAGCTCCAGGAGCTCGTCTGTTGGATCGGACCACACGGGCCATCCTTCGCTCCCCACGTGCATCAAAGCCAAAGGTAAAAATGATCCACAAAGTGTTTTGCTTTTTTTTTTTGCTTGGATAGGGGTTGCGTTTGGTTAATGGCTATAATAAAAACTAAATATGCATAAGAAATTATAACCTGATGGTTCTTCAATTGGAATAATAACTTTTTTTAAAAAGATTCATAAAGTGTCTAATAATAATAATAATAATAATATTATAAAAATGCACTTTAGTGGGGTTAGTAAAATACAATGTTAGGATTAGTCTAGTAATTCAAAACGTTTAAATAAAAGCAATTAGAGTAAATGTGTGCATTTTTGTGTGTTTGGCTAAATTTGAAAATGTCTCTTTGGGGGATGCCCTCATTTTGAAGTATACTTTGTGAATAAACTGTTCTTTTTTCTTCTCTAAAAATGCTGCGGTCTCATTTAAAAAGTGAAGTAATCGCGTGTGTATGCTGAACAAACGAACGAGTGTTTGCTCGCATTGTCTCTCCTTAAAGTGCCTGAACACTTAATCGTGTTTTTATGCATGGATAGAAGCATGTTTTTGAGGATGCCCTGTCCTGGCATCTTTCTGAATGCAGCAAATCTCCGATGGGCATTAGCGGTGCCCCGGCATCATTGTGCCCTGGAATGTGAGTGAAATGACCCAAACCTCCAATCTAGCACTCATTACTTCTGGGTTGCCCAGCGGAAGAATCCACACGAAACACTGTCCTGCCTCATTGTGCTGTGTGTGGACCCACAATGATTGTTTTTAATGTGCATCCACTGGAAGTGATGGCGAGTCTGCCCCATCAAAGCACAAGCAGATAATTGTGGGCATTTGATCTCTCCAAGGACATTCAGCGTTAATTGGGAACTTCAAGCGGGCAAAGCGAGGAGAGCGTTTTGTTTGTGCCGTACAAAGCGAGAGGTAAACTTTGCTCATGCCATGAGGTACATCTCGGCCCCTGACTGGACGCCTTGTTCTCTTCTGCAGGACGGGCCTTGTGAAAAGACTCGTCCACCTCGTTTATTCAAAGGCTGCCGGACATCTCGATAATTTGAAACAATGACCTCCGCTCAGAATGAAGAGTGGGATGGACAGAAATTATTTTTCCTGCTGATTACTAATTGTTTTTTTAGCTCATTGTTGCAAACCAACCGTGCAAATCGTGTTATGTATTTCCAGATCTTTCAGGTCAATTCTCTCTTCTTAGCACACATGAATTGTGGGATATTGTGTGAAGGGATTGCTGACTGGAATGATGGGATTGTCATTACAAGCTTGACTGCCCCTGTTGCCACAAGATGGTGCCACCGTGGCATAATGCTGTCCAGCGACGGGCACTGTTGGCTTGTCTGGCACACAGATCATGTTCTTATTTATGCACCACAGTCATATTATACAGTATCTAAATATGAACAAAGTAGAGCTGCATGATTTTTTTTTGTTGTTGCTGTTGTTTAAAGTAGAGATCATGATTCTGAATGGACAACTAAACAAAATAACGTGACGTACTACAGGTTCAGACCACTGTTAATTGCTGCAGTCTATTTTAACTGATTAAAAATAGTGGTTTAAATGAATGATTCAATGACTCATCACCGTTTTTTGATTCAGTGACATGCATGTTTTACCAGTCACTTGTCGCCACCTACTGGTGTAACTATGTAATTGATAAAGCTTGTTACTTCGCAAGGCGATTTCTATGGAAGCCCGTTTTCCGCCACTAAAAAAAAAGATTATTGCAACTTTTTATCTCACAATTCTGACCTTTTTTCTCTCAGAATTGTCAGATATAATCTCGCAATTCTGACTTTATATCTCACAATTCTGGCTTTATATCACACAATTCTGGCTTTATATCTCACAATTCTGGCTTTATATCTCGCAATTCTGACTTTATATCTCGCAATTCTGACTTTATATCTCACAATTCTGGCTTTATATCTCACAATTCTGACTTTATATCTCACAATTCTGACTTTATATCTCACAATTCTGACTTTATATCTCGCAATTCTGACTTTATATCTCGCAATTCTGGCTTTATATCTCACAATTCTGGCTTTATATCACACAATTCTGGCTTTATATCTCGCAATTCTGACTTTATATGTTGCAATTCTGACTTTATATCTCGCAATTCTGACTTTATATCTCGCAATTCTGACTTTATATCTCGCAATTCTGACTTTATATCTCGCAATTCTGACTTTATATGTTTCAATTCTGACTTTATATCTCGCAATTCTGACTTTATATCTCGCAATTCTGACTTTATAACTTGCAATTCTGACTATAACTCACAATTGCGAGTTTACATCTCACAATTCTGACTTTTTTCTCGCAATTGCGACTTTATCTTGACAATTCTTTATATCTCGTAATTCTGACTTTATAACTCACAATTGGGAGTTTATATCTCACAATTCTGACTTTTTTTCTCGCATTTGCGAGTTTATCTTGACAAATCTTTATCTCACAATTCTGACTTTTTTTTCTCGCAATTGCGAGTTTATCTTGACAATTCTTTATATCTCGCAATTCTGACTTTTTTTTCTCGCAATTGCGACTTTATCTTGACAATTCTTTATATCTCGTAATTCTGACTTTATAACTCACAATTGGGAGTTTATATCTCACAATTCTGTGAAAAAAAGTCAGAATTGTGAGATAAAAAGTCGCAATAATCTTTTTTTTTATTTTATTTTTTTCAGTGGTGGAAACGGGCTTCCGTAAATTTCCTCTATTTTGATTGCTACCGTAAAAATCAGTGCTTATATTCGAATTGAACTTTTATTCCCAGTACTCAGGATCATTTGAATGTTAGTTAAGCTGTTTCATGCATGACAACTACTCTATCTTTTTTAGTGTCATTGCAGATCTGTTCGGTGTGATCATAGTCAGCCATTCGTACGTGTTTTACAAGGTAGCTAATTCTTATAAATTCGTATGACCTCACTTGTACAAATTCGTACGTTTTTTGCTAAATCGTACATATATTACAAGTGGCCAAATTCGTAATTCATACGACCTACCCCCTAACCCCGCCCCTAAACCTCAAATTTGCCACCTGATTGGCTGAAATATTACGAATTGGTCTTGCTATAGTGTTGGTTTAATAGACATTGCCAAACCATTGTCATTTAGGAATAAGATCGCATGGGTGCTTGAATCGAGATCGCGATCTTTTAACGATTAATCGTGCTGTTGTAGAACAAAGAGTTTTTTTCGAGAGGAACATAGGCAGGTGTATGCTTTTAAAAAAAAAACTCAATATGTCTGCATGCATGCATTATACGCTCATGTGCAAAACAATTAGGAGTATTTATTTTATGAACATTAATGGTGTCTTTTAGTCCACACAAATAATCGTGAACCGTTTATTTGCCTTGAGTTTTTGCTGAAGTGATCTATTAAACATGTTGGCAATTGCATTATGATAATAGCCACACTGTCCTCAAAATGTGTCTACAATTAGTTTAATAGTTTGATTATTCAAACGTTAGCTCAAATAATGCCTGATAGAATGTATCTGTGATGTCCAGTACTTATTGATTCCTTGTTATTCAAAATAAGCAAAAGGGCTGTTATAGGCATGACATTTATAGTTCATTCAAGAATTACTATGAATAATGAACATAAGAATCATTTTAATTTAACATCATCATGCTCTTAGTTGCACTACAATATTGTTTAGTTTGTACACCCTGGGTTAAAAACAACCCAAGCTGGGTTAAATATGGATAAACCCAGTGATTGAGTTGTTTTGACCCAACGGTTGGGTTAAATGTTTGCCCAGCATGCTGGGTATAGTTTAACTTAACTCAACTATTGTTGAAAAATTACTACATAGCTCGCTTAAAATGAACCCAAAATGGGTTGGAAATTAAAAATCAGACTGGACACAACAAATATTTATAGTTTAATATTTACTTATTAATGAATGTTAATTTATTAAACATAAATGTTCATTTCCAACATACTTTGGGTTCATTTTAAGCAAGCATTTGTAAACAATAATTGAGTTAAATAAAAGCACTCAGCAAACGTTTAACCCAACTTGGGTTGTTTTTAACCCAGCATTTCTTAGACTATGTTTTGACTGTAATAAAATATGTAACAAATATAATTATAGCACAATTGTTTTTGATACGCATCTCATGAAACACCTTAAAATCATGTGCAAAAATTAAAGATGTGCACACAGCATACAATTTCTCAAAAGATCTCAAAGAAAAACTATAATTTAGCTATAAAAAAATAATGTTTTCACAGTGATGACATGATGATGATGATGATGATGATGATGAAGAGCACTTTTTGGTTCCTCAAACCAACAGTTCATAAAAGAACCATTTTAATAATCTAAAGAACCAGTGCAGTGGATGTTAAAGGTTCTTAAATGGAACCAATATCTTCGCTTCACATTGAAGCAGGATTGGTGACGCTCAGTATCACTCCCGTGTTGCTCTGAAACTCAAAATTGATTTGCACATGCGATATTCACAGAGCAAACCTGAAAGATTCTTCTCAACCCCGTATTTTGTCAAAACATCCCAAAACAGCTTGAAAAAAAAACACAGCTCGCCACATACCTGGGTGGCACTAACCCCTTCCCTCTTTCAATGCGCTACACTTTACTCAATGCAACACAGGAAGAAGAGGAGGGAAAAAAAACAGTCAACAAATCACAACGTCCCCTTGCAAGTGAAAAGAACCGCAGCAGTGTGTACTTGCTCGCACAACGGGCAGAGTGCATTAACATTCCGCGTCAGTCCCGCGCGGGGCTCCGGGCCCTGAAAAGGCGAAGCTGAATCGCTGTATGAGTTGTGCTGGGCTGCTACACAATGACTCCACTGTGTGACTTCCTCTTTTTTAACTTCTTTCTTTTGACAAGTAAAAACTCCCTCGCTGCACACGCAAAATTAATCTAACCTAAAACGGGGTTTCATCACCTTATCCCACTCTGAATGTGTGTGTGTGTGAGTTGAATGAAAAGGACACTTTCATTTATCCCGTTTATGGCGTGTGTTGTCAGATTTAGCTTCTCTGAAACTTTCAGTAGATGCTTTCGGGCTAAATTATGCGAGATGTGCTGAAATTTTCTCACCTGATCGAGTTTGGACAAGTTCTTGGGTTTTCTTTGCCGCACATCGTGTTTATTTTTACATGCACATTTTTATGCAACATATATTCGTTTATAAACACTTACATGTGACACCAAATGCTTAAAACTGTGGAGAAATGATTGTTTAATATAATATGCAATATAAAAACATATACACGCCAATAAAAATAACACCAGCAAGTACGTGTGAATTGCATTTCGATCCGATAAAAAGCTTTAGAATTGTTTGTCTCTTTAGATTTGAGTAAGACCTGATGACAAAGACAACATGGTGTTGATGCATTTTCAAGATGCATTCAACAGTAGATAGATATTAATAGCTAATGCATCAAAATATTTAATATATACGACATTATTATAACTGTCACCTTCATTTCGTTCATTTTAAACGCACTGTGAAATGTAAAATGCGCATCTATAAATCTCAGAGTAATGTTGATTCTCCATTGGATCGCTTTAATGCATTAAATATAGGCTATAATTTTGATTTCTTAGGCTTGAATACGAAATATGCTTTTTTTCTGAACACATATGTGAAACAAAGGCTAATGCAAGTGTGCAATTAACTAGAGGCCCGTTTTGGCCGCGCGCCAAATTAGGGGAATATTTGCATCTCGAACAGAGAACGAAAGATGAAAACAGCTTTGTAGATTTGCAGAATGGAAACTACAGTACATCCTAAAAGCATTCTTTTAAAATCGTGATGATAATTCATAATGCATGTGCTTCTCATTTAATATTTCTTCAGTGCTTTTCATTCAGGTGTGTCCGAGCACAGATTTGAGTATTTAATCCAATCGTTTGCCCAACTTAAACTGAAAGATACACATTTTAGAGTGATTTGAAGTTTAATATTTGGTCAACACTATATTTAATTTTCTGAAAGTAAACCAATATTTATGCTCAATTAATATTTAATACGTTTTGTAATGAGTTCAGACGCTTACACACTTGATCGAAGCAATTATAAATCGTTTGTTACAAATACGAAAAGCATCTTCTTTATCAGAGCACGGATCCATCATGGCGGACTTTAGTTGCCGCGCTTAGCGTTGGCTTCGCGCCAAATGTGGCACCTTCCTCTTGCCAAGTGTTACATTAGCTGTAATTATATGTAAAGGGTCTGTTCTGTGTGCTGAACACAGCACCACAACCACTAAAACCCAAGTCAACGCGGAATTACAACAGCAGACCTCATGAACCGAGGCCTCGAGTGAGTTTGCTGTCCTCGAAAACTTTTCCTTCCTCTCAGACACGGTCAGATGTCAAACAATACGCCATTTTGTGCATTAAATGCATTATCGATGCTTTTTGTAAATAAATGCATCCCTTTATTCAATCACTGATGTTTATAATGTCGTTATTCACAACATGCATGTGATTTTTTTTTGGTGTTTACCGTTAAGATCTGTTTATTCTCGCGATACAACGAGCTACAACGTGACATCACACACAATTAGCCTATGCATAAATTAACTCGCGATAATTAATGTTGTTGATGCCTTGATGTTCGCTCAGTTTAATATCCACTCAGCAGCAAACACCAACGCGCATCCCCTAGATGGAGGCACTGTGGGGTAGGCTATTGATATATTGATTTATTGATTATTTAGGGGCTTATTTTCATGATAGATCTGCGTAATAGCGCGCGTCTGTTTCAGGAGAGCTTTATTGTTGTTATTCCAGCCAAAAGATGTCGCCTTTTTCCTTCAGTTCTGCGTGGGCTGCGATTGACGGGCAAAAAAAAAAAAAAAAAAAATTGAGGTCTCATTATTTTTTGGAAAGCCATTAATAAACATTTATGATACATTGAAATCAAATGCGCCCGGGCTCTTTAATCGAAGCATAATCAGCAAACAATGAAAAGTACAGTAGGTGCCCATCTGCCTCATTACATATTCGTCATTCATCAAAGAGGCAGGGGCATTTGTTCGACTCCTGCGCACGCGCCTGATGCCTCTGTCACTGAGCTTCAACTTGCTATTTAGTTAAGAAATCGCCGTATTGATCCGTGAAAAAGCAATTAACAGAGTTTGCTTTTATTAAGGCGCACTTGCATCTTTTTCAATTGTACTCTATTTTCATAAAAATGATGGCTTTTTAGGTAGCAGCTCCAAGTATAAGGAGCATATAGATGCCTGCATCCAGTAGAAAAACTGGACTCAAGCTGCCGGGGGGCTTAAGATATATTAAATTACCATGATTGGGAATTTAGGCATGGTTCAAGCCTGTTGAAGAGGCTGGGGTGTCTGAAAGTGGTGCTATTCATCTCGGAAAAGAGGGTCAGAAGGTCGGGGAAGTTCACAGGACCTGTTCCTATTCTTATGCTAACTTACAATACAGACTTTAATGCTTACTGGTTTGGAAGATATAAATGATTGGACAATAATCCCGGCGCTCTTGGCTTTGCTGAGCTGCTCTGTTGCTAATTGCTGCTCGTCTGGCTCTTAATGAAAGACTTTCGGTGCTGAGCCTTTTTTTTTCCCCCTCCGTGGATCTTCAGAGGAGAGCGAGGAGTGTTGCAACACATTCTCTGTGTTTTTATGCTATGTGTCTGAAACTGTGTAAAATTCCATTATTTTTTGTCAATCTGTGATTTAAAATTAATGTCAAGGGTAAAGAATGCTGTCCAACGGAAAACAAAGTTTAGGTTTTGTGCATACATTTATTGTAGTAGGCTAATCAAAATAATCTTTGTCAACACTCATAACCCATAATAGGCCTATTTGCATTCAAACATGTAAACATTTTAATTTAAAAACAGTATGTGTGTGTGTGTGTGTGTGTGTTTCACAATATCAAATTAAACGAGAACTTAGCCTTACTAACTTACTGATTAAGATAACGAGTTCTGTCGTTGAAATATCAAACGACGTGATAAATCCATACACTCCAAAAATAAAGGAGGGTTTCATATAATAACCATTTTTTACATCTTTTTTTTTCTTACGTGAAGAACGTCCACTATATAAAGAACCTGTTTGCGCAATGGAAATATTCCATGAAACTATCAATGCTAATCAAGAACCTTCTTTTTTTAAGTGTATAAACCAGACGTAGTTTTAATCTTAATTATTATTATTAAAAAAAAAAATCTTTCATCGCCTATTGTACTCTGAAGTCAAACTCGTGATTTTAGTCATGTATCTGATTTTAATACGTTTAAACGTCCCTCAATACTAGTTTGTTTGTTTACTGGAAATACAAACTATCAATGCTAATCAAGAACCTTCTTTTTTTTAAGCATATAAACCAGACGTAGATTTAATCTTCATTATTTAAAAAAAAAAAAAAAAATCATAGCCTATTGTACTCTGAAGTCAAACTCGTGATTTTAGTCATGTATCTGATTTTTAATAAGTTTAAACGTCCCGCGATGCTAGTGTGTTCGTTTACTTTCACCATTAGCACGCGGGAAAAAAAAGCTATAGGCTAATGTTGTTTTGTCTCTCTTAAATCGGGCCTAAAGAATATTTTCTCAATGCTTTATAAATAGGTGAGTGCCTCTTTGTACAATAGTTGCTATTTATCTACTTATGACAAACAGAAAATAAGAGCAGAAGAAATGAATGAAAACGAGCACGTGACTGAACACCTGCAGTTAGCGAGCGCAGTTCTGTGGGTCATTTTTTTGCGTTCTCATGCGTTCAATTTAGGCCTAATACAAAATATGAAGCGAGGATATATCGGAATGCAGATTTCAGCAGGATAGGGGATAAGCCTAGCCTACATTTGATGTTAGGAAATGTTTTATATTTCGACGTTTTATCATTGTCATAAACTGAAACGCTACGTTGTTTATTTTGATCAAAAGTCCCGACATTAAGCACGGCACTGAAACGAAATCCGTGTTTTGATTGAGCATGCAGATGCTTTCAATTAAAAAGGATGTATTTTAAGCAAAATTAAGTCAAAGGAATTAATAGTGGGACACACAGAACAAATTCATGTCATCTTCTTCTTTTCATCATTCGATTGGCCCTTTGGGAATAACTGGACAAACCACTTGAACCTTGAACACCACCTCTGACCCTTGGGTCAGCTGTGATGGGTCCTCAAGAGACCAGTGTTGACATCAACTTCAAATATGACACTCTTCTAACTGTTGGATTGCAGATTGGTTAACATTATATATATATATATATATATATATATATATATATATATATATATATATATATATATATAAACTAAGCTCTAAGCACCAACTAGTATATTTTGACTATGTGGTCTAGCTCTAATAACCCAAACAAAATGGATTTCATGGCATTCTTTTTTTATTGTTATTTTAAATGTTGATTCAGTTGCAGAATAAACAGATATAAAACACTAAAAAAAAACACCAGTCGCCATGAGATGCATTGATGTTATTTAAGAGGCTTGTTTAGAGCAAAGGGCACGTGTCCGGTCAGTCTGCCCCTTTGGTCCACCATAAACAGGTCACAACCCTTTTCTATTGTCTAAACGTCAGAGGTCAAACCAAGCACTCTGTGGTAAATATGGAGTGTGTCTCCGTTCAGCATTGATGCAATTTATCCACACATGGATGAATATATTCTCAAATTAGTTTTTTAATGAACGTTTTTTAAAATTAGTGTCTGTGAAGAGGCTGTACCTGCCATGATGTGTTGAAAAATTGACATTTTAATTCAATAAATATTCAATAAATGTATGTCTGCTCAGGTCTGGTAAATATTTCCAATTTTAACATTTAGATAAAAAGCTGGAGTGTTAAACAATCAGTTACTATCAAAATAAATTATAAAGCAGGCGTTTTTTTTGTCCTTTTTTCACCCCTGAAGCCGATTTCTAATTGTAAACTAATGGTGTTGGAGCTCGTCCAGAGTCTCTCCTACAATATTAACTTGATTTCCGGCGACTAACGCGTCTCTTTTCCTCCACAGGCGTGTGAAGATATGCTGGAAATCTAATATAGTGGTTGTTTATTGCTTACAGTAAATGTTTATTGAATTGCATAAACGCTGGATCGTTGTTCAATCTCAAAAATAAAATTGTGTTGATATGGTCAGACCTCTTTTCGTTTGTTTAACTGCGCCATGATAACAGGTGGAGGTTCATTATCCAACACGGAGGAAAGTTTTCGCATCTCTTTTAAACTGTATATTTCTCGAAGAAAGAAAGTCTCATCATTAACACGTGCCCAACTAACTCAACATATTGCATGCAATACTACATATGGGTAAGATAATACTGAAAATTCATATATATTTAGTTTTATTTATTGCGATCCACAAACGAAATGTAGATTTTTTTTTAAATATGCTACAAGTATTTTAATATTGAACTTCCGATTTTTGAATGTAGATTCAAAGTATTAGAAGCGTTATACAGCTTATTTGTACGTTTAACGAACGATTAATTAATTTAAAAACTCTTTAAATTGTTTTGTGGTTTTCTGGAACCGCGGAGGAAAAACCCTCTCAAATAATATTTGTCAGACAAAGACAACTTAAAAAGGTGTGAGAATCATATACTTTTTTATGTCTGATCAGTGTGTTTTCATAAAATGTTTTTGCTCAAACTTTCATTTACTTCAATGTTTGCTAAGTTAAATATTTTGATACGCTTTTACGTTAAATATGCTTCACATTATCTCAGGAAACACAAATAAAAACGAATAGCTCATAAATAGCTCACGACCGGCTCTTTGGTTTGAGGCATTAGGCGCATGCGCAGTAAACCAAATCTGCTAATCAAGCAAATCCATTTGACACAATTAGCTGGACATATTTCATCTCCTTCTCAAATCTTAAAAAGCACTCTGACTCATTTTCGAGACTTCTGCATCAAGTGATCCATTGCTAGTTATTTTATTATGTGCTGTCCAGGGTGCTGACAGGATGCTTTCTTAGTACAAAACAGCTGCACGTGAAGCTGTGTTTGCCGTCCACCTCCTATAAAAGTTCACTTCTATACATAAAATGTCAACAACCATTCACACTAGCTTTAATGCATGTTTATTAGTAGCTTTATCATTTTGTTCATCACACAATCAGACAAATTTATAATTCAGAGATACATGAATTAAATGCATACATTTCAAATAAAACGTACATTTTATAAACATAGGGCCTCATTTATAAAATATTGCGTATAAGATCTCATTTCTGAAATGTGCACAAGCCTTCAGACTCAGAGAAACCTCTCTTCCAGATGTAAATCACAAATGATCTCGTGGTTTCGTACTTCCGCTTTGTAAACGCCGCTTAATTAATGTCATTAGCATATAAAAGAGGACCAAATGCATAACTTGCTTGTTAATGCCTTAGATTTCCAAAAACCTGCGGTTCTCTCCCCAGAAGCTGACGGGACGCTTTCCACGCCAAAGACGTGCGTACACGCGCTCTAAATTCCCATCACGTTTTATAAATTAGGCCCCCAGTTTCTAGCATTAAATTTCATACATTTTATATAAAACATAAAAGTGAGCCTGCATTAAAACTACTGTAGAAATAACAGATATTGACATTTGTTTCAATAATGCCACATTTCACAGTAAACATTTCACACATTAAGGCACATTATTTATACAAAGCTCATAAGATTGTAAGGCACGTTTTTTAACACCCAAGAATTAACCAAATTTGTTTCCATCCGGTATTGTTTGAAGACGGTTAAATCAATTAAAGCCATCCATCGCTCATGTTTAATCATCACAGCCGACCATCTGGAAGAGACGCTGGACGCTGGATTCCTGAGGTGACGTAGCCGGATGTCCTCAGTTTCTCCGGCAGCTGATGACAATGATGGGAATTTTTCAGGTGTCTGGTTAGAGAGAGAGAGAGAGAGAGAGGAAAAAAACCCCGTAAATATCACATGGCTAATTCTGTTATGACAGACACAACAATGCGAACTCAAGGGAAGATGTTCACTGTGATGTTCATTATAAAAAGGATATGCAAATTATCATTAGAAATAGATGCAAAGATATGGATGGTCACATTTTTTTTTTTTTTTTTAAATGAAGCCTCTGAAGTTGTTTTCTACATTTCTGAAAGGAAAATAAAACACTTTATTACAAACGAATCCTGTGTGCCGAAACTGAAGTTTGTGATGTCTTTAACATCTCTCAACTTGAACGTATCTGATCGACTGAAATGCAAATGTGAAGAGTGTTTATTACGATCAAGCAGTCCACCGACAACAAAAATGGTGAACTGAAACTTCAGCTATTTTTAATGGCTCTTGTTTTCCACCACACATAGGGTTTGTGACACTCTTAAGTTGTAGATTTTGGAAAGGTTGGAATCCATTTTGGCGGCTTTTTCAATTGTTCATTTTAATGAGAGCAATCAAGCATCTAAATTGCAGAGCGGTTTGTTCTTCGCGTACGTGTGTTATTCTGCAATTTTACGACATCAGAATGGTCGTTATAAAGGATGGCATTATTTTGCTTCAAATAATGCATTGGGTAAAACAAATCTGGGTGTAATGCACACAACTTTTCACATTCATTGACCGTATTTGTTTGCAATTCCTCACTCGCTTCTAAAAGCGGTGCGATTCATTTCTATACCCCGTCACCCTTAGAATTTGTGTACGATGTGTACCGACGCCATTACCAGTTTTCCCAAATTATATGTAGAGAGGTTTATGGACAATTTAATCCCTGCAGGAGACTTGGCAAGACCCTTTTCTCTGTCAATTTTCACCCTCTGCTTCATTCAAGCCCCCTCTCTCTTTCTGCGCCTCTACAATGTGGGGTTTCTTTCTGTCTCTTTTTTTATATTCCCGCATATCCCCCCCACCCCACCCGCCCCAAACCCCTCAGACAGCATGCAGCTTATGCAAATCACTGGCCTTTTATTCTCAGTTCTCGTCCTCAGCCTTGAATGAGACCTCAAGAAAACACACACTCGCTCAGCTTTCGCTTGTTCTCACCACACTCTGCTGTAATGGGAACAGAGCCCTTCATGACATCCTAGTGTACCACCGTGTTGATCGTACTAGAAACATAACATTTCCTAATATCTACGCCGAATGCCCACCCACCAGGCGAAGGCCTAATAAACCAACAGAGGAAAGTGTATTCACTCCGTTTTACCAACAGCCACAGATATTGTATTCCTGGATGAGAAGTTTCAATGAGGAGAATTATGGGATGGATGTAGACTTGACATTTTTTTTTGGGGGGGGGGGGGGGGGTGCTATTTACCAAAGTCACTGCGATGGGGAGGGGGGTGATGAATATAAAGTGTTTGCTGCCATTCCCAGGGTCTAGAACACACACACACACACACACACACACACACACACACAAGCACGCTGTATATATAAGAGCGGGTGTACGGAGGGGCGAGCCAACCAGCCTGACTTCCCTCAGACACTTTGACAGGCGGGCCTTTTCACCAGCGCATTGCTGGGCCAGCCAGCTCTCGCTCCCTTAGCAACGGCACAGAGTGGAGAGCCCCCTCCAGCCGGCCACCAAAATCACATGGGTGGGGGGGGACAGGGCGCAGATATGGGTGTGGGTTACAAGGGGTGAGCTGGTTCACAGGGGTGGATGAAGAAGTTCCCAGTCTGGCATGGGACTCCTACAGGCATTGAACTTGAACTTGACTCTGATGGCAACAATGAGGATCACATGGCCTTTTAATATTCGCATATGCATTCGGGGAAGGGTTATTAGCGTTAACTGCAACTATAACCGTTGAAGTTTTCATGACTTGATATTGAAAATAAACAGCAACTGAAATAAGATAGTTGCCAACATTTCTCATTTAGGTTCATTTGAAGTACGAAAACAACTAAAATGACATACTTTTGTTAAAGTAACTAAAGTAAAAAATCTAATTCAAAATATGCTATCACAACTTAAATAAATGCATGTTGTAAGTTAAAATGTATTATTTTGATTAAACCTTTTAAGTTGCGAACATTATTTTGTTGAGTTGTGTTGACATAATAATGTTGATCATTGCATCTGGCTTTTTATTATTATTAAATTAGGTTGTAGTAACTTAATTAAATTGTGTTGATAACTTCAGAAGGATTTCTAATTCACAGCATGCTTTGCACAGGACTGGATAAGGAGAATAAATGTTGAAATTAAGTGTTAATTTATTTGTTTTTAGTGAAGGGAAAGACCCGTTAGTATTTAATGCTGTAATAATGAGTTTCTGAAAAGTTTTTGAGGTTATTGTAGATACATGAAGGTAAACGCACAATGACTGCGCTAATGCCACGGACAAGTAATATCCTACTTGTTCATTACATAAACATTTTAAATAAGATATCATGTGCCACGATAGCTGTCGATAGTTGGAGCGACTTAATTTTTTTGCGTAATCAACTTAAAAATTTGTGTTTTGCAACAGTTATTAACTTTCTCTCTCTCAAAGTAGCTCATTAGTTGAACGTAAATTCACTCAAAGTTGTCATAACTCTGAAACATTGATGCAAATAGTTTTTTGTACAGCCAACACATAATTGTTATAAAAATGTATGCGATAGTAAATCTCTTTGGCGCAACATTAGGCTCAGTGTATGTTTCCCATGAGTCAGATGAAAATTCACCTCAACAGACACAAAATAAGATATTGCTTTTGTCCATACGGTCAAATGGGGTCCAATGTCGTTTGTTAACAATGGTAGACTTTTTATTTTTTTGGTGAACCATCCATTTCAGAGTAATCATGATAGATCAGCAAATATGATGTTTAATCAAATTATAAAACTAAACAACAACAACAACGACAACATATTTGTCCTTTCTATTTACATTTTAAAAGCGATGGTAATTCTCCTCATTAGGATGTAAAGTGGGCAAAAAGCGAAGCAAACCCACAAAGTGCGGATAATTATATCCCAAGGTCCTTTATAATGGTGGGGCCATGATGGAGGTTTAAGTGTCCCCTGGTCTCCACTCTCCAGCTTTTTTTGAATTCCTAGCTCTCTTCTGTCCTCCAGGATACAGTTATTGACGTTCATGTGAGTGGCTGCTTTAAGGATTTGCAGAGAAGACCTAACTTGTCTCTCATTTTATTGCATTATTACAAACGACATTGCCATGACCTTTTCGACACAACCTCATCTTTAGCACCCTTCATTGTTTTCAACAAAAGTTAAGTCTGAAAGAACTGGTTTCCTAAGTGACCTCATTTTTTTTCCAAGGTTATGCCCTCAATACAATACAGAAATTATGATTTTAATGGCATAGAACTGAAGAAAAAGGAACAAAAAAAAAAAGTGTACTTGTCATCTATAAACTAATTTGAAGTCACGAGAGGGTACTTTCATGTACTTCGATTCAGCCCACTTAAATGCACAATTCACATAAAAATGAAATTCCGCCATCATTTGCTCACCCTCATGTTGTTCCATGCCTGTATGACTTCTGTTGAATACACACACACACAACACACAAAGCAATCTTACTTTTTCATGTTGCGCAAATACAGGTGTGGAGCGACATGAGGGTGACCGTTTTCATTTTAGGGTGAACTATCCCTTTAAGGTTCAATGCTCACATCCATCCATCAAGCTTAGCAGAGGGTCATGATCTAGATTAAAGTGCTGTGATCCTAACGTCTCCATTGTTGTTCTGGATTACCTGCGTCTAATAGTTCAGTTTAGCTCTATAACTCTGCTGACTGCGGTTCTTTTTGCTGCCCGTTATTCCAGCCGGAGTCCTGCTCGGGAATCCCAATCCCGAGCTTTTCATGACCACTCGTCCAAGGACGGGGAGAAAAAAGGTGGGGGAAACGATTTCAAAGCTCCCCCGTAGCTGATACAAAGCTGAGAACAACCCTTCGCGGGATAATCGTGTTTATCCCCAGATTAAGACGAGATCGACAGCTGAGGTATCCACAAGGGGAAAAAAGGGGAATTTTCCCGTAAAACACACAATGGTCTTTGACACAAACCCAAGAGTCATTTCTCTCCACTGTTCATTTCTCAGTTATGACCACTGATGAAAGCGATTCGCAATGCTCGTCTACCCTTATTAAAGGGATAGTTCACTGATAAATGAAAATGATCCCATGATTTACTCACCCTCAAGCCATCCTAGGTGTGTATGACTATCTTCTTTCAGAATCGGAGTTGTATTATAAAGAGCCAGGATGTTTTTTAATAGCAGTGAATAGGGAATCCCAAAAAAAGTGCATCCATCCATCGTAAAAGTAATCCACACAGCTCCAGGGGGTTAATAAAGGCCTTTTGAAGCAAAGTAATGCATTTTAGCAAGAAAAATATCCATAAAAATATCTGGCAACGAGTCCAGTTCTGACAGAAGAGTGACCTCTGACCTGACGCATGATGTATTGACGAACGCGGAAGCTTCGAAGATTGAACTGAAGAAAACTAAAATGTCTAAAATGACAATTTTAAAGAGAAATGTTGGAGGATATCGATGTAAGAGAAGAGGAGCTTGAGCTTGTTGCCCGGCCCTATTTGTCTGAACCGCGTCGGGTCAGAGGTCACACTTCCGCCGGAACTAGACTTCCATAAGGCCGTTGCCGGAAGCCAGATAATATAGTTTAAAAAGTTTCAAATGTGGAGATTTTTCTTACAAAAAAACATCACTTCACTTCAGAAGGCCTTTATTGATTACTTTTATGATGGATAGATGCACTTTTTTGGACTTCAAAATCTTTAGCCCCATTCACTCCTATTATAAAGCTTGGAAGATCCAGGATATGTATATATTTTTAATAGAACTCCGATTGTGTTCGTCTGAAAGAAGATAGTCATGTACACCTAGGATGACTTGAGGGCGAGTAAATCATGGGATAATTTTTAATTTTGGGGTGAACTATCCCTTTAAGTGCCTCCATTAACACTATCCATTCTCAACAATTCTCAAAAGATGCCTCGTAAAACACAAATATGACTTCTGTATCTTCCCATTCCCCCTGCAGTCATATTATGTACGTTTCCAAATCTAATCTGGCACAAACTTTTTATCAGAGCACGAAGAGCAAGAAATGAAATCTCACAGAGCTGGTTTTTAGACATAAATATGTGAAGCTCTATAACACTGGACATAAAGATGACATATGACGGGAAGAAAACTGTTAGACATGTTATGCCAGACAAATATTCCCAGATAGCCACCTCCCATAGGCCTTTGATATTAACATGCCAGCTGCAGCAACGGCCACATGGGGCCACAGACTGAGCCAGACAGTAAAGCCCTCCCCCACCACATCTATTCTCCACCAAACACATGTTTCCTCCATATTTCATTGTTCATCATCAGTGTATTTATTAACGTCAATTGTTAATCTCACCCTATTTTTTCCCGCCGTGTCGGTGTGCGAGAACAGAAAAACCTCAGCTGGCGACACTTTGTATGCGTCGCTTTCGAGTCCTCCGACTCTCCTGCAATACTTCTTTTTTCTATTTCATTTAGCATAAATAATTCCTCCTTTCTTTCTGATTCCCCTTTTGCTCGTTTCGCTCTCCCAGTGCAAACTTTCTGTGGTTTTCTGCCTCCATTTTATATCGTAATGGAGCTTTAATTCTTTGCTGTGCCCAACTGCTGTGCCCTAGCAGAAGGGGGAGAGGAACAAACCGTCCTTCACATTCAACTCGAAACTGATTTTGCAAGAAAAAAAATGCATTAATATATACCTTGTTGCAAATGCACAGCATTGACTCTTTTTCAACAGCTCCTAAAAGAGTGTGAAGAACATTTTTACACTCTATAATGAAAAAACGTTCTTTAAAGAACCTGAATTGAAAGGTGTGTTCTTAATAGAACCATCAATGCCAATAAAGCACCTTGATTTTCACGCATCGCGTCAAATAAAACCGCATATAAATAACATGTACGATTTTAAACCACAAACCCCGTGCACAACAACTCGATGCTCTAGCGTGCGCGGCAAAAATACGTCACATCTACTGTGTGAGCACACATGATTGTGCAATTCCAAGCATACAATGGTGCTAACACACTGCACGGACGGGAAACATCAAGCCCTATCCTCCGCCGTTCCCTGAGGATAGTCTCTTAGGGTTTGGGTGCTAATTTAGGCATCTGGCTCTGTCTGGGCCTGAGCATCTTTCTCAGCTTATTACCCTCCACTGTCTCTGGCACTCCATCCGTACAGACAATGGTGGGAAACAGGGGGGACCGCGGACCCACGTCAAGTGCTCGCCGTACAATGCTGCCATTGTAGAAGAGGAGAGGGGTCTGGAATAATAATGTGGGCACTATCAAACTGTTTACCAACACAGAGCCAACAGCTGAAGATTTGCTCTTGATTGATCACAAATCATCATTCGTGAGATTGCTATTGTGTAAGGAGAGTTTGTGTAAAAAAAAACAAGTGTTCTTTGACACGTTTTTCTTCATACACACAGATGCAAATGACCTTGTGTTGAAGTGATTATGGTGCCAGACACCTTGGGAGACATTTCAAGGCTTTGCCCTTTTCAGTTCATGAAAAAATAGAATCACAGTCATGCCTAAAAATCCACATAAAGCACATTAAGTTGGACAGAGAAACACAGACGAGGATTTGAATTACTAGAATTTCTTGAAATAATTTGTGTGTGTGTGTGTGTGTGTGTACTTGCATGCATTTTGACTGAAATTGTTTGGCTGCAAAACCACATATATATGGACACACATCCATTCTGTTTGACTGAAAACACAAAGAACTGGTAAACCACAAAAACAATACACACTTCAGCGCTTGATTTGCATATTGAAAACTGGAAAAATCTGGTACGGGTTTGGCACCGTGCCAAGCGGCATAATTAACACTTTTCAGCCACTGCTCTGCAGCAGTCACATTATGCTCTGACAAGCATCCACTCCCCCTGCTCGACCGCTCATATTCACACACACAACACCGACACATGAAAGCTGAACATTTATTCTCGCGTCTGTATATTCGTAAACACAGATTTGCTGTTAAACCATCTCTGATAGCGTTATGTGTGATTTAGGAAAACGCAACGATGTCGGCTGACAGTATTGCATGTATAAAATGAGTGTCCCTATCTGAGATTTTTAAGCACTGAAGGTCTTTTACATAAAACCCTGAGAGATGCAGAGGGAGGAAACCCCTCCCCCTCGCTGCAAGATACACAGCCTAATTAAAAATTCCATATTAAAGGCGCAGACTCTCATTTCCATGCCACTGTTTTGACGAGACCCTTAGTTTTGTATTATGTGGAAAAATCTGACAACCATTTCCATGTATTAATAACATCTACTGACACAAACGGGATCTTAAATCTGAATGTTTTTTACAGGCCCATGAGGAATCCTAAAACTTCCTGTTATTTCTTTAATAATAATAATAATAATAATAATAATAATAATAATAATAATACGGACTGGGGTTGTTCTGCAATCGCTCCTTAAAGACTTGAAAAAAGAATGTGTTTGCATCCACATTTGAGTGGATGGAAATTTCTAGAACGGGTGTAAAGACTAATTCTGAAGACTGGATGCAGACACAACATCAAAGTCTTTTTGTCCTTTGAAATGCAAAAATTTAAATGTAAACATTGAAAATATAGAACGCCGGCCACGTGCCGCTGCTAAAGCGCCGCTGTGCCTTTAATTGGGGGCTCAGTCCTCTCTGCTTGTTCCTATGCAATTATGTTAATATGCAGAGCTTGTCTGGGCTTTTTCATTAACAGAGGCGCTTGCATCATTGTTTCCTTTATTTGCAAGCTCCACGGGCACCTTCCGTACATCAGTGATCTTTTTTACACATCTTTTTTTGATGGGCTATTCTTTTAGGATAAAATGTCAGTCTTTTTTCTTTTCTTTTTTTTTTAAATCTCATTTATGGACAACGAGGTCTTTTAGGCACACAGGGTTTCCACGCTCAGTAAGTATGCAAAAACGGTTTTCTGTTATTACGAGGAGGCTTTAAATATTCAATAGATGACGCATCATTTGTCTCGTCTTCGCATTTCAAAACGTTTCAATGTATTTCTGAATATATTTACGCTCCATTCGTTTGGTGTTGTTTTGCTTAAAGCACAAAAGCAAATTTGTCATCCCTAGAGCAAATTTGTTTCAGAATTCCTGTTTTCGTGATTTTCTGCAATAAACACCCCAGCCACGGCACTGCGTATCACCGGCAAATCCATTATGACGCAACCGGCCGCCTTTGTGAGGAACATTTCATCCATTTCGATGACATAACACCCAGCTCTCTGCAACCGAGCGGCCCGCGTAACGTTGAGCATCGTGATGTTTCGCACCTCTCACTTTCTGACCTAATGATACAAACCGTGGCTATTTTGAGAGTCACCGGACATCATTAAAAACACGGCACAGAGCGAGAGCTCTAACATTAAAGTCGTGCTTTTGTAATCCGGTGAGGGGCACTTAGCACCTTTGTGCCAGCAATTTGGTGTATCATTGAGCAGCAGAAACAAAAGTGCTCTTCAGTCCAGGTTGACTCGTTGCATTGGTCAAGAGGATGTCACTTTCGAGTGAGTTCGAGCAGCTCTCACTTTTTGGTTTCATCTGAAAATCAGGTCATTTGTGCGTCACCTGGATGTAGTTACACGAATCCAGTCAAAGCATGAATTAACAGCTGGGCTAAATTTGAAAATACGTACACAGGGCTTCGTTGTAGCTCGCGTTTGGATAACGGGACGACGGTCTAATGAGTCAGGAAAGGAGCGTGATAGTTCTTTCGGAGGAAAATAATTCGGGCCTAATCTCACGCAACCACGAAACACATTCAGTCCTTTTTTTTTCTTTTTTTTTTTTCTTTTTTTTTTAGAGACAAAGTATCCGTTCGCTTTCCATTTCAAATTCCCAAGCTAAAACCGGTCGCAGTAACGCTGATACAGGCAAACGACGCAGCTTACCTCATGCCAACACAGCCATTTTAGGGAGCAGCAGCCAGTTTCTCCATCAAGATGGCTTCCTGAAAGCACACCCCTCATTCAGACTTGCAGTCTTCCAGCATCTGGTGGTCCGTGGCAACTGGCAGCCTCTTTGTCCCCATTGGCACTTGGGATGTAGACTCTCACTCCTTGCTTTTTTTCCCTCTTTTCTCCGGGGGCACAGATGGCACTAAATGCTTCCGTTGAAGAAGAAGGGAGGGGAGCTGGTAGAAGAAGGATGAGGGTTGACTATTATTTTTCTTTTCTTTCATTTGGACAATTGCGCCATTTTTTCCCTCTCTCCCTCTTGCTCCAAAAAGGCAGTGTAAATGGCTGGCAGTTGCTAAGGGGAAACAAGAAAATAAAGGACAGAAAGGCCCTTTTAGCACAGCCAAAGCAGATGTCATGGCAACTGCTATATATCATTTCTTTAGACAATATGATTTCTTGTTGCTGTCATGCAAAGACAGGCAATCCCGATGTTAGTGATGTTAAAGTTGGTGCAAAGGCACGCATGTCCGGCTTTTGTGCCATGTGGAGGTATACTGAATCAGCCCACATCAATTACTGTCCAGCCATAATTTCATTGAATAACCCTTATTCAATTGCGCTAGGTAACCAGTTTAGCTGGAAAAGATCATTGTTAATGAACGATGACAGAATTTCTTTGCTCACATTAATTTTACATAAAGTAATATGCAATGGGATAGCGGCCCATACATTCTTATCATTATCGAGATGGAGACGGACATATAATTTCCTCTCTGCGATCATTTATCGCATTGAAGCCTTTGGCCTAATGTCCTGCAGTCACGCTAACCACGTATTCTCAGCCACGTTGCAACGCATTGCGATTTAGATTTATTTTCGCACGGGTCATGCCTAATGCTTTAAAGGATTTTTCTTGAGATAATTATGCGCTTTGTGTTTTTTTTTCATACGTTGCGAGCCCTTGTGTGTGTGTGTGTGTGAACTGCCTGAACGATTCGAGTACTGCATTATACAACATTAATGTGTAGAATTATATGGATTATGACGTGCACTTTACTGTAAATAAATAGCTGGTGGCTATAACACAAATGTCAATAGTGTCTTCAAAAGGTTTAATATCTATAACTGACATATGCATTGATTGCATGAGGAAAATGAATATGCATATATATATATATAGAGAGAGAGAGAGAGAGAGGGAGAAATATATATAAAGATTTTCTGATAAAAGATTTATGGGATGCATGTAGTGTCTTGGACTTGATTGAGGATTACTATTTGCATTTGGCTCCTTTCAAGTGCATGCATTCATTAGCATATACTTCATGATTTACTGTGTGTTTGAAGCAGATTAACTCTACAACTAATTGTTCTAATTACAATGTTGCATTGTAATACGCTTTGATTGCACTTACCAGATGGCGTTTTTCCCCTTAGCGCCAGTCCTCCGGTCTCTCACAGAGACACTGCAGTTTGAGAGGCTACAGTAAGCTGAAGTCATAAAAGACAATAATCAGAATATTTTAGTTTTACAACAAACAAATGCATTATTATTTATTAATTATTATATATGCATTCACAAACCATGATTTCAAATTTGACCGAAGACCTAATTTGCACCTTGTTAAATGTGTCGAGAATGTAAATCTGCTTGTGAAATTAATTCTTTTTTGCTCTTTATAATTTCTTTCTTACAATTTCACACCTTTAAAATGTATTCATGGAGATATTCTCTTCATTTAGTTTAATTGGCACTGATTTTTAGACACCGTTCTGTTTCTGAAAGGAAAAGTATGCATCTTGCATATTTAGTATTAGAGCAGTAAAACAAGGACTTTTAATTCAGGTTAAATTGGCCTACTTTCTGCACATGCCATTGTGCTTTTTATTTATTTTTAATTTGTGATTGCATCAGAATTTTCATTTATCACTTTTTTATTTTATGATACAGTATTTTTCAATACATACTTTCCTGAAGAGCATTGCAACACACAGACTAGTGTGTGTGTGGGTATTCCCTACATTATAGGGACCAAATGTCCCCACAGGTACTAGTAAATTTTGATCTTGCAGGGACATTTTTTTGGTCCCCATGAGGAAACAACCTTATAAATCATACAGAATTATCTTTTTTGAAAATCTAAAATAGCAGAACATTTTCTGTGATGGGTAGGTTTAGGGGTAGGGGGACAAAATATACAGTTTGTACAGTATAAAAACCATTACGCCTATGAAATGTCCCCCTAAAAAAATGAAAACACAACGTGTGTGTGTGTGTGTGTGTGTGTGTGACGCGGAGCTCCAAAAGCGCTTACACTTCTGATGATTTTGAACTCTAAACATTTTCAACTAATTTTTACATAATTGTTTTTTTTTTTTTGTACAGTGGCATAAGAGATGTCTCTCATTTACATTTTGTGTCATAAAAAAGGTCACATGGATAAAAAAAAAGTCTTCTGTATTATTTTCCGCTTGCATCTTTGTCATGTACAGCCAGATTAATGTGGCCAATCATAATGAAGCTGCTTCAGCATGACGTCATTGATTAAGAGTTGTGACTGTAAGTGGTTCAATGACGTCACCTTCATTTTTTTTTTTTTTTTTTGGTGTTGCCCAAATCGAAGTTGATCAAAGCTGCAATAAAATGCAATTCATATAAAAATACGCCTCTTTTATAAATAATAAAGTCAAAAATGTCCAGCAACCGTGCAAAAAAAAAAGAAACATATTTCGTCTGAAATCCTTTAGTGAATATTTAAGTTTTAAAAAACAAATGAAAACGGTTTAATAATTTAAAACCCTTAATCAGTCAGTGTGACCCACGCAGGAAGCCATTTTGTTTAGCAACAAGATTTGTTTAAAAAGAGTCCCTTTTTCTAGATCACACCAAGAGATGTGCATGAGATCCGATTCACGCGCACTAAACGCAGGCCTCATTTGCGCGTGACAGGTGCGGAACAAAAGCAGGAATAATAACAGCAATGAGTTTTACTGATTAAGTTAATGATATCTGTTGGTTTGAAGCAGGAAGCGGTTTGAAATTCAGCAAGGAAGTGCATCAATTCATCCCGCGTAAAGTTAACAACGCGCAACACAACCGAGAAAAGTTTTCACTTGCGTA
Organism: Opsariichthys bidens; assembly: GCA_037194245.1. NCBI lineage: Eukaryota > Metazoa > Chordata > Actinopteri > Cypriniformes > Xenocyprididae > Opsariichthys > Opsariichthys bidens. Next base: position 30,057,205 of record CM074280.1, on the reverse strand, counting down.
AAATGTAAAGTGCAAAATTGCGCGATTTCTCTTTGGAAACAGCAGAGCAATTTTCTCCAGCAAGTATATATATATATATATATATAAATATATATATATATATATATATATATATATATATATATATATATATATATATATATAAACCTTTATTTCTTCTTAAAGCTTAACTTCGTTATCAGACCAAACCATACCTTTACCAACAAAACCAGCCTGGATTAAATTAAAAGCCAGAGTATATAGCTTTAAGAAACAATTAATGGGTAAATTAAAAAACTATTATTTTGTGTATCATTATGAAGTTTACGAAATTCTGTCGTGTGACTTTAAATAGCCTTACCTCGCGCAGCTTCACCCGCTCCACGCGCAGTTAAGGAGGACGTTTCTACTTTCGGTTATCTAGCTTTATGAAGGAAGATAGACACTCATACAGCTAGATAACCAAAGACAGCAACTACCTCCTGTCAACACTTTCTTTTTAAACGGGGAGCGTCTCATAAAGTGCACCTGACGAATGAAAACAGGGTTAATGCGCAATCACATAAACTCCATTTAATGGACTCGTTTTATAGAGCTGTAAACAAGTCCAGAAAGGACTTCTGAGATGACACGTGATCCACACTAGTAGGCCTGATGGAGTTATCATCAGAGTTTCAATCTCTTAATTAACCATTTCAATCAATGCTCGTTAGTGCATTATAATTCCGCAAAAGGCCACCAATCCCAAATAGTTTATATTTTATTTAACAAGTAGGCATATTTAAATAGTTTCATCACTAACTATGAATATGAGCCCACGTTTACCCTCGCGTAAATGTGACGTCATATAGTCAAATTATATATATATATATATATATATATATATATGTTTTTTTTTAATCGAGTATGCATTGCTGAAGGACAATTATATAAGCAATATACAGCTTATATTATAAATACAATAAACACATGCTTCACCAAAAACACATTTCAGCATCAAGATATTAAAGGGATATTAAATTTTACAGAGAGAGAGAGAGAGAGAGAGAGAGAGAGAGAGAGAGAGAGAGAGAGAGAGAGAGAGAGAGAGAGAGAGAGAGAGAGAGAGAGAGAGAGAGCCACATGCACTCATGGCCTTGTCTGTCACATGGGTCACTTGGAAACAATTCCTGCTACATGTTACGATTTTACATGCATCAAAGCTGCATTTTTTTGTCATTTAAAGTCCATTTTTTGTCAATAAGAGTTATAATTTATTGTGATTCAACCTGGGGCGATTCGTGTTTAAAATTACAAATCCCACAGAGCGCGCAGAAATCATTTAGATCATTTAAAAAACAAAACAAACAAACAGTCTTACTTTTAACAATTGACGTTCATATTCCTCTCTGTCAGAAAGTAAGCTGCGCGTGTCCGTGTGTCGGGGACGGATAGAGGTTCCCGTGCGCGTCTCGCGACGCCGAAATCTCTGAGAGGAGACAAACTCTTCTTCCGTGACGCGTTTTCCATTCAAAACTCGGCAGTCCTTCAGTGTTCGGCCGTCGGATTGTTGCGCCTCAGCCATCCAGGGAATGTTTAATCTCCAAGATGGGGAATTCCATCCGGTGTTCGTTCGTTGAGGAGGCGCGAGGTGTACTTTACTGTAACCTGCGCGCGACGCTCTCGCTCTGCGCTCGGAGGATGTGATGTGACGCTCTCTCTCCTCCGACTTGAGAGAGTCTAGTTTCTGACTGAACGCGTCCTCCTCTGGCAGTTCTCTCCTGCAGTGACGTCACAGCAGCAGCAGGCAGCCGAGCGGCCAATCACAATCACTCGCGCGTGCTCCCTTTCTCCCTGCTGCCGCTTACGCGCTCGCGCGCGCGCTTTGCCTAGTTCGCTGAGTGCGCGCGCGTCTGAATGTCGCCTATAGTTCCTATAGTAACCTAAAATGAGCGAAGAGCTATAGTTTCAGCATATTTGCCTTTAAGAGGTTTATGAAATGGCGAAAGTTATGTCAAATTTGCGCATCGGAACTCACTAAAGTTTCATGCACTCTTTTACTCTGTTGTCACGTTCTCCCAAGTGCTGGAACCGTGTGTGTGTGTGTGTGTGTGCGTGTGTGTGTCCAATAAAGCTGGCTCTGAAAAGAAAATACAAGAGTGTAAGTACAATGATGCTTTACAAATAAATCCGATGTAGTTTACCGCGAATTATATTGTTAATGAGAGACACTTTTATGAACGCAAAACAATATCCTACAGATTCCTTTATTAAATCAGAAGAATTGTTTTTTTTTCAGATGTTGTGTCGTACATATAATTTTATAATGTGAAATCTGGGTTTAATTTATTAAACGCTCCCGGTTAAAAGCGGTGTGTTTGCTGTCTTTATGAAGTTTGTCTGAAAAACTTGCTCGTGTGTTCACATGTGGAGATGTAAAACATCTAACGCAGAAATCATATACTTTTTTTTTTTTAAAAAAAAGAAAAAAATGATATATTACAAATATGTCAGGCAGCAATTAATAATAACGACTGAAGTAAAACTGGAGCTCAACATAGCAAAATAACTTGCTGAAAGATTAAAAAAAAGATTTAAACTTTTTTTTTTTTTTTTTTTTTTAAAAACCCTGCATTTTCAAAAGCATCTTCCAACAAATAACACCGTGCAAATTTCTTAATGCACATTTTCCTAATCGACTAACAGCATTTAATGCACTTGCACAATTTCACACCAGTTTTATTTATAACAAATTAATTTCGTCACTGTTTGATGATTTTCACGAGCGCATTTATGGCGTTTAGGGAGCGCGCGCGTGAAACTGCTCCACAATAATAGTTTCTTGCCCTTTTCTGTAATCAAATTACTTGTTTTACACATATTAACCCCCCTCCTCCGTTGTTTTGCATTGATCTTCTGTACAGTATGACCTTCTGCGCCAATGCTTATTGTGTAAGTATTATAATCATTATTATCAGCTACTATTATCATTGGATGTTCTTATAAGGCGCTTATCCTATATAATACCTTTTTTACGCAAGGAGTTAAAATGCAATCTTCACTTAATAATGTATTAGCATTGCTTTATAATAGGAGGACGCGCGCGCGCACCCATAATTAGCGCGTGCACAATCAGACCTGGGCTAAAGGAGACTGACTGATGGTGTTTTCCTGACCCCGCCACACGCGCGCTTAAGTGAAGAGTCCACTCTCTCCATTCACAAAGGTCATGTGGGTTAAATGAATGTCCTGCGAGGTCTGTGTCTCGTGCCACTGCGCTTTATCGGCCCGTGGAGAGGACAGACTTCCAGAAGAGAGCATTGCTGTCTCAAGAATAACTAGAATTCCTCATTTCTGATGATCACGGATTGGTTAAATTTTAAATCGCAATAAGCATGTTGCGCTAGGCTACTTAAAGGGATAGTTCACCCCCCAAAAAGCAAACAAAAAAAACAATTTAAATCCTGTCATCATTTACTCAGGTTTGGAACAACTGAGGGTGTGAGTCACCTCAAGTTGTTCCAAACCTGTATGAATTTCTCTCTTCTGTTGAACGCAAATGAAGGTGTTTTTAAGAATGTCGTTGGACCCCGTTGACTTCCATTGAATTTTTTCCCCTCATTAAGTCAACTGTTTGATTACCTTTATTCTTCAAAAGAGCTGCAGAAGAAATAAATTCATACAGGTTTGGAACACCTTGAGGGTGGATAAATGATGACAGGATTTTTGGGGCGAACTATCTCTTTAAGTAAGTGTCGCTATTTATCATTTATTTAAGACTTGCTTGTTTTGACACCCTTATTGCCGTAGCTGTAAGTGATACTTGGATATTAAATGTAAAGTGTTCCAAGGCCCTTTATAATTCTTCAGCCTAATGTTTCACCACGAATCTACAGTTTTGACAACAGCGACCCCTAGTGGTGAGTTCTCACATCTTCAAGCGCGCGTTCAGGCGCTTTACACAATTAATATACGGTCTAAATAAATACAAATAGGAAAGGCTTTCAACGAATTTATAAAGTTGCGTGAGTTCTGCGCATAAATTACCATTTTCAGTGTTTTTAAAATGGCATTTGACCTCGTAAAATGAAGATATTTAATTTATAAATCGGTTTCCATTGTTTTCCACCACCTGACATCACATCTAGATAAAACAAATATAAAATCGCAAAATTTGTATCTAATCGTTTTTTAAATGATTTAAAAAAAAAAAAATGTTACCTCACAATCGAATCTTAAATGTTGTTATTATTATGTTTACATCGTAGGCAAATTATGTTTATTTACAACGTTTATGTGCAAACAATTTGTTAATAAATGTAGACAATTTATTATAAATTATAATTTTTTTCTTCGCCTTTTGCCATTAAAGGTCATTTCGTTGTCATTCATTTGCGCCTCGTGCGAGGTCATAATATTCCTCTGCTGTGGTTACAGATTTATGACAAAATATAGCCTAGAAAATCCAACTTCTGAACATTCAAAAACCAAAGCATGTTAAATTAATCTAACTGGATAGTTATCAACCATCAGGCCTTAATATAGCCTCATAGCTAATGCATTTTTTAATGCATTAAATAGGCTATATTTGTCCGTAACGACTCGGCATGTTGCCCTTCTGATAAAGCTGTTTTGATCCCTCAAAATATCACAGAATATAAGAAACGCCTATAACAAAAAGCACTAAACATATTACCCGCAGACTTCTAAATCGAAATAATTATTTTCTGTGTCCGAGCACTGTTTTAAGATCAACTTTCACATGGGAAAACGTTAAAGTGAGTAAAATTTTGGTTCTATTGTGGTTTAAAGCTTGAAGTGTAGTGCTATACCGCCACCTGGTGGTTATGTTTTGTACCACCATCTTGTGATTCATCTGTTAATAAATCTACAGCAAAACCTCAGTAATGTCTTTCTCACCCACGTGTATAACGTGACAGAAATTTACAAATATTGTGATACTGCTCCAAGTTTAAAAAGTTGCGACCCCGGCAGGACTCGAACCTGCAATCTTCTGATCCGAAGTCAGACGCCTTATCCATTAGGCCACGAGGCCTGTGAAACGACTATCGCTGGTCACGTGTCACTACTCAGACGTACGACATCACACATCACTTCTATGGACCAGAAGAGGGCGCACACAGACAAAAAAAATCACTAACTTTCGACAAAAGACGTCAAATGTTTCGTGAAATGGAGTCACATTATTCAGCGTTACCAAGACAACTACACTACAACAAGCCAACTTGGCTATTAATGGTTAAAAACAGATAACGGTGCGGTAAAAATGAGCGAATACGCTTCTGGTTATTGTGCATAGTCGCTGCGTACAAAGGGTAAAGAATAGTAATGAGCGGTTTACACATCACTGCGTTACGTTTTACTCCGCTCTAACTGATTTAATCGACACTTCTGAAGCAATTACATGCGTATATGTGTACATGTATTACAATGTATACGCTCCAACAAGTCGCCAGCTTCACGCGGGCCAGTGGCGCAATGGATAACGCGTCTGACTACGGATCAGAAGATTCTAGGTTCGACTCCTGGCTGGCTCGAATATCCTTTTTCTAAAATTACGTGTTTTCGAGTCTTGCATCTCAACTACGTTCGTGTCAAATTAATTGTGGATTGATCAACTGTTTATTCTGTCAAGGCAACAGATTTTTTTTCCAACTGTTTATGAAAGACTTCTACATGCACTAAAAAAATTGTCCAGGAGTGACAGAAACCTGCAACAGTTCCATGAAAAAGTGCTTGAAATGTGACTGAATGCATCAAAAGTACATTTTCAAAGATGAGTGATAACTAACAAAGAACAAGTAAACAATCATTGTGGATTACTGGAACGATACCGAAGATATTAACTGTACAAATGTTCTTTACTTCACTGGATTTTTCCGAACATCAATAATTGTTGAATTGGAATTAAGCGGTCCTGTGTTGAGGCTCGATCTCCTTAATTCTCTCCGTGGTCTTGCGAGGGACACGGAGGCTGTCCCACTCCAGTGTGTGGCATTCATACCAGGCTGAATTACTCTGGTATTTGGCAGTTCACAAGCTGCTCTCTGCCTGAGCTCCTCCATGCTGTACTGGTCCTCTGTGGGGAGTGAAGAGCGCCTCCATGTTGGCGGAAGAGGGGCATTCACCAGCTCTCGCATCTCTTCTCTCGACTTCTGAACTCGCTCTGCCTCGAGGATAGACTTGGGATCTTCAGTAACTCTGCCCTGGACCGCACCTGACAGCCGACTATCACAAATTGGACCTAAGGAAAGGTGTAAAAAAAAAAACAGTCAGAAATCACAATAATAAACATGTTCGTGCATTGAAATTAAATTGTGCTTTCAGCCCCATATTACTTTCTTTACTCCATGAAGCACAGATCTGCAAATTGCATAGCAATCTATCACAACACGACCAATAAGAGTGTCAGAAACCTGCCAACCCGGCACGGTTTTCTTTGTCTAAGGTGCCATTTTAAGACGAAACACAAGCACAAATGAGATCTGTGAACTCTGGCAGTGGATAACGATTTAAAATTTCTATTCGTTCCTCGCACAGACTGAACCAGATGGACTTGAATATAATCATACAAATCATATGGACAACTCTTAATCATGTTTTTTTTTTCATTCTGCCTGACATTTTTTGCATTTCATTGTAAAAAGAAAATGATAGGACAACATATAAAGATAAAAACAGTTGTTTTTAGATGAATGTTTCCTTTAAAGAGGTCATGAACTGCATTTATTTTTTTCAGTGTTTCCTGAAGTGAACTTATAATGTTAGCATGATTTTTACATCAAAAATTTAGAAATAAACAGCTATTTTTCTACCTCTGATTTGAATAGGTGCGAGACTTCAATGCTGTGATTGGCTGACATGTTTGCATATGAAATAAGTCTTACTTGTGGGAACTGGTGCTCCCAGACAGTTAGGGATTGAACCCCCACTGTGAAAATGTTACCATGTTTTTACCATTACAGCTGTCAAGATGAACTAATCGTGAAAAATGTTGACTTTAGCGTTATATTTAGGTCGACCCCTGTTGCATGGAAGCTTGCAGCGATGAGCACTGTAGCCGATGACAGTCTGTTGATCGCGAGATGGCAGTAATCATGTCGTTGAAACTTATTTTCTGCACTCTCACTATCATTACTAACAGTGCAAACAGTGTAAATACAGTTAGAGATTCATAGCAGGAGTCCAGATAAGGTCGTGCTGTGTGATTGACAGCTTCAGCCGTTGTAAAGAGAGCGTTTCTGTGTATAATTTCATCAGTTTAAAAACGCATAAATACCCAGTACATTTTAAGCGATCTGCAATAATGCACAAAGCAATAGTGACCATGTAATAAAAACAGCTACTCAGACTTGAGTAACAACATTAGGAGCACTGACAGGTGAAGTTGAATAGCACTGATTATCTCTTCATCACGGCACCTGTTAGTGGGTGGGATATATTAGGCAGCAAGTGAACATTTTGTCCTCAAAGTTTGATGTGTTTGAAGCAGGAAAAAGGGGCAGGCGTAAGGGTTTGAGCGAGTTTGACAAGAGCCGAATTGTGATGGCTAGCCAGCTCTTGTGGGGTGTTCCCGGTCTGCAGTGGTCAGTATCTATCAAAAGTGGTCCGAGGAAGGAACGGTGGTGAACCGACGACAGGGTCACGGGCGGCCGAGGCTCACTGATGGATGGTCCGTGTGGTCCGATCCAACAGACGAGCTCAAACTGCTCAAGAAGTTAATGCTGGTGCTGATAGAAAGCTGTTTTGATGCGTATGGAGCTGCAGACGAGACCGGTCAGGGTGTCCATGCTGACCCCTGTCCACCGCCGAAAGAGCCAACAGTGGACGAGAGCATCAGAACTGGACCACGGAGCGATGGAAGAAGGTGGACTGGTCTGATGAATCATGTCTGTGTGTGCATCGCTTACCTGGGGAACACATGGCACCAGGATGCATTATGGGAAGAAGGCAAGCCGTGTGATGCTTTAGGAAATGTTCTGCTGGGAAATCTTGTGTCCTGACATCCATGTGGATGTTACTTTGACACGTACCACCTTCCTAAGCGTTGTTGCAGTACATCCTTTCACGGAAACGGTTTTCCCTGGTGTCTGTGGCTCTTTCAGCAGGATAATGCGTTCCGACTCAAAGCAAACATGGTTCAGGAATGATTTGAGGAGAGTTTGAGGTGTTGACTCGGCCTCCGAATTCCCCAGATCTCAACCCAGTCGAGCGTCTGTGGGATGTGCTGAACAAACAAGTCCGATCCATGGAGGATCCACCTCACAACTTACATCTTGGTGTCAGATCCCACAGCACACCTTCAGGGGTCTAGAAGAGTCCACGCCTCGACGGATCAGGGCTGTTTTGACAGCAAAAGGACTAACTCAATATTAAGAGGGATGTCATAATGTTATGTGTGATCGGCATTGTCAACTTATCGAATTGTGCCTTGTTTGTAAACAAATCCACTGTAAAATAAAGTGAACAAAGGACCAAGTTCCAACTGACGTGGTCTGGAACTTCATTTAAAATAAAGTTTATCCATTTTCTTAATGTTGGGATCAGAAGGAAGTTTTCTTAAAAAATGCGATGGAATATGCGGGATATTTTTGCAATTTTATGCGATGAATTTGCGGGAACTTGCAAAAACTGCGGTTTTTGATGCAAAAGAGGAAAAAAAAGGTGATTCCCCCCCCAACACCCCGTTCTCACTAGATACTGCCTTCATGTAAAGAGGCAGAATTACTAAAATCACAGAATTTTGAAGTTCTCATTCTGTTTTATTTCAGACCTTCATCAACACATGGCTCAAACTTACAAAACATTGAGTCAAATAAGTTCTGTAGCTTTACAAAAGGAATATTCAACTTCTGTAAAAATGAATAAATAAAATATAAAAAAATAAAATGTGTGCTTCCTGTTTAACAGAGTTAGCTCTACAAAACAGACATCTTCTGTTAAATCAAGTGCTTCCAATCTCTTACTGCAACGTAAATTATTTTACATACTACTAATATACTTGAAACTGCAAAGTGGTTTTACAGCGTTGACTTGCGTCTGTGGTCCGACACGCAGTTGCACAGAGTGCAAAATAATTTGCCCCCACTATCATGTAAAAGAGCGGGAAACTGCTTCGCGCGGTCTTTTGAGCTTATTTTTGTTGGCAAATGAGAATGATCTGCGTGCTTCATCACGGTTTCACCGCGGGGTTTACAGATAACGTCGCGTCGCGTCATTGCGTCACTTCATAAGGTTCCCATGGCAACAGGGGGAAAATAATGGCATTTTTCAACTTTCTGCTAAGATATATGAGACTTTTTTGCAACGAAAATACAGGGATTATGAAATCATGCTAGCGCCGCATATTTTTCTTGCTGAAATCGGCAATTTATGCGGCGAAAGTGCAGCATATTTGAAAAAATGCGACCCCCGCATAAATATGCGGACTTTGGCTGATTATGCATGAAATCAAGCGATCGCATAATCGCGTTTTTCTGGAGGGACTGATATTTAGTCATTTTATGAAATCATTTTAAAAGCATGCTCAATGAATTAAACTTATTGAAACCTATTTTACTTGCATAATCCAAAAAGGGAAAAGATTAAAAACATGATAAAATAAAAATACTTAACATTTAAAACAATAACATTACTAGATAGAAAAAATTCGTTGAAACGAATTTTAAGTTGGCTTGAAAAAGCCCAGTCAGAAAGTTTGAAGTAGTTTTAAAAGCTTAAAGTTTGAAATAGTTTAAGTTTTACTTTAGAAATTTTGATACATAGATAGATAGATAGATAGATAGATAGATAGATAGATAGATAGATAGATAGATAGATAGATAGATAGATAGATAGATAGATAGATGTGGTCAAATGATGGATAGATAGATAGATAGATAGATAGATAGATAGATAGATAGATAGATAGATAGATAGATAGATAGATAGATAGATAGATAGATAGTTGTGGTCAGATGATAGATAGATAGATAGATAGATAGATAGATAGATAGATAGATAGATAGATAGATAGATAGATAGATAGTTGTGGTCAGATGATAGATAGATCGTTGTGGTCAAAAGATAGATAGATAGATAGATAGATAGATAGATAGATAGATAGATAGATAGATAGATAGATAGTTGTGGTCAGATGATAGATAGATAGATAGATAGATAGATAGATAGATAGATAGATAGATAGATAGATAGATAGATAGATAGATAGATAGATAGATAGATAGTTGTGGTCAGATGATAGATAGATCGTTGTGGTCAAAAGATAGATAGATAGATAGATAGATAGATAGATAGATAGATAGATAGATAGATAGATAGATAGACAGAAATAGTAAGATAGATTAATAGACAGACAAAGAGAAAGATAGATAGACAGCTATGCGGTTGCTAGGTTAATCTGGTGGTTGCTAGGGTGTTGATAGGCTGTTGCTAGGGTAATTTGAATGGTTGCTAAGGTGTTGTTGTACGGTTGCTAGGGTATTCTGAGTCGTTGCTAGGGTGTTGCTATGCCGTTGCTAGGGTAATCGGAGTTGTTGCTAAGGTGTTGCTATGCGGTTGCTAGGGTAATTTGAGTGGTTGCTAAGGTGTTGCTATGCGGTTGCTAGGGTAATCGGGGTGGTTGCTAAGGTGTTGACATGCGGTTGCTAGGGTAATCGGGGTGGTTGCTAAGGTGTTGCTATGCGGTTGCTAGGGTAATCGGGGTGGTTGCTAAGGTGTTGCTATGCGGTTGCTAGGGTAATCTGAGTGGTTGCTAGGGTGTTGCTATGCGGTTGCTAGGGTATTCTGAGTGGTTGCTAGGGTGTTGCTATGCGGTTGCTAGGGTAATCTGAATGGTTGCTAGGGTGTTGCTATGCGGTTGCTAAGGTAGTCTGAGTGGTTGCTAAGGTGTTGCTATGCGGTTGCTAGGGTAATCAGGGTGGTTGCTAAGGTGTTGCTATGCGGTTGCTAGGGTAATCTGAGTGGTTGCTAGGGTGTTGCTATGCGGTTGCTAAGGTATTCTGAGTGGTTGCTAGGGTGTTGCTATGTGGTTGCTAAGGTATTCTGAGTGGTTGCTAGGGTGTTGCTATGCAGTTGTGGTCGATAGATAGATAGATAGATAGATAGATAGATAGATAGATAGATAGATAGATAGATAGATAGATAGATAGTTGTGGTCAGTTGATAGATAGATAGATAGATAGATAGATAGATAGATAGATAGATAGATAGATAGATAGATAGATAGATAGATAGATAGATAGATAGATAGATAGTTGTGGTCAGATGATAGATAGATAGATAGATAGATAGATAGATAGATAGATAGATAGATAGATAGATAGATAGATAGATAGATAGATAGATAGATAGATAGATAGATAGATAGTTGTGGTCAAATGATAGATAGATAGATAGATAGATAGATAGATAGATAGATAGATAGATAGATAGATAGATAGATAGATAGATGGATAGATAGTTGTGGTCGATAGATAGATAGATAGATAGATAGATAGATAGATAGATAGATGTGGTCGATAGATAGATAGATAGATAGATAGATAGATAGATAGATAGATAGATAGATAGATAGATAGATAGATAGATAGATAGATGTGGTCGATAGATAGATAGATAGATATATAGTTGTGGTCGATAGATAGATAGATAGATAGATAGATAGATAGATAGATAGATAGATAGATAGATAGATAGATAGATAGATAGATAGATAGTTGTGGTCGATAGATAGATAGATAGATAGATAGATAGATAGATAGATAGATAGATAGATAGATAGATAGATAGATAGATAGATAGATAGATGGATAGATAGTTGTGGTCGATAGATAGATAGATAGATAGATAGATAGATAGATAGATAGATAGATAGATAGATAGATAGATAGATAGATAGATAGATAGATAGATAGATAGATAGATAGATAGATAGATAGATAGTTGTGGTCGATAGATAGATAGATAGATAGATAGATAGATAGATAGATAGATAGATAGATAGATAGATAGATAGATAGATAGATAGATAGATAGATAGATAGATAGATGTGGTCAGATGATAGATAGATAGATAGATAGATAGATAGATAGATAGACAGATAGATAGATAGATAGATAGATAGATAGATAGATAGATAGATAGATAGATAGATGTGGTCAAATGATAGATAGATAGATAGATAGATAGATAGATAGATAGATAGATAGATAGATAGATAGATAGATAGATAGATAGTTGTGGTCAAATGATAGATAGATAGATAGATAGATAGATAGATAGATAGATAGATAGATAGATAGATAGATGTGGTCAAATGATAGATAGATAGATAGATAGATAGATAGATAGATAGATAGATAGATAGATAGATAGATAGATAGATAGTTGTGGTCAAATGATAGATAGATAGAGATAGATAGATAGATAGATAGATAGATAGATAGATAGATAGATAGATAGATAGTTGTGATAGATAGATAGATAGATAGATAGATAGATAGATAGATAGATAGATAGATAGATAGATAGATAGATAGATAGATAGATAGATAGATAGATAGTTAGTTGTGGTCAAAAGATAGATACATAGATAGATAGATATTTAGATAGTTGTGGTCAAATGATAGATAGATAGATAGATAGATAGATAGATAGATAGATAGATAGATAGATAGATAGATGTGGTCAAATGATAGCTAGATAGATAGATAGATAGATAGATAGATAGATAGATAGATAGATAGATAGATAGATAGATAGATAGATGTGGTCAAATGATAGATAGATAGATAGATAGACGAGTTAGAGTTTCAATGAGTTTAAATGACTTAGAAAAGGTACATACAATTTCAGTTTAGAGTTTTGAGTCTAATGGGCTTCCGTAGTTGGCTCATTTTGACATTCCTTCAATGAAAGTCAATGGGATTTTTCCGAGTTTTAATCAGGATTTTTAGGGAAACCGTGAGTCTGATCAGTTAGAAAAGATATAGCACACCAAGTCAGAACAGTCTGAAGATTTGACCCGAGTTTGGAGTTTGTAGAGTTAAATCTCTAGGAGGAGTTAGAGTTGGAAATTTTAGTCTAAGAAGAATAATAATAACTAGATAGAAAAAATTCGTTGAAACGAATTTTAAGTTGGCTTGAAAAAGCCCAGTCAGAAAGTTTGAAGTAGTTTTAAAAGCTTAAAGTTTGAAATAGTTTAAGTTTTACTTTAGAAGTTTTGATACATAGATAGATAGATAGATAGATAGATAGATAGATAGATAGATGTGGTCAAATGATGGATAGATAGATAGATAGATAGATAGATAGATAGATAGATAGATAGATAGATAGATAGTTGTGGTCAGATGATAGATAGATAGATAGATAGATAGATAGATAGATAGATAGATAGATAGATAGATAGATAGATAGTTGTGGTCAGATGATAGATAGATCGTTGTGGTCAAAAGATAGATAGATAGATAGATAGATAGATAGATAGATAGATAGATAGATAGATAGATAGATAGATAGATAGATAGATAAATAGTAAGATAGATTAATAGACAGACAAAGAGAAAGATAGATAGACAGCTATGCGGTTGCTAGGTTAATCTGGTGGTTGCTAGGGTGTTGATAGGCTGTTGCTAGGGTAATTTGAATGGTTGCTAAGGTGTTGTTGTACGGTTGCTAGGGTATTCTGAGTGGTTGCTAGGGTGTTGCTATGCCGTTGCTAGGGTAATCGGAGTTGTTGCTAAGGTGTTGCTATGCGGTTGCTAGGGTAATCGGGGTGGTTGCTAAGGTGTTGACATGCGGTTGCTAGGGTAATCGGGGTGGTTGCTAAGGTGTTGCTATGCGGTTGCTAGGGTAATCAGGGTGGTTGCTAAGGTGTTGCTATGCGGTTGCTAGGGTAATCTGAGTGGTTGCTAGGGTGTTGCTATGCGGTTGCTAGGGTATTCTGAGTGGTTGCTAGGGTGTTGCTATGCGGTTGCTAGGGTAATCTGAATGGTTGCTAGGGTGTTGCTATGCGGTTGCTAAGGTAGTCTGAGTGGTTGCTAAGGTGTTGCTATGCGGTTGCTAGGGTAATCAGGGTGGTTGCTAAGGTGTTGCTATGCGGTTGCTAGGGTAATCTGAGTGGTTGCTAGGGTGTTGCTATGCGGTTGCTAAGGTATTCTGAGTGGTTGCTAGGGTGTTGCTATGCGGTTGCTAAGGTATTCTGAGTGGTTGCTAGGGTGTTGCTATGCAGTTGTGGTCGATAGATAGATAGATAGATAGATAGATAGATAGTTGTGGTCAGTTGATAGATAGATAGATAGATAGATAGATAGATAGATAGATAGATAGATAGATAGATAGATAGATAGATAGATAGATAGATAGATAGATGTGGTCAAATGATAGATAGATAGATAGATAGATAGATAGATAGATAGATAGATAGATAGATAGATAGATAGATAGATAGATAGATAGATGTGGTCAAATGATAGATAGATAGATAGATAGATAGATAGATAGATAGATAGATAGATAGATAGATAGATAGATAGATAGATAGATAGATAGATAGATGTGGTCAAATGATAGATAGATAGATAGATAGATAGATAGATAGATAGATAGATAGATAGATAGATAGATGTGGTCAAATGATAGATAGATAGATAGATAGATAGATAGATAGATAGATAGATAGATAGATAGATAGATAGATAGATAGATAGATAGTTGTGGTCAAATGATAGATAGATAGATAGATAGATAGATAGATAGATAGATAGATAGATAGATAGATAGATAGATAGATAGATAGATAGATAGTTGTGGTCAGATGATAGATAGATAGATAGATAGATAGATAGATAGATAGATAGATAGATAGATAGATAGATAGATGTGGTCAAATGATAGATAGATAGATAGATAGATAGATAGATAGATAGATAGATAGATAGATAGATAGATAGATAGATAGATAGATAGATAGATAGATAGATGTGGTCAAATGATAGATAGATAGATAGATAGATAGATAGATAGATAGATAGATAGATAGATAGATAGATAGATAGATAGATAGATAGTTGTGGTCAAATGATAGATAGATAGATAGATAGATAGATAGATAGATAGATAGATAGATAGATGTGGTCAGATGATAGATAGATAGATAGATAGATAGATAGATAGATAGATAGATAGATAGATAGATAGATAGATAGATGTGGTCAAATGATAGATAGATAGATAGATAGATAGATAGATAGATAGATAGATATATAGTTGTGGTCAAATGATAGATAGATAGATAGATAGATAGATAGATAGATAGATAGATAGATAGATAGATAGATAGATAGATAGATAGATAGATAGATAGATAGATCGATCGATGGATAGTTGTGGCCGATAGATAGATAGATAGATAGATAGATAGATAGATAGATAGATAGATAGATAGATAGATCGATAGATAGTTGTGGCCGATAGATAGATAGATAGATAGATAGATAGATAGATAGATAGATAGATAGATAGATAGATAGATAGATAGATAGATAGATAGATAGTTGTGGTCGATAGATAGATAGATAGTTGTGGTCGATAGATAGATAGATAGATAGATAGATAGATAGATAGATAGATAGATAGATAGATAGATAGATAGATGGTTGTGGTTAGATGATAGATAGATAGATAGATAGATAGATAGATAGATAGATAGATAGATAGATAGATAGATAGATAGATAGATAGATAGATAGATAGATAGATAGATAGATAGTTGTGTTCAAATGATAGATAGATAGATAGATAGATAGATAGATAGATAGATAGATAGATAGATAGATAGATAGATAGATAGATAGATAGATAGATAGTTTGTTGTGGTCAAATGATAGATAGATAGATAGATAGATAGATAGATAGATAGATAGATAGATGGTTGTGGTTAGATGATAGATAGATAGATAGATAGATAGATAGATAGATAGATAGATAGATAGACGAGTTAGAGTTTCAATGAGTTTAAATGGCTTAGAAAAAGTACATACAATTTCAGTTTAGAGTTTTGAGTCTAATGGGCTTCCGTAGTTGGCTCATTTTGACATTCCTTCAATGAAAGTCAATGGGATTTTTCCGAGTTTTAATCAGGATTTTTAGGAAAACCGGCAGTCAGATCAGTCCAAAAAGATATAGCAACTCGAGTCAGAACAGTTTGAAGGTCTGACCCGAGTTTGGAGTTTGTAGAGTTAAAGCTCTAGGAGGAGTAGGAGTTGGAAATTTTAGTCTCAGAAGAATAATAATAATAATAATAACTAGATAGAAAAAATTCGTTGAAACGAATTTTAAGTTGGCTTGAAAAAGCCCAGTCAGAAAGTTTGAAGTAGTTTTAAAAGCTTAAAGTTTGAAATAGTTTAAGTTTTACTTTAGAAATTTTGATACATAGATAGATAGATAGATAGATAGATAGATAGATAGATAGATAGATAGATAGATAGATAGATAGATAGATAGATAGATGTGGTCAAATGATGGATAGATAGATAGATAGATAGATAGATAGATAGATAGATAGATAGATAGATAGATAGATAGATAGATAGATAGATAGATAGATAGATAGATAGATAGATAGATAGTTGTGGTCAGATGATAGATAGATAGATAGATAGATAGATAGATAGATAGATAGATAGATAGATAGATAGATAGATAGATAGATAGATAGTTGTGGTCAGATGATAGATAGATCGTTGTGGTCAAAAGATAGATAGATAGATAGATAGATAGATAGATAGATAGATAGATAGATAGATAGATAGATAGTTGTGGTCAGATGATAGATAGATAGATAGATAGATAGATAGATAGATAGATAGATAGATAGATAGATAGATAGTTGTGGTCAGATGATAGATAGATCGTTGTGGTCAAAAGATAGATAGATAGATAGATAGATAGATAGATAGATAGATAGATAGATAGATAGATAGATAGACAGAAATAGTAAGATAGATTAATAGACAGACAAAGAGAAAGATAGATAGACAGCTATGCGGTTGCTAGGTTAATCTGGTGGTTGCTAGGGTGTTGATAGGCTGTTGCTAGGGTAATTTGAATGGTTGCTAAGGTGTTGTTGTACGGTTGCTAGGGTATTCTGAGTCGTTGCTAGGGTGTTGCTATGCCGTTGCTAGGGTAATCGGAGTTGTTGCTAAGGTGTTGCTATGCGGTTGCTAGGGTAATTTGAGTGGTTGCTAAGGTGTTGCTATGCGGTTGCTAGGGTAATCGGGGTGGTTGCTAAGGTGTTGACATGCGGTTGCTAGGGTAATCGGGGTGGTTGCTAAGGTGTTGCTATGCGGTTGCTAGGGTAATCGGGGTGGTTGCTAAGGTGTTGCTATGCGGTTGCTAGGGTAATCTGAGTGGTTGCTAGGGTGTTGCTATGCGGTTGCTAGGGTATTCTGAGTGGTTGCTAGGGTGTTGCTATGCGGTTGCTAGGGTAATCTGAATGGTTGCTAGGGTGTTGCTATGCGGTTGCTAAGGTAGTCTGAGTGGTTGCTAAGGTGTTGCTATGCGGTTGCTAGGGTAATCAGGGTGGTTGCTAAGGTGTTGCTATGCGGTTGCTAGGGTAATCTGAGTGGTTGCTAGGGTGTTGCTATGCGGTTGCTAAGGTATTCTGAGTGGTTGCTAGGGTGTTGCTATGTGGTTGCTAAGGTATTCTGAGTGGTTGCTAGGGTGTTGCTATGCAGTTGTGGTCGATAGATAGATAGATAGATAGATAGATAGATAGATAGATAGATAGATAGATAGATAGTTGTGGTCAGTTGATAGATAGATAGATAGATAGATAGATAGATAGATAGATAGATAGATAGATAGATAGATAGATAGATAGATAGATAGATAGATAGATAGATAGATAGATAGATAGATAGTTGTGGTCAGATGATAGATAGATAGATAGATAGATAGATAGATAGATAGATAGATAGATAGATAGATAGATAGATAGATAGATAGATAGTTGTGGTCAAATGATAGATAGATAGATAGATAGATAGATAGATAGATAGATAGATAGATAGATAGATAGATAGATGGATAGATAGTTGTGGTCGATAGATAGATAGATAGATAGATGTGGTCGATAGATAGATAGATAGATAGATAGATAGATAGATAGATAGATAGATAGATAGATAGATAGATAGATAGATGTGGTCGATAGATAGATAGATAGATATATAGTTGTGGTCGATAGATAGATAGATAGATAGATAGATAGATAGATAGATAGATAGATAGATAGATAGATAGATAGTTGTGGTCGATAGATAGATAGATAGATAGATAGATAGATAGATAGATAGATAGATAGATAGATAGATAGATGGATAGATAGTTGTGGTCGATAGATAGATAGATAGATAGATAGATAGATAGATAGATAGATAGATAGATAGATAGATAGATAGATAGATAGATAGATAGATAGATAGATAGATAGATAGATAGATAGATAGATAGATGTGGTCAGATGATAGATAGATAGATAGATAGATAGATAGATAGATAGACAGATAGATAGATAGATAGATAGATAGATAGATAGATAGATAGATAGATGTGGTCAAATGATAGATAGATAGATAGATAGATAGATAGATAGATAGATAGATAGATAGATAGATAGATAGATAGATAGATAGATAGATAGATAGATAGTTGTGGTCAAATGATAGATAGATAGATAGATAGATAGATAGATAGATAGATAGATAGATAGATAGATAGATAGATGTGGTCAAATGATAGATAGATAGATAGATAGATAGATAGATAGATAGATAGATAGATAGATAGATAGATAGATAGATAGATAGATAGTTGTGGTCAAATGATAGATAGATAGATAGATAGATAGATAGATAGATAGATAGATAGATAGATAGATAGATAGATAGATAGATAGATAGATAGATAGATAGATAGTTGTGATAGATAGATAGATAGATAGATAGATAGATAGATAGATAGATAGATAGATAGATAGATAGATAGATAGATAGATAGATAGATAGATAGTTAGTTGTGGTCAAAAGATAGATACATAGATAGATAGATATTTAGATAGTTGTGGTCAAATGATAGATAGATAGATAGATAGATAGATAGATAGATAGATAGATAGATAGATAGATAGATAGATAGATAGATGTGGTCAAATGATAGCTAGATAGATAGATAGATAGATAGATAGATAGATAGATAGATAGATAGATAGATAGATAGATAGATGTGGTCAAATGATAGATAGATAGATAGATAGACGAGTTAGAGTTTCAATGAGTTTAAATGACTTAGAAAAGGTACATACAATTTCAGTTTAGAGTTTTGAGTCTAATGGGCTTCCGTAGTTGGCTCATTTTGACATTCCTTCAATGAAAGTCAATGGGATTTTTCCGAGTTTTAATCAGGATTTTTAGGGAAACCGTGAGTCTGATCAGTTAGAAAAGATATAGCACACCAAGTCAGAACAGTCTGAAGATTTGACCCGAGTTTGGAGTTTGTAGAGTTAAATCTCTAGGAGGAGTTAGAGTTGGAAATTTTAGTCTAAGAATAATAATAATAATAATAATAATAATAATAAGTTTAAATAGCATTTCAGTAAGTTGGCTTTTTCAAGCCAACTTAATAATAATAATAATAATAAGTTTAAATAGCATTTCAGTAAGTTGGCTTTTTCAAGCCAACTTAATTACGGAGCAGTCCTCACCTTTGCTTTGTTCTCCAGCGTGATTTACAGGGCCACACATTTCCCTCAGTTTGATGTTCAGCTCCTGATTTGCTATTTTGCAGAATTTCAGCTCTTTGCTGAGGCTGTGGATCAAGCCCTCATACTGCCGCTGTCTACCAGCCAGACCCTCGTCCATTTGCTCTGGAAACACAATAAATAGCCAATACTTTCACTTTAGTTGCTCATAATGTAAATTTGTGGATAGTATTGCCTAATTTCTGACTCCAGTCTTTCTACAGCTGCTCTAAACAATCCAGAGATTCATTCCCCAATGTTGTTTTGCAGTGAATTTCACGTTCTGTAACCGAGGATAAATCTAGTGAATGTGTTGGAGACTGAGGATGAAGACTGCAGCAGTCAGGACTCAAACCTCGGCACTGCTGCAGCAGAAGTTGGATGTTTATCTCGTGTTCTTTCTGCTGCTGGGTGAGTCTGCGATCCGCCTCGAGGTGCTGTCTTTCCAGAGCTGCTTCCAACCACCCAACCAAGTTCTGCTGCTCCTCGACTCTCAGCTCCAGCTCGGCCAGAGCCAGCTGCAGCCTCCGCTCTTCCTCACGAAGAGACACAACCTTTTCGACACACACAATGCATTATATCAGTCATATGTTTAGTGTAGGTCAAATATTTCAGTTTCAATTTACTTGGAAAGCGCATTCAGAATACATGCTGTTCCAAATTCACACAATTACATAAGTATTTACCTATTGTGCGAAACAGCTAAACTTACACGTTATATTAATAGGAAGCATGAATGTAAAAATAAGGTGAGAAAATGTGTCTACAGTTGCCAAAACAGGGTAAATGTGACCACACAGGCTAGAAGCTAATGTGTGGCTGTGATAAGTGTTGTTATTGTTTAGCAGAGATCTGGTGCTGCATTACGATCGTCTGCCAACTGACATGTTAATGGATCACACCTTTTCGACACTAAAGTGTCAGCCTATATGTTCACGAACATGATTAATGAGATAATGTGAGGAAACTCGGATGACCTTATCGAAGTATTTACAAAGCAGAGCTCTAGTTTCAGAGGCGGACAGGTAGGTGAGTTTGGCCATCAGGTTCATCTCCCACTGGGTTAGCATGCTCCCTGACGCCCGCAGCTGCCTCTGTCTCTGGGTGATCGCCTCGTTTTTGTACTCGATAGCGGCATCCAGAGCCTCAATGGCCTCGTCCAACTGGAACAGCGTTCGTTCTTCCTGATGTTTAACAGAGGACAGGCAGCTTTAATAAATGTAATATGCACATTATGCAAAACAAGGTTGTTTTCAAGGCAAAAGTTTAAGAATTCTAAGCATAAAGCTGCAATATGTAAAATCTTTGCAGTAAATTACCCCAAAAGCACTGGGTCAGTGTTATAGATTTTGTTCAGTTGAGTACTTATAATGTTTCCAACTATTTGCAAATCGTGAGAAAATCGCAATTTTAACCAAGGATCCGGGACGTGTGAGGGAGTCGTCTGTCAATGGCGTCATATCCACGTTAACCTCGGTTTCCGGTTTTATTCGGTAGAAACCATGGAAACACCAAAGACGCTTACATGTGGGAACACAGGCAAGGAAACATCTGTTTTGATACAATTATAGACAGACAGGTGAACACGTCCAAAGATTCCTCGCTAAAACTCATCAAGCTATGGCTTTGTTTTGAATAGGCGACCTCTGGCGGACGAAAAACAACATGGTGGCAACTTTAAGAATTCTATTTGGCTAGGACATTCTAATTACAGAAGTTAAAATTTTAGAATTCTTGAAAACAATTCGACAGCATAAATTTGGCTAGGACATTCAAATTCCAAAATTCTTTAACCAGGGTTCCCACACTTTGGTTAACTTCAAATTCAAGGACCTTTCAAGGACCTTCCAGGTCCAATACCCTCAAATTCAAGGACTAAATGTGGGGACACATTTCAAGAGAGTGCAAGGTTACGTCATGTTACCTTGTAAGATACGTAGTTGCAGTTTTCATTTGGCAACATACAACGCAAAGTACCTCATGCGGGACACATTTAATGTAACGCGTAATTGTATGCAACTAACGTAAATCCAGCAAGCTAGTATTCATAGGGCACGGAGTGTTGGCGAAATAACACATTAGCAGAAATGGAATTTTTTATATCAGAAAACTTCTTGGACAAAATACATTTCAAGCACTTTTCATAAAGTTTTTTTTTTTTTCAGATTCACAAACATTCAAGGATTTCAAGGACCCACAGAACCCTGTTTAACGTTTACAGCATCTAAGGATGGATTAAACTACACAACCTTTAAAATCTGAACAAATTTTAAAAGACTAGGCATTATACTCTTGCCAACTTATAGAAATTTACAGAGTAAAACAACGATGAGCAATGATTAAAAGAGAAAAACAAAAACTAAGAGGGCTGAGGATCACACACTACCGGACTTTCAAGTCTACAAACTCTCACAGAAACATGCACCTTGAGACGCATGATAAATGAAAATAATATGTCCTAAAATTGGTGAAAAAATATTTACTTGACAAGCTCTTGAATGGATGTGATCATAGTCTGAAGCTAAAAAAAATCTGAGTCTGTGCCCATCAAACACTACATGATTTTCAAAGAAATGTGTCGATTTCGACTAACCAAATTCTGCATACTGGCTATGACATTTGCCAACTAGTGTCGACTCTTCCAGACTGCAAAGTGGGGCAAAAACCTGGGCAAAAGTTGTGTAGTGTATTCCAGCCTTAAGTTAGTTAGGACAGTCTAACTCTACAACTTTAATAATTCTAAAATTCTGATGTAAAAGAGATGCAGAAACATGTGGAATCTGTGTGAATTGGCCTCAAAATTCTGTTGTAAATTATAAAATGATGTAAGCAAATATGGATGGGAATTTAAAAATATTAAAATCCTAATGCATTCAAGCAATACTGACTCTGAAATTTACAACTTCTACAATTCTGAAAATCAAAGTGATTTCCACCTCAGGAGAGAGCAAGTTGCCCTGTCTCAGTTTGTCGTCCAGCTCCACCCTCTGTTTGAGGAGCAGCTCCTTCTCCTGCCGGAGGTTGGAGATCTCCTGTCTGATCTGCTGAGAGTCCTGAGCGCTGCCACTACGCAGTAGACCGTTCCTCTCCGTGAGCTCCCGTTCCAGAGACTCGATTCGGCTCGACAAGGTCAACAGGTCTTTACTGAGAGCCTGCAGAGAAAAAAAGACCACGCCAACTTTTAAAGACTCATCATGGGGTGGATAACGGGATGAAGCAAAGCCACAAAGTTTATACAGACCTGACTAGAGCGAAGCTTTTTGGATTCCAGGCCACTGCGTTCCAAGAGCAAGGCCTCTTTTTTGGCTAAGATCTCCTCTCTCTTGGTCAGCTCTCCTTCCAGGTCATCAAGTCCACGCCGTTGATCCAGAACCTTCTCCATTTCCTCATCAAGCCAGCGTTTCTGCTCCTCTATCTTCTGCTCAACCAGAGATATTTTGGATTCAATTTTATACATGCTTCAGAAAATAAGTCAAATAATGAAATAAATTTTGCATTAGACACTTTTATTCAAAGCAGAACTGCATTCAAGGGATACATTTTAACTACAGGTGCTGGTCATATAATTAGAATGTCATCAAAAAGCTGATTTATTTCACTAATTCCATTCAAAGAAAAAAGTGAAATTATATTCATTCATTACAGACAGACTGATATATTTCGAATGTTTAATTCTTGTAATTTTGATGATTATAACTGAACACTAAGGCAAATCCCAAATTCAGTATCTCAGAAAATTAGAATATTGTGAAAAGGTTCAATATTGAAGACACCTGGTGCCACACTCTAATCAGCTAATTAACTCAAAACACCTGAAAAGGCCTTTAAATGGTCTCTCAGTGTAGTTCTGTAGGCTACATAATCATGGGGAAGACGGCTGGCTTGACAGTTGTTCAAAAGACAACCATTGACACCTTGACCAAGGAGGGCAAGACACAAAAGGTCATTGCAAAAGAGGCTGGCGGTTCACAGAGCTCTGTGTCCAAGCACATTAATAGAGAGGCGAAGGGAAGGAAAAGACGTGGTAGAAAAAAAGTGTACAAGCAATAGGGATAACCGGACCCTGGAGAGGATCGTGAAACAAAACCCATTCAAAAATGTGGGGGATATTCACAAAGAGTGGACTGCAGCTAGAGTCAGTGCTTCAAGAGCCACTACACACAGACATATGCAAGACATGGGTTTCAGCTGTCGCATTCCTTGTGTCAAGCCACTCTTGAACAACAGACAGCATCAGAAGATCTCGCCTGGGCTAAAGACAAAAAGGACTGGACTGCTGCTGAGCGGTCCAAAGGTATATTCTCTGATGAAAGTAAATTTTGCATTTCCTTTGGAAATCAGGGTCCCAGAGTCTGTAGGAAGAGAGGAGAGGCACACAATTCAAGTTACTTGAGGTCCAGTGTAAAGTTTCCACAGTCAGTGATGGTTTGGGGTGCCATGTCATCTGCTGGTGTTGGTCCACTGTGTTTTCCGAGGTCCAAGGTCAACGCAACTGTACACCAGGAAGTTTTAGAGCACTTCATGATTCCTACTGCTGACTAACTTTTTGGAGATGCAGATTTCATTTTCCAACAGGACTTGGCACCTGCACACAGTGCCAAAGCAAACAGTACCTGGTTTAAGGACCATGGTATCCCTGTTCTTAATTGGCCAGCAAACTCGCCTGACCTAAACCTCATTGAAAATCTATGGGGTATTGTGAAGAGGAAGATGCGACCCAACAATGCAGAAGAGCTGAAGGCCACTATCAGAGCAGCCTGGGCTCTCATAACACCTGAGCAGTGTCACAGACTGATCGACTCCATGCCACGCCGCATTGCTGCCGTAATTTAGGCAAAAGGAGCCCCAACTAAGTATTGACTGCTGTACATGCTCATACTTTTCATGTTCATACTTTTCAGTTGGCCAAGATTTCTAAAAATCCTTTCTTAGTCTTAAGTAATATTCTAATGTTCTGAGATACTGAATTTGGGATTTTCCTTAGTTGTCAGTTATAATCATCAAAATGAAAAGAAATAAACTTTTAAAATATATCAGTCTGTGTGTGATGAATGAATATAATATACAAGTTTCACTTTTTGAATGGAATTAGTGAAATAAATCAACTTTTTGATGATATTCTAATTATATGACCAGCACCTGTATGTTAATTCCCTATAAGTCAAACCCACAATCATGACATTGGAAACAGCAAATGCATTATCCAAGGGAAATAACATAAAACCCGTATTAATAACAGGTTGAGAGGAATTTGGGAAACAATCTCTAGTTGTTTCAAGTTGAAACAAGCTACTGAAATATACGCTCAACTACAAGGAAATATTATTCAAACGTCAGTCAAACCATTAAACACCATGTCTGAGTAAACAGATCTAAAAATAATATTTTATTGCTGGGTAATAGCTATGGAATGGGTTTGATGAAAAGAGCACGATTTCGTTTTTCTGTCTGAACCCACCTGCTGTTCCTCTAGTGATACGACCGAGCCGTTACTTCCACTTCTCCTCTGTCGCTGGAAGGCAGCGATTTCCTCCGTCTTAATCCTCAGAATTTTCTGCTGCTGTTCGTTCTTTATCTCCAGCTCCTTTGAGAAAGAGAAAGAGGCTGTTTGGTAAATCATTCTCTATTGAACAACAAGAATGGCTGGGAGGCTGAGGTTTCTCTGTAGATTATTATTGTTCAGAATACAGAAGCAAAAATGACTAATGCTGGTCCTTACAGAACAGAACTGAAAAACCTGCGATGAACACTCCAAAAGAGACCATTAAATGTGTAATTGCTGGCACCACACAAAGAAAGACGTGATCTGAAGCGAACGAGACAGAAAAATAGCATAATTTTTTATATTTTATGAAGAAAATGCAATCACATTTTATGTTTATATTTTATACACTACCGCTCAAAAGTTTAGGCTTGGTAAGATTTGTTCATGTCCTTGAAAGAAGTCTCGCCAAGGCTGCATCCATTTAATAAACAACTACAATAAAAACAGAGAAATATTACTGCAATTTAAAACTGATTTAAAGTGTAAAGCAAATATTGTTTTGGGAGTTTTCAACCACAGGTTTAAATGCATGTAAGGTCAAAAAACACTTTAGTTTTCTCTTATACTACGGCGCTGTTGAATGCTCGAATCTGATTGGTTGACGAAGGTTCTAAAGGTGTGCGATTATTTCCAGGGAAGCGCACGGCTAAAGTAGTTCTAGGCAGGTCTTGATTTCAGTTATTTAAAAAGGTTAAGCAAAAGAAATAAAACTCGCAACAACACTGACCAAGCAAAAACAAATAGAGTAAGCAAGAGGATAAAACGACAAATTACTTCCATGTTTTTTTGCGACAATATTATGTTTTATTATGTCCTGAAAGCACATACTCTGTTTCTCCCACTCTCTCACACTCAAACACACACATACTCGCACAGATGGACTTTGGAATTAGCAATGGAGGCTTGAGATGAGATGTGTAAGAAATTAAGCACAAAAACTTGATGTCTTGAAATACAACGTCTGAATAGTGTTTTGCGGTGTGGTAACCGAAGTATAATTTGCATTATTTTCTAAAAATTCAGTTAGGGTGGATCAAGTTGTTCGTGGGAGGAAAATGTAGAACATAAGCAGGCATTAGGCAAATGTGTTACCCAGTGATGTGCAGCCGTCCCGGGATTGGGATTTGAATTCCTGATGATTCGTTTAGGTGGTTCAGAGTTGATTCTTTTTTTGAGAGACAATAACTTTATTTATCGTGCACTTTTTATGCCTGAAAGGTAATATTTGAAAAAGTACAATAGAGGCACTTTAATATTTTTTAATATTAAATCTACTCCTGTGATCAAAGCTGAATTTTCAGCATCATTAGATTAGTCAGAGTCAAAGTCACATGATCCTTCATAAATCTGAAATGCTGATTTGCTGCACAAGAAACATTTTTAATCATCAATGTCGAAACAATGTCGAAAACATAACACTTTACGGTGAGGTTTCATTTGTTAGCATTAGTTAACTACACTAATTAACATGAACTAACAGTTAACAATCTTTCTACATCTTTGTTGATGGTAACCTGAACATTTACAAATACATTTTTAAGATCAAAAGATGTACCTGTGAACCAACACAAACATCTTTATTAACTAACATTAGGTTAATATATTGTGTAAAAATATATTGCTTATTGTTAGTTCATGTTAATTAATGTATCAACTAATGTTAACAAATGAGACCTTTTTGTAGTGTTGCCAAAAAATCTTTCACTTCTGATGTCACTGTCACTTAATTTCTCTCTCTTAAAAAGAAAAATCTTACTGAACCCCAAACTTCTGAACGGTAGTGCATTTTATATTTTATTAAGAAAAAAAAAAAAAAAAAAAAAAAAAAATCCCAGCCTCTGTCTAGAAAGAATTATTTCTTGCAATTCCACAGCTAGAGAAGCGAAAATTACACACTTCACTTTAAATTCCAAATGTGCTCTCGATTTCTCCCAGGCTCCGTTCCCCATCTGCGCCGGACGCAACACTGAGGTCAATCGCACAGTGGGTCGGCTCACCTTGACTCTGTGCTTTCCTTTCTGCATCTCACTCTCCAGCCGTCTCTTCTGCTGGCTCTCCTCTCGCAGGCGGCGCTGCAGAAGATCCTGCTGCTGCTTCATGCTCTGCACGTTCCTCTCGAGTTCCTGCACACGCCGCTCGCTCTGCGCAGACAGGGATGCCAGCTGCGCAGTGTCCCGCTGCTTCTGCTTCAACACCTGAAGGCACAGCACATGTGCAGAACTATATTTACATTTCCAGAAGTGAGGTTTCAGGAATTTGCTTTCAATTTCCACATATTCTGATTGTAACATATATTGTAGTTTGGGTCTTCTCATTAGGGATGCACTGAAATTTCCACAGCCAAAAATGGCAAATTTCCGTTTTTGGCCGAAAGAGAATAACGGCCGAAAATATGAGCTGAAAATATATGTCGCCCTTCCCCTCAGGCCCCGTTTATACCTGCTATTAAGATGTTTTTTGGTCGATCGGATCACAAGTGGACACATTCCCATTTACACCTGGCGTTTTAATCCATGTCTTTTGTCCACTTTCACCCACTTCTGTCCTGATTTCTTCGAGGGGAGGGTCTATGGGTAGGTAAATGTATGGGCTTTTTCAGATATTTCGATCTAATGGACAAAAAAAAAGCTAGTGGAATTTACATACGATGCCTGGAAGCGACGGAAAACATACGGAGAACAGCGGCTTTCGTTTCTGCTCTGACAGCCGCAAGACCCGTCGAACGCTGTGAGTGTGTGTTAGAAATCAGGAACGGTGAGAGAACATTGTGCTTGGTACATTTTCAACCGACAAAGTTTAAATCTCGTCTGGCTAGGACGTTTCTCATAATGTTAGTTCAGGAGGTGGAGAGTAGAGTCTTTTGTGGCTGTTTGAACACATTCGACCACATGAGCGTTTCCATTTCGAAAGCAATCCAGTTGAATGTGTTCTCAACTATCTCTGGAAGTGATCGAAAGTGGACGAGCTCAACCTGTATTTAGCGTCGTCCACTTGTGATCCGACTGACCAAAATGCATCTTAATGCCAGGTGGAAACAGGGCCTCAGTCTTCAGCGCTGGTGTGATGCATCAGGAACGCAGAATCCCTGGCAATATTCAAGAGACAGCTGAAAACTCATCTCTTCCGTGAACACTTGATCCCCTCATAAAAAAAAAAAAAAAAAAAAAAAAAACCTTTCCTTCCCTTTTTCCCTTCCTACTCTAGCTTATGGTACTGAGAAATGTATGAAACTTGTATAGTGAGCACTTCCTGTGTTATTTGCCAATTCATGAAGAATCGCTTGTTTGTTTTCCTCACTTGTAAGTCGCTTTGGATAAAAGCGTCTGCTAAATGACTAAATGTAAATGTGATGCTCCGCTCAACATTCTGCTCTATGTTAGGGGTTAAACGAATCGTAGTTGATCCTTGGAGACCAGGCCTTATGGTTCTGCACGTATTCGTATATTAATTCTTTCACCATCAATTCGGTACTCACACGCTGTTATCTGTGCGCACAGCACAGCCGCACATACCCGAAGGGCTTGCATTCCATTCCTCTTTTGC
Source organism: Opsariichthys bidens (assembly GCA_037194245.1). Taxonomy (NCBI): domain Eukaryota; kingdom Metazoa; phylum Chordata; class Actinopteri; order Cypriniformes; family Xenocyprididae; genus Opsariichthys; species Opsariichthys bidens. The sequence continues at coordinate 30,028,336 of CM074280.1, read as the reverse complement.
ATCTCCATGCACTTGAATACACACAAAATTATGTCAAAATACCAGTCAGTTAGTCATGAACGTAAAGATTTGAGAGAGAAAGCGGACGTGTATCATTATATTGGATCTGTGCATTCTGTCTTAAAGTGACAGCAACCTATAAATACCTGCTGCTGAGATATTAATGTTAATCAAACAACAAAGATTAATGTATGTTAAAATTTATACAGTGAACACTTTGTAAGTTACTTTACATCTAGGCCCAATTATTACCTGTCTGTACCTGAATACGCAACAGTTACACCTTACTTTAACCATGTTTTAATGTATTTATCTATGCTTGGATTAGTGTATTTAATCTTATCCCCCCATTTGTACTTTTTAAATTCAGTATCATTAAAATGATCACATTTTCGGCCAAAGAATTTTTATTTCGTTGCATCCCTACTTCTCATTTTATTTTTTGTAATATGTACCGTTTCAGTTCATGCTGTAGAATCACAATACAAAAATTTTGATATTGTGACAACGCTTAAACCTCAATAGAGATTTCCATAATGATGCCTTTCGGCAAGGCAAAGCTGCCAGACACAGACCTGAACTTTGCTCTGTGCAGCTGCGATTTTCCTCCTGCACTCCTGAGCTTTAGAGCGGTCAGCGGCGTCACGGCCGCCCTGAACCTCCAGGTCCTGCAGCTGCTTTTGTGCCTCTGTGAGCTCCACACGGGCCTGCTCCGCCTCTGCCTCCAGCTCAGAGATCTTACGACTGTACTGCTTGTTCATGGCCTGGGCATCCTTACCTACGGAGAAAGAGAGGACATGATAAATGTTAACACTTTAGAGCCCAATTCTCACTTTTAACTAGTTGCATACTAATAGGATATTGGCTGTTTATTAGTAATTATAAAGCACATATTAAAGCCTTATTCTGCATGACCGTATTATACATCCCTCAATCCAACCAATAGCTAAACTTAACAACTACTAACAATTGATAAGCATTAATTAGGACTTTACTGAGGCAAAAGTCATAGTTAATAGAGTTAATAGAGACCTTAAGCTCATGATGGACGACGGGAAACATTTGGGCTTTCATTTAGAAGATAAAGATGAATTAAATTGAACAAAAATTACAGTAAATAAATTAATAAATGTAACAAAATACATCTGTTTTGAAATAAATGCTGTTCTTTTGAACTTTCTATTCATAAAAGAATCCTGAAAAATCCATATCACAGTTTTCATAAAAATACTAAGCAGCACAACTGTTTACATGATAATAATAAATGTTTCTTAAGCAGTAAATCATATTAGAATGATTTCTGAAGGATCATGTGACACTGAAGACTGGAGTAATGATGCTGAAAATTCAGCTTTGATCACTGAAATAAATTTTTAAATATTTTACAACAACAACAAAAAAAAAATGTCATTATAAATTGTAATATTTCACAATTTTACAATTTTTTTGATCAAATAAATACAGCCACGGCGAACATAAGATACTTCTTTCAAAAACATTTCCTAACAAACAAACTTTAGAACAGTAGTATACAGGCTGGCTAAAGTGAAAAGAAAAATTCACGTTTAAATTGAGCTGTTACTGTTGTTCCACTTGCTAATGCAAGCAATTAATTGGTATAGAAAATTCAATAAGTTTTTTTTTTTTTGGACATTTAAATTAAATCATAACAAGTCCCATTAAAATGAGCCATCTGTCAGAGTCGTGACCTAGCAGTTCGCATACATGCCTGGATACGTTGAGTTGGAAAATGCAAAATAAAAGTGAATTTCTTTTCACATTTGCAGATAAGACTATTACCATAAAATATCTTTTAAGCAGCTCTCAAGCACATTAAACAACACAAGCATCTGTCACAAAACACTGGGCACATGAAACTCTGAGCTTCTTTAAAGCATTTGATATATAATATCCTCCCACACTTTGGACAACTTGTTTCGTGAATGTTTCCACTGCAGCGAAGCTTTGTGACCTCTGCTATTTTGTTCCACAGAAATGAGTTTTTCACTGCTGTAAAGTGGCACAACTGATAAAGGTTTCTGATTGCACTGACTAATAGATGGTAGAATTGGTTGGTCAATCGTTTTCTTATTATCCATTATTAATGATTTGATTCATTAGTTATTACACATTGTTTGGACACATAAGGTGTTAAAGGGACGGACACATCATTATTTTTGTAGGCCACCCTAAAAGATCTGATAGGATTTTTCCATTGGCTTTTGGATTATTGCAGACAATAAGCTCTGGGACAAACGAAAGCATTATTTTTTACATGTTTTGTACATTAAGATAATCGTTACAAATGAACACAACTCAGCATTAGTTAGGATATAAAAAAAATACACCACAATGTCACAAACAGATTCTGACAACTCTTTCAATCTTCATTTAAAATCTTAAAAATTGAAAAGTGTGCGAGAGTGTGTGTATAAACAAGATGAGGGTGTGAAAGCAGACTAGTGAGTAGATGAGTTTACCTGTTATGATGTTTAAATGTCCCTGAAAAACTCTATAGTGCTATTTAGAGACTTTTTAGCAGCTGCCTTTTAAGTAAAAAACAAAAAAACAAAACCGTTTTACTAATACATTGAGTATTACTGATGTATTTTATTTTGTCAAACAATAAAATGTGTAACAACAACAACAACAACAAAAAAAACTTAACCATATGTAAACCACCTTATTTCAGGCATTTACCCAAAAATCCATTGGATTTTGGACCAAAGTAAGTTTCAGGACTCCTGAAGCAATCCATTGGCTTCATATTTTGTCACATTTCTAAACTAAATAAACTTTTTCTAAGTAATTATTCAATAAAATAAGTCTACAGACAGTAGTAGACAGTAGAGTCTCGATTGACATCAAGATAATGAACACTTTCAGTTGTCCAGAAGATACTAAAACATATTTAAAACAGTTCATGCGAGTATTGTGGTTCAACCTTAATATTATAAAGCCACAAGAATACTTTGTGTGCCAAAAAATAATGACTTTTCAACAATATCTAGTGATGGACGATTTCAAAACACTGCTTTGAAGCTTAACGAATCTTTTAATTGGAATCAGCGATTTTGTGCACGTATCAAACTGCCAAAATCTCGTGAACTACTGAAATTTCGAATTACTTATAACGTAAAGATATAACTCATATCCGTTAAAGGATTGTTAGGCTGTATAGATCAGGTCAGCCGGAACCGGGAACACTTCCTATAACACCGGATGTACTCGTTGCATCAGAAGAAGAATGGCGTCTACGCTAATTTTTGTCTCTCTGCTTATCCCGAGGTTTACCAATTAACGTGATTGGCTGGATCCGGGCCGTGTCCGGGTCGGACGGGGAACCTGTGCCTGTGTGCGGCAGCAATGTGGCCCTGTGGTGTCGGCGGAGACTGTGTTAACTAGCTCATCCTTTGTTAAGACCTTACCGACTCATCAGCCAGTGGCACATATCCCAACAAACCGTCCCATACCGGCGTGATCAAAAAGATCTTAAACTAGATGGAACTAGATTAAATATTTTGACTGTTGCGATTCCAAATCGGTTTAATGACCCGTAACTCTGCCTGAGTATCGGACAAGTGTTCACTGTTGGCCAGAGGAGAACTGGCCCCCCGACTAAGCCTGGTTTCTCCCGAGGTTTTTTTCTCCATTTGTTGGAGTTTTGGTTCCTTTGGCTTGCTTACGTTGGGGACACTTGCTTGATATTCAGCAGTGTTTTTGATACGCCTGCATTGGCGCCGTTGTATGTGAACTGAGCCGAGCCGGACGATTACGTCACTGTTTTCTCCAGTGCTGATAGACATAAATCAACTAGACTAATAACTACTGATATTTGCATCGGAATGAATCAATAATATATAGAATAAGCTGCACAATGACACCATTTTCTTATTAATGTAAAGCTGCTTTGGCACAATCTGCATTGTAAAAAGCGCTATATAAATAAAGATGACTTGACTTGACTAAAGAAGCCTTGTTTACTGAAATCACGTGACTTTGTGACAAAAGATTCGAAACAATTGCTAAATGTACAAGATTTTTCATATCAACAGAAAATATACCGGGATAACCTTGATGCGCTCCTGTTTAAGAGCTATGATATGCTAAAGCCTGCCGGCACGTTGACGTGATCGGTTACAACGTAGTTTGTGTCAGAAACACCTTTTTTCACTGCAGTTTAAGGAGAAAATCCTCAGCAATGGTGTTGACCTCTGAATTTGAACATGGTTTTTCTTAAAGCATATCAAAACACCACATAGACATATAAACAACAGTAAAAACTTGTTTTTCACCACAGGGAGTCTTTAAATATTGACTTTTATTTTAGTTCTGGTACAGAAGGTTTTCCCAGTGACCTCACCTGTTTTGACCAGCTCTTTAATGAGTTCCTCCTTCATGCGGATGGTGATGGAGAGCTCTCTGATCTTCTGCTGTGCCTGGAGATGCCCTCTCTCCGAGCAGAACTCACCTCCAAAACCTCTCACGCTCTCCCACACTGTGCTCTCACCAATGCTGCTGTTAGCTGGAGAATCAATCAGAACAAATCAAAGCGACCTGGCTGAAAGCTGGAAAGAAACTAGTGTGGGCCGGAGCCCTTCTGTGAAACACAGAGGCCCTCAAGCCTTGTCAAATGTTTTCAAGGATGTGTAACTCACATGTGCGTCTGGTGCATTGTACGCCCGGAGGATGGCCAAATCCAAGCGCCTGAGGCAAGGGAGCCCTGGCAGATGATCCTTGGAGCAACTGAGCATCTTTCTTTGTCCAGGTTACATTGATGGATCTGACAAAAACGATAGCAATGCTAAATAGATTTCTTCTCAATTAAATGGACTGCATGTAGAATTCAGAAACCTTTGTTGTTAGCCGTTCAGTGAACCGCAACCAGCAACTCATTGCTTGTGCTCACACACCTGATGCACAAGAGACTGACCGTGATATACTCGCGGTAAAGTTCTTTTTAAACGAATTCGGAAATAGCTTTGGAGAGATATACCGTTGACAAACATCTAGACCATGCACGCTGCTGAGAGTGACGTTTAGATGAATATGTGCTGCACTCTTTCCGCTTAATAGTCAAATAAACAACAAAAATGATAGAAGAGGTGAGAAAACAGCAGTTAAGAAAACAACTGATCATAGGGATGTGGATGTTTGTCGATTGCTTCACATAAAAATCACTCTACAGGCTTTCAGAGACAACCTAAGAAGTCTTGTTTGTTAGGTTTCATTACAAGCTGTTTATACATTGTCAATAAAAACAGATCAAAACACTGAAACTCTTACATATAGCTCATTTGACATTTCCATACTTGCGTTTATCTCTGGCGGTTTGAGCATGTCCATCTTCATCTCGGTTCATTCCTTTTCCGAATGTCTCATAGTAAGCGTTTCCATGTCCGCTGTCCCACTGGTTGTGGTCTGAAAATGAGCTGCTGTCCACTGATGCACCTATTTCAATCTAAAAAAAACAGTTTGCATGAAGGTAATAAAAATGTTCTAACCATGCACACACCAATCCTGTAGAACACAAGAGATATTCCCTATTAATGTGCATTTCAAAAAATATTTTTAGTAAATATTTTCAGCCTTTACCCAATCCAAAAGCTCTAATAATAATAATAATAATTAATCATACTGTAAGATTGGAGAAACTGAAAGAGAGGGCGACTCTCTGAGAAAACAAAGGAAATTAATATTTGAACTTTATTTTACGAAGTTACCATTCCCATCCGAGATGCAATCACACCGAGTTGATCATCTCAGTATTGTGCCATTTTGCATCTCATTGCCTTCACTCATCTCTCATGTTGAAGTGTCATGAAACTCACCCAAAATCTATATGGTTTAACGTGAACAATTATCACATAACGTTATACATGTTTAGTATCATTTGAAACGACTGGTACACAGTAGGGGTGGAACGGTTCTTGGTAACGTGAAAGAGAAATTGTACGCGCCGTGAGGGGATTTATGTGTGCGTTTTCACAACGAAACCCGCCAAATTGCTACTCAAAACCAGCCCAAAAGAGTTTCACGGGGTCCTGGTGGGGTAAAATTCATGTTTTTGATAGGTGAAATGTGCATTTCAGGGGCTTAATATCATGTTCAACCTGCGGACATAAAAAAAACTCGTGGCAACAGAGTAAAAGTAGCCCAATTCCGTGGGAAAACCGTGGACTTGGCAACACTGGTGAGCTCATCCGAAGCGCCAAAGCGCGCGAATACTCTTGTGCAAATTCTCTTTCACGTCTTGCATCTGAACGGACAAATTCACACAAAAATCATGTCAAAATCCCCGTTTTAGCGAGTATCCAAACAAACATAGTAGGTTATGTCTTGAGAGCAGTGTTGCCAGATTGGAAATGTGCAATTATCGTACCAGAAAATGATCATACACGAGTTTTTAGTATAGATAAATGAACTAAATTAATAACTAATGATTTTTTACAATGGAATGAATCAATATTGAACTTTCTTAAGCTGTACAATCACACTATTTTCTTCTAGAGCTGTTGTGCGGCCAAAATTATGTTCGCTATATCTCTGTAAAGTTAGGCCTACGTTGACACAATCTGCATTGTAAAAAGCGCAATATAAATAAAGGTTGAGTCAAATGTACACAACACTAGTATTCAAAACATGAATAGTTATTTATCTCTTGACTTTTTGACGTGGCGAATTACCACAGATAAATAACTAGGAGTACCTTAGTGAGAAACAACTTAATTCTCCACAATGATTGGCCGAAAAGACGTGATGGAACGAGATGAGATGGAAGACATGCGTTCACGTTAGGCTTGTTCCGAGATGCATCAGTGCTGCAGATCGATCGGCGTGTGACATCAAAGTACCGCGAGATCATTGTGATTTTGAATCGCTCTCGCGGTACTTTGATGTCATACGGCGATCGGTCAGCACTGATGCATCTCGAACAAGGCTGTTCTCCTTATAATCATGACGTAGAGGATCCACAGCTAGACCAATGAGTCGGCTATAGAAACCCTAGGTTTACACAAAATTTTGAAATTATCGTACATTATGGGACATATTTCATTATTGATCGTACAGAGGTCAAAATGATCAAATACCATAATTATATTAAAGGTTTTATAATATTAAGGTTGAACCGGTGTACTCAGATGAACTGTTTTGAATATGTTTCTGGGCATCTGAAAGTGTTCATTATCTTGCTCTCAATAGAGACTCACTGAGCCATGTGATTTCATCAAAAATATCTTCATTTGTGTTCAGAAGATGAACGAAGGTCTTACGGGTGTAAAACGACATGAGGGCGAAGAATTAATGACTGAATTTTCATTTTTGGATGAACTAACCCTTTTGCAATTTTCAATCATACCTAGCCAGGTAAGTGTAAGATTCATCAAGTTACTTCTTCACTGCTGTTACAACTGATATTTTCAGACTGCCATCTGTCGTTTCAGAGAATGGCTGGTGGTGACAAATACAAACATCTCTTGCGTGCAGCGAGCCGTGATAATAGTCTGGAGAGGGTCCCGCGATACTGCCAAGCGTAAGTATAAACAAGGCTTAACACACAGCCGCTCATGGCTTTTTGCTTTAATAAATAACCCTTTCTCCAGACAATACATCACATGCCAGCTTGTCATACAACAGGCTTGAAAAATGAGCATCAAAAGTCGTTTTAGGGTGTATAACTGACTGCTAAGACATCACAGTGTTACCTTGGCAATTAGGAGAATTGGTTTGGATCAGAGGGTATGTGGGTGGAGTAAAAACACAGAGTTAGACAGGGTGTGTGGCAAGTGTTTGAAGATGTTTGTGTACTAACGGCTCAGCCCAGGTGGCGGCAGCTGTGGTTTGTATCTTGAATTAAAGTTGATGCGTGTTTGGGGTCAAGGATGCTGCGAGACAAATCAAAACATATCAATTACCTGTCTGCCGAGGCTTCTGCCCACCTCGCTGTCGCAGGGAGGAGTGAGACGGCCGGAGCCGTCTGATGTCTGCGGCAGTGAGTTGATAGGAGCGGTGTGAGGTCTCTGTTTCAGGTGGAGCAGTCCCACTCCACCCGGCTGGACTAACAGACTGTGAAGCTCTGTTATTAGATCCT
>CM074280.1:29685244-30010244 GCA_037194245.1 Opsariichthys bidens | reverse complement strand
CTGCTCTAGACTGAATAGCTTCTGTAACTTTGATAAGAATGAATCTTTAATTTATACAGCCAAATATGCAATGTTTACTTGTGTGATTACTTAATTTAATTTCTGAAAACTACTGTTAGATACATTAGTTTCTAGTTTGTTTTATCTGTATCTTTGTATCCGTTTTGAATTTATTTGTGGTGTTGCTTATAGTTTGATTAATTGTTCTTGATTTCTTTATTTGTATTTGACAGTAGTCCTTACCAAAACTGTGACAAAAACCGAACCATGAGTAATTTCAACCATTACTCCCCTAGTGGGTAGTATTTTTTATTTTTTTTATTTTTTACTTTCAAGAGCAATACTTAGTCAATAACATATTTTAGAGAAGAGCATAATTAGGTTAATTTCCAACTCATTGCACAACTAGTTCTTTATTAAAAAAACACAACTAAAGCAGACAATTTCAATTCCCCTCACCTGTTGCTTGTATTGCTCCATGGCATCTTCCAGGGCAGCTAGATAGTCAGTGTTCTCTTGCTCTAGTTGCTGTATCTGGGCTTGCAGCTGGGAAATGTAGTCCTCGCGGTCTCTGCTCCAATCCTCTTTGACATGGTCAGGATCCTGAGGCATCGTCTGCCGTGAGAATTACGCAGATAATCACAGTTTACATCATGACATTCGAGCATACCTGAAATTAATGCTTGAGAAATAATGACCTGCCAAGATACATAATTGCCTTTTTATGATGAATAGTTAAGCATAAAATATTCATATTTGAAAATGGATGTGCCTGCAGCCAACCTGGTTGTTCAGTGCCGCCCGGCCCCTTTTTATCACAGCGCTGTCCTCAGTAGAGCTAATCTCGATGCCGCTGTCCAGCCCCGATGCTGAGGTCAGGCCGCTGCGCTCCTCCTCGACGGCACAAAGCCACTCTTTCACCCGCAGGAGCTGACCTGCATTCAGAGTTCCTTCCCCCTGCAGTTCAGTCAACAGTCTGTAGGCAGAGTCCGTGCACGTCCTGTAGTGGGCGCTCTCTGCCTGGAGCTTTCTCACATCCAGTTCAAAGGGCCTAAGTCTCTTCTCGGGGTCGGAACGAGCAATGATACGGGTTTCAGAGCGCTGGCGGTTTTCAAGAGCTCGTCTTAGCGCTTTGATTTGGAGTTCAAGGCCCTCGACACGGTCAGGTTCCCCCCGGCAGTTGACTGTGGCCCGGTTCTGGATGTTACGAGCCCGCTTGGCGTAGTTGAGTGTGTTCAGGCTCTCATCAAAGTCTGAGGAGGAAGGGCTTATGCAGGCAATCATGAGGGTTTTGGCGTTGCCTCCAAGTGAGTCTTTTAAGATCCTGACAAGATACAACGCAGATTGACACATCCTCAACCTTGAAAGCCTTTAAGGCGATGTTTCACATGCCCGTTTTCCAAAACCCCGCCCAACAAAAATACCACTGAGAGCATTTCAATCAGAGACAGAGAGAGTGAGCAGCAACATGTGATCTCAGTATGTTCATTAACAAAATAGGATTCTCTCACAACAAACTAACAACAGCTTACAGACTATCGTTTAAACCTTTGTGGTCTGTAAGTAGGGCTTGACATTAACTTTTCACTCACTGTGACGAGTGTTTTTCCAAAGTTACTAGAGATTCAGCATTTTCACTGGCTACAATTTAGACATCGATACCATGGAGAAAAACAGCAATATAGAAAATTTTAATATTATCTCATAATTTGGCAGCAGGAATATTAGGCTGCTGTCACTTTAAGACCTGACGCACAGATCCATTATACTGTTACACATGTTTTCTTTCTCAACTATTTACGTTCACTTAAAACAGACCTGACTGTGTTTTACGTCAATACTCGCCATTTTGGACACTATTTGTCTGTAAGTGATCAAAAGTTATTATCATCATATTAAGGACACTTCCATGTACTATAGCATGCAAATTCATATTCTGAAAGTGTCATTGCTGCATGCAAAAGTGTGTAAATTACTGCCAGCAGTTTATGTTTAGCTTTTTATTAGAGCGTATGTACATTGAAATGTGTATTTTGTGTTCTGTATTTTCAGTTTTACAATATAAAGAGGAACTCCAATTAAAACAAGAAAAGTTACACCTTGTTGCATTATTGGAGTTGTTCTTCATGTTAGCTCTCGGTCTTGCCTTGCAGAGCAATGCATCATGAGGACAGTACATTGTGGATATTTGACTGTTTAAGTGCAATAAGCAGCAGAAAAGATCTCAATTTAGTACAGAGAGGCGGCTTTATGTGGTGAGCACAAAATAAACGCGAATTAGTAAAATATTTATGTCGAAAAATCGATATTTTTGACAACAGTACATTGCACTTAATTATTTCAGATGTCTTTTTAAAAGACTATAATTGATAAATATATTGTAAATGTATTAATTTATTCCTTTGATATCAATTACTCCAGTCTTCAGTGTCACGTGTCCTTCAGAAATCATTCTAATATGCTGATTTGCTGCTCAAGAAACATTTCTGATTAATATAAACCGTTGTGCTGTTTAATATTTTTGTGGAAACCACGATCATTTATTTTCGGGATTCTTCGATGAATAGAACGTTCAAAAGTACAGCATTTATTTTAATGTCTTTACAATTAAATTACATTTTAAAATAGAGAACAGTCATAAATGCAGCCTTGGTGACTTTTTTTTTCAAAAACATTAAACAATCTTACGACTCTTCTGAACAGTAGTACATCGCAAACTTAAACTTTTATATTTTTAAAATCTACTCAAGATTTTTTCCTGTTGACACTTGAAATTACTTTAAGAGTAAGCAATAGTAATACTCCATCTTTCTTTAGCAAACACAGGTTATACTGAATAATACTGTAATTAGTTTTAAAAAAAAATAAAATGTGAAATGATTTGTACCTGGTGATTTTGGAATCCCTGTATGGGATATGGGTGCCTTTTCTTTTGGGGTCCCCAAGCGCTCCAATGACATTTCCGAGAGCGAGAAGTCCACTGTTGATCTGAATGCTCTCCTTGAGCCGTTCGCCGGTGTTGCCGGTTTTGAGGATTCGTTCCGATCCAGCCAGGTCCACAAAATGGAATTTGGAAGAGAGGATCTGCACAGTCCCAGGCGCTCCTCGAGAACCTCCACGCCTTTGTTCCATGAGCACCGTGAAGATGGTGTGAGAGCGACTGGAGTGGGGGTTCATCTGGGTGGCCCCTGTGTGACGGGCCGTCTTTCCTGACTCTAAGAGACTCAGCACCTCATCAAGTCCCTCCACTTCACATTCTTTCACACCACAAAGTACTGTGGGTAAACACAAAAGATGTCTTTTTCTGAACAGTCACATGTTGCTGAAAGACTTTTTGAAATGGGCAGTTTCAACACAAAACACTAAGAGCCAGATTTACTAACAGCTTGCGCCAGCCCAAACCCTCTTTGGCATTAAAAAAACTGCTGTCAGGAGTTCTTGAAGACACACAATGAAAACTTAGCATGGACAGGGTAATTTTTGCGGCTGACTTTAGTATTTTATGCATTTAAATGAATCATGCAAGGTGATTTACTAAGGTTTGTGCTAGTCAATTTACTGGTATTCGCACCATTATTTCCACCAAAAAAGCATGTATTAAACCAGACACAGAGCTGTGCAGAACTTTCCACTCCCATTGGTGCTTTTTAGAATCGCATCTCATGCTAATTTGCCCTGTTTAGTAAATCTGGCCCCAAGTACTTAAAAAACAAACAGAAAGTGAGGCATTTTAACAGAGGAGAAGCATATCAAAAGTAAAAAGGACTCAATAATAATAAGATCTCAGGATTTTGAGGGGCCTTTGTCGACTTCTAGCTGACATGATCTCCAGATTTATGTACAGTGTGACATGCTATAATTAAAATATCTATATTATATTGTATATAAACTAAATTAAACATGATTAGAAATGTTACTGAAATGTATCATTTATAAATAATACATTTTAAACAATAATAATTCTTTATATGTTTTTTATGATCAATTTAAAAAAAATAATAATTTAGTCTTTCGATTGGCTTTTCAAGGAAAGTAGTTGATTTTGAGAATATGTCCACTAACATTCAAAAGTTTGGGCTAAAAGTACCTTTTTTTGATAAATTAATTTTATTCGATGCATAACACTGATCAAAAGTGACAGTAAAGACATTATGTTACAAAAGATTCATTTTAAATGTTCTTTTGAACTTTCTATTTATCAAAGACTCAAAACGGAATGAAAAAAAATATATATCATTGTCCACAAAATTATTTTTAATATTGATAATAATAAGAAATATTTTTGAGCAGCAAATCGGCATTTTATAATGATTTCAGAAGGATCATGTGACACTGAAGATTTTTCACATTTGCATCATAGTATTACTACTTTTACTGTATTTTTGGTCAAATAAATGCAGCATTGGTGAGCATAACTTTTTTTTTATCGTACCGAATGCAAAATTTTGAACAGTAGTGTAGTTTTGCACACCCCTACTTTTTCTACACTTGAAGAGAATCTTACATCAGTTTTTCTCACAAACTTACCTACGTTGCCCTTTTCATCCTCTCGAATATGTATGTCTTTACTGGCCGTCTCAACTTCCAAAAGGTCTCTGAAGACCTCTTTGTAAACTTCCATGTACGACACACGGACAGAGAAGTCAACAAGATCATTCTCATCCAGCAGTTTGAAGATCTCGGCCACAGCTCTGGGAATGATGCCCTGTTCGTCATCCCTAAAAGCGGCTGCGGCCAAAAAAACCAACAGCAGGTTAATGAATAACTCCATGAGGCAGAATGCTAAAACGCGAGATCTCAGATTGCAAGTTGAGCGGTGGCAACTGAACCGGGGGAGGTGTTGCTGGCAGCACGGACGTGCAAACTCGTGGAAGCATTTTAACAAGACACAGACAAAGCCTTTCCTAGCCTTGTGAATCTTGTCGAGTCTAGATGAGGCCCATTTAATAATATGCTGTAAAGAACTGAACTTAGGCATGCATTTGATCTGTTTATTCAACACAAAACACTCAATAAACCTCCAATAAAATAAAAACATGGCACTTCTGTGCATTAATCAGTCCCTCCAGAAAAACACGGGATTTTTTTGTGATTGTTGCGGCAAAAATCCTTGATTATGCGGCACGTTTTCTTAAAAAATGCGATGGAATATGCGGGATATTTTTGCAATTTTATGCGATGAAATTACGGGAACTTGCAAAAACTGCGGTTTTTGATGCAAAAGAGGAAAAAAACACCCTGTTCTCACTAGATACTGCCTTCATGTAAAGAGGCAGAATTACTAAAATCACAGAATATTGAAGTTCTCATTCTGTTTTATTTCAGACCTTAATCAACACATGGCTCAAAATTACAAAACATTGAGTCAAATAAGTTCTGTCGCTTTACAAAAGGAATATTCAACTTCTGTAAAAATGAATAAATAAAATGTGTGTTTCCTGTTTTAACAGAGGTAGCTATACAAAACACACATCTTCTGTTAAATGAAGTGCTTCCAGTGCACAAAGTGCATCTCTTACTGCAAAGTAAATTATTTTTACATACTACTAATATACTTGAAACTGCAAAGTGGTTTTCCAGCGTTGACTTGCGTCTGTGGTCCAACACGCAGTTGCACGGAGTGCAAAATAATATGCCCCCACTATCATGTAAAAGAGCGGGAAACTGCTTCACGCGGTCTTTTGAGCTTATTTTTGTTTGCAAATGAGAATTATCGGCGTGCTTCATCATGGCTTCACCGCGGGGTTTACAGATGACGTTCACGTCGCGTCATTACGTCACTTCATAAGGTTCCCATGGCAACAGGGGGAAAATAATGGCGCTTTACTTGTGTGAAGTAAACGCAACATTTTTCAACTTTCTGCTAAGATATATGTGACTTTTTTGCAACGAAAATACAGGGATTATGAAATCATGCTAGCCCCGCATATTTTTCTCACTGAAATCGGCAGTTTATGCAGCGAAAGTGCGGCATATTTGAAAAAAATGCGACCCCCGCATAAATATGCGGACTTTGGCTGATTATGCATGAAATCAATCGCGTTTTTCTGGAGGGACTGATTAATGATTTTTACAGCATTAACACTGTTTATTGAAGGGAATCTATAATGAAAGATTCACTTTTATATGGTGTTAGAACATATACGTGTCGGCAGTGTGTACACAACCACCCCATAATGGTAAAAATCCACCCACTGCTCTTTTTTTAATCTCCATCAATCATAAACGGTGTTTTAGAATAAGCATTTGCAGATTGTAGCTTTTGTGACGTCACACATGCCCGCCCACGAATGCTGACGGACTCTACTTCATTAGCATAGACCCCGCCCTCAGTGAGCTGTACACAGTCCGCCATGTAATGTATTCTTATTAAAGCTACTAAAGTTAAATCAAGAGCGATTTGAGAGATTTTCTGTTTTTCTTTTGCTGTTTGATTCATATTATCAGCAGATACAGCAGTAGGTACTGTATATTACGCTGCTTTCACTTTAATACACAGATCTAATATACACATGTGATTTCTTTACGTGCTGTTTACGTTCACAGACATAACCGACAGTGTTTATGTGAACTTTGTGTGTTTTTGACATAACCTTGTGTATATTTGACAGTATTTTGACAGTGAAAGAACTTAATTTGACACTCACGGGTCAGCGATCAAAAAATCACATATCAGAAGTTTAGACTGATATGGCTTTAAAACGTATGCAGATAATAAACTTTCATGATGATGAACTGTACTGTCATGTGGGCGTGGACACGATCGAGATGATAATCAAAACAAACAGGTGTTTATGTTATTATCCGAGGCATGAGCTATATAGGCTCTGCCCTCTTCTGGAAAGGGGGTGGGGAGCAGCAGCTCATTTGCATTTAAAGATACATGCACGAAAACGGCATGTTTTTTCTTCCACTCGAAAATGATACAGTAAAATAAATTATCTTGAGCTGAAACTTCACAGGAGCATTCTGGGGACTTACATCTACTAAAAGGGGGCATAATAGGTCCTCTTTAATGTAAAGATGCTTTAGAACAATCTTTATTGAATAAAGCACAATGTGACTTCCACATAAAAGGACTTACATATGTTGGCTTCTCCAATGGTGTAGGTTTTGCCCGAGCCTGTCTGCCCATAGGCAAAAACCGTGGCATTGAATCCATGAAAGAAGGCCTCAATGAGAGGTTGAACGCAGTCTGTATACACATCCTCCTGTGTAGAGCTATCCTCAAACACAAAGTCACAGTGGAAGTGGCGGTCATTGCCCAGGGTGATCCTCCTCTCCTCTGGGTCTGCAGTGATGCAACTCTCATGGTTGTGCAAAATCTCTTTGGGGAGCAGTGGACGCACCCGGACGGCCACTAGAACAGCGGTTTCCTCTACCTTACTTTGGCCAACTCCTTTGGGAGACATTGCTGAGCCGATTAGCAGACCCTCATTACGTTCGTGTGGCTGTGATACCGCATCCTATAGGCACTGAATTAAATAAGAAATATGCATTAAAAGAGTATAGGGCAAAACATCTTAAACAGATAACCTCTAGGTCAAGGCCATTCTGTGTCAACTCAACCTGAGATCTCCGGCTCAAGTCTTTTAATTTTGTTAAGGCTTATTTTTATTTTTTTCTGAAGAAAGACTAACATAAATAGTGATAAAGTAAAAATATTAAATACCATGGAAAAATATTTACTGAGTAATCCACTATTTTGCTGACGGGGGGTCAAAATGACAATTTTCACCTAAAATTTAAAGGAGGGAGAAAATGACTTTAGAAAGATGGCAGGTATTTTATTTTTACGAATATATAATTGGGTCTATTAGTAAATTCTGTTGTCTTTAGCAATATTTGTAGCATTATATGACAATGGAGACAGTTTGGAGAGTCCCCCCCCTCCAAAAAAAGCTGGCATGACTATAACTCAAAACAAAATACGCTTTTAGATTCTGGTTCTTAAACCTTCCTTTTGGTTTCTTAATTTTTAAGGCTCTGTATGGGTCGATCCCAGAGATACAGAGATCACAATGTGGCTTAATTTTGTAAATTGTACACAATTTCAGTGGTTAAAGACCAAATGTGGGTCACTCTGCAAACAGCTGATATATTTTTCTTTTCAAGAGGAATATCTGAGGAACAAAATAATGTTGAAACTAGAAATATATTGTTTCCCTCCATCAAAATAATTGTATAGAACATTCCTCTCAGAGTACCAAAAATATTCAAAATATACACTGCAATTGACATTTTAATATAAATTTCAATGTTTACACGCCTATAACTCAAGAAGTATTAAAGGTATCTCAATATCCTTTTAGATTCTGATTCTTAAACTTTTCTTGAGCTACCAAGAGTTTCATGCCTCTTAAAGCTCCAATATGCAAGATATTTGCAGTAAAATATCCAAAAACCACTGGGCCAGTGTTATATATTTTGTTCAGTTGAGTACTTGTAAGATCCCAAATGTTTCCAACTATTTGCAAATCGTGAGAAAATTGCTATTTTAAGGATCCGGGTCGTGTGAGTGAGTCGCTTGTCATATCCGGGTTAACCTCGGTTTCCGGCTTTATTTTGTAGAAACCATGGAAACATCAAAGACGCTTTAATATATTACATGTGGGAACATCTGTTTTGATACATTTATAAACAGAAAACTAATACAGAAATTTCTTCATTATACGTTTTTTAATGAATTGCATGCCATTTATCAACACAAGCCATCCAGCATTTAATATGATATTAATATGGATCTATCTTATGGATCGTGTCTCACAGCAGCGGCGAGCGAACGCTCAGAGTAACGTTATAACATCATCTTCAACAGACTCAAATGTGTCTAATATGATAAACAGAGCTGCGTTTCCTCACACTCATGACCGGAAAAGCGGAGCCGACGACTGTGTCATAATAAAAGTCCCGCTGCTCTCGTGTGTCGTTCGTCTCTCATTATCAATCGCTCCAGCGTCTCGTTCAGCTCCACAACTCACTCCTGCTCTGCTTCATACTACAGTAACATCAATAATCGCATCCATGAACAATTTCTGCCTGAGTCCAATCCCGATTCTTTTCCACCGTCCCAAGATTCCACGCTCAAACTTGGCGTCATCAAGCTCCGCCTTTGTTTTGAATAGCTGACGAAAAACTACATAGTGAACCTTTAAAGGGTTAATTTACCCAAAAATGAAAACCCACAAGAACTTCATTCATCTTTGAAAGACGAATTATGATATTTGTGATGAAATCTCCCAAAGAATGCAACAAAATTACCACATTCGAAGTCCACATGGTGTTGACCACCATGTAGTCCATGTGGCTACAGCGGTTCAACCTTAATGTTATGAAGCGACTAGAATACTTTTTGTGTGCAAAAACAAAACAAAAATAACTTCAATATCTTCTCTACCGTCAGTCTGAAATATTGTTCAAATCGTCATGTTCAATGCAGTTATGATAGAAGGAAATAAGATTTCTAGTGTCATTACTTGTTCTTCAAACATTCCTCTTTCAATTCAATAACTATCAGCTGTTTGAAAAGTTACCCATATTTAGTTTTTTGACTATTGAAAATGGGTAGAGTTGCACATGGATCCACATTGAGATCCCCATATCTCTGGCAATGAACCGTATTAGGGCCTTAAAAATGAAGACAGCAAATAAATGTTTGTAAAGTACCAAAATCAAAAAGGATATTGAGAAATATTGAGAAGTTATAGGCAAGCAAACATTGGAAAAATAATATTTTTGGCACTCAGACAGGTATGTTCTAAGCAATTGTTTTGATAGAAGGACATACGATACATTTCTAGTTTCAACATTACTTTAGACATTCCTCTTTGGAAGAAAAAAGCATCAGCTGTATGACGCATATTTGGTTTCTGACCACTGAAAAATGAGATCCCCACATCTCTGGGAGTGAACCATATAGGCCTAGGGCCAAATGAATATGGCATGTAATGCAGCAAAGACTGCTAAAGACAATCTTTCTATGTGTAAAAATAAAATTATCAAAATCATAAAGTCATTTTCGCCAACTTGCGATCCAAATCTCAGGCGAATGCTGTCGTTTTGACCACCTTCCACAAACTAGTGGATCATTCAGTTCATCCATGGCATTTGATATTGTGTCTTTCATCAATATTAATATTTGCCGTTCTTCAGAAAAAATAACAAAAGCAAAAGTTTAAGCCGGGAAAGTTTCCAAAATTTGGTTGATTTGACACAGAATGACTCGATAATCATTTTTATTTGTATGATGTACCTTTCAAGGCCTATTTTACAAATAGGAAACAATATTATAACAGGAATCATAAGCAACATTTCTATTCAACTATAATTTATATATATATAATTAATTAATTCTATTCGACAAAACACTAGAGCTTATTAAAAAAATACCCATTATTGAATATTAAACAGATTGAACTTCCTTTTTAACTAAAACTTTTTATAATTACATACTTTTCTATGAACTCAAAAGCACTTTCAGGGTTATTTTACGCGTCACCTACCTTTAATAAACAGATCTGGGATTTAATTGCTTTAAATTCTATATCAAACATGCAATATTAATTTTAGAATAAATTAAATCTAACATCCATTAAACAGACATGGCTTAGCTGATGAAATATTTGCTTACCCGTAATTGACCCTTCAAAGCCCCGCCCCCTTTAGTTACCGTTGCTATGTCCGACAAGCCATGCGCTCTCATGCCACACATCATGTTCTCACGCAGTGAAAAATACATCAAAGAGGACACTGACAACACGTCGACAGACATATGGAAGTTTCATATTTAGTATACTGTAATTTTTTTAATAAGTTTAAGCAATAAATAGCGTCTAGTGTGTCGTGACAGATCGCTCGTGAAGCGATCATCTCTTCGTACCAGTTCATTTACAGCATCAAAAACACGAATGAACATCAGAAGGAATGTTGTTTCACACAAAATGGATTCGGCTCATGATTGGTCAGATCGCCTGTCAATCAAACTGTCTGCGAAGGGTCAAGTTCACCAACGTTAATCTACAACGTTAATCAGACCAAATGGCGGATTCGGGGTTATGATTAGTCAGATCGCCTGTCAATCAAAGGGTCAATTGTTTTGATAAAGTAAATCTTTTGTATCTGATGTAACATTGATCTGACACAAACATAACTGTGATTTGCTTTTCGTTGTACCGAAAGCAAATATGAAAAGCCACTATGCAGATATCTATAAGACAAAACCAACTTTGAACCAATTATCACAAACTAGGAGACAATTACTAACTCTAAAACAATAAAACGACTATAATGAAATAACCACACACTACATACGAAACAATAAACCATAAACAAACAACTTTCAGTGCTCGTAAACCAAAGGAAACGGCTAGTTAAGTTTTAGTAGTATCAAAACAAAAACACGCACCAATAATAATAAGACTATTTCTTAACTTCAACGCCTCGTCGAGTTCATAACTGCAGAGGAATGTGTTTAACTCTTTCCCTAAAGTCAGATTAGCCGAACGGCTACAAAGGTTAGCCGCTAGCAAATTTATTAAAAGTTAAAATCTTTTTAACACTCACGGCACACACTGAAAACAATCCTCAGGAAAAAAACGTGGATTTTCCCACAACACCGCGTATATGCACGCAAGCTGCTGATGTTATGACAAGTTTTGGGTGGTTTTTCACAACTTTCTAACTTACTGTTGTTTCCGAGTCCATCAATCTGAGGCACATCCCATTCCTATTCGCAGAGCCCATTCCCTGGATCCAGACGAGCGGAGTGGATGCCGTGATGTCATTTAGTTGGCTCCCCAAATGCCTGAGTAGAATTGAAGTGAAGGCTAATGTTTTGATAACTAGCCTTTAGAAATTATCTTTTTCACTTAACCTATAAAACAAAACCTTTGTGTTTCTTAAACAAGTGAAAGGTGCCATTGTGTTTGCATTGATGGCTAATTAAAAACATTAAAACTATTGAGTTGGTAGCCTTTATGTGTTTAAAACAGAGCTAATAGCTAACTGTCATAGTGTACACTACAGAGAAGTTATAGTTTATAGTTTTGTCAGAGGCACAAACCTTAAAACCAAAAGTCTTGACTACGATACTACTACTGTGGAGGAAAAAAAACGAACAAAAACAAACAAACAAACACATATGTAGCCTACCTACCAACCGGGGTAAGTTGTCACAAAGGTCTGTCCTCAGCAAAATTGATTAATGTAAAAGGTAAATTTTGATCAACAAATATTTGTTATTTATGTATACTATTCAAAACGTAACTACCTTTCCTTGGTAGGCTATTTATTAAAAATACACTTGCCCCAGATTGTTGATTAAATCTATGCCAACGTGAATTTATTGTTTTTGTATTTTCACCCAATAAGAAACATATTGGGAAAAAATGATAGAAATATTACTTTATTAGACAGAATTCAAAGGCTAATTTAAGTGAAAACATATTTGTGTAGCCTGACTTTTTACTTTACCTTCGTGCCATATTCCCTATTTAACAACTAGTCCTAATTTTCTGTTATGAGCAATAAAAAGCAATAAAAATAACAATCCGTCTTTTAATGTATTTGCATGTATTTGTTAATAAACAAGTCATTAAGCAACTTAAGTTGGCAAATGGGCAAAAAAGAGACGTGTTTCCTTTATTGATTTATTTGGAAAATGGCACACTGCACACAATAAGAGAGATTGGACTACAATATAGTGGATATCACATTATGTAAAGGGAAAGTAATGATGGCAGTTTTAACAAATGTTCTTGCAATCTTCTTCATTTTGCATTGGAAGTTCACGTCTCTGTCAGTCAGATGAAGCTCACGGCGAGTGGATTCTGGTCACTGAGGCAGACCGTGACTTGTTGTCAGTACTGGTGACTTCACAACAACAAAATCACTAGTCTTCCAAAGTGACCAAAATATGTGAACGTGAGCAGAATTTCATGCATTTGCTGATTGAGGTTGCAATGATTGATTTCATCTCAAATGTTGACAACATCATAAGAATTAAAATAAAGCGGCTCGTCAGGATGGATACTATGACAAACAAATATCATTTGTAAAAAAACTAATCGCACCAGTTAATCAGTCACACGGATTCAGATCCAAAGGAAAAAAAAGCCAATAAAACCCTCGTTTAATATAAAGTGACTTGAAGACACATTCAGAAGAAAATGTCTGGAGTTAATAATGTCAAGCCATTGAATCCCCATGCCCTTTCCAAACGCGGTCTCTGCGGTCCATATCCGTCTTTATATCCACAGGTTATCAACTGACTCCTCATTACTCAAACCTCTTACACTGATCCTTTATTACATTTCAGTGTTGGCCACCAGTTTAAATGTGGATGCCCTCATAAAACATTCACCGCCTTTTTCTAAACAATTATGCTGCATGACTTTGACTCTCGCCTAGAGGTTAAGAAAATGCTCTATTGGACCATTCATTTGTACATACATCGCACTGGGATGATACGGACTGTCATAATCGTCAAGACTGTAACCATGGACGGATCCTTTTTAACCATTCTGCACATCCGCATGCATTCAGGCATTTATTAAAGGTCCCGTCTCATGAAAAAGGTCTCTTACTGCGGGCTCTCCAATCAACCTCTTGGCGGGTATAATGGTTGAATAGTAATGCATTATTAAAATCTTAAGAAATCATGTCCTCTAGTTGCAAAGAGAGTCTTACATTTCGTACAATTTCCACCGGAGCATTGTGGGTAAAAGCGGGTGTATGGTTAGTGTGTTCTTGTGCGGTTTGAATGGACACAAATGGTCGTAATAATCATTTGTGCAACTTGCTTGACTCGCCACTCATGAACCATTTCCACGTCCACTCTGAAACGAGGGGGCAAACAATGCGAACAACAGAAATATTGTTCTGAGAAATTGTGCCCATGTTGAAATGAACAACAGGACTACCGTTTCCGAAAGAAGGTACGTAATTAGTCAATTTTGCGGGGAGAATACAACTCTCTACGGCCACTTATGTTTCGGTGAGTGACGGATGTTAAGAACAGGGAGGAAGTTCACAGATCATATTTTTCAGAGAATTTCCAATGATGTGCAAATTTTACCATTTGATTTGTATTTTTGTGATGTAAAAGATGCTAAATGAATATAGGGGATATCAAATATTTTTTAAATATATATTTTTGCACAAACATGCACTGTAAAAAGCCGTAACCTGCAATTGTTACCTATTTTTTTACATTGCTGCTTTATAACTACCTCATTACTATTGCCTCTGTATGTAAATATTCACATTTTAGCCAATATTTACAGACTTTATTATTAGTGATTTTATCTTTATACAGTATATTGTTAATTATGTTTAGTATTTATATAATTTGCATGTTGGAAATGACCTGATTTACATTTCACTACTGGCATGTAACTGTGTATGTGACAAATAAAAATCTTGAATCTTAATTTGATTGAACCCATAAAAAATCATTTTGTTGATATAAATGTATTCAGCTATATTAAATAATATTTGCAGTTATTTTAGATGCTGTCACTTTTTTTCAGCGTGTCTCGGTTTTTACTAATTCGCATTGTCTACACAATTTGTTCTGGATTATATGCAAAACTGAAAAATAAACAAAGGCGTATGGCTTGGATAACATTCAATTGCATATACTGAAAGAGGATTTACTTAAAAATGATGTCTGTAAGGTGAAGCAGTATTCTCTGTCTGCTGTAATTTAATTATGACGCCTCGTCAAGCAAGCTTGTTACTCAGAGTGCGACAGGAAGGTCTAATATTCTTTTTTTATTCATATTAATTTTATTAATTTCCTCCTCACTGAGCACTGAACTGAAATGCCTTGCAAACTAACACAGAGAAACTCAATCAGACCCAGATATACACGGCTGTATTGTGTTGTTTAGTTGTTTGTTTTAACAGGAATCTGTCAGAGCTCTATAGGGAAAGTAATCAGAGGTTGATCAGGCAATAAAACCTCATATAGTCAATTAGTGTGGATATAATAAGAACAAACAAACATCTAGATACCCTTTGTTGGCATAATGCAACCCATCATAAACATGTTTACTCATTCAGACCCTTCTGTGTTTGGATGCAAACAACACAGACTCGATCAATGAGGGAAAATGCTTTTTCACATTCTCGAACATAATGCCGGTTAATAGGCTAAAAGTTAAGACCTGTTCACACCAACTATAACAGTAAAGTTATATTTGAAAGGATTTTTAGAACTATATGAGAATCCACACCATAACTTTAACGATAACGACACAGAAATGATCATATCACAAATCCCTTTCAGAACATTTTTTTCCAGTTGATGAACGATAAAAAACATTGACAGCCAATTAGAAACCATTCTGCTCACCCAAAAGTAAAAATTCTGTCCTCATTTCCTCGTTTCAAACCTGTAAGACTTTCATTCAACTTTGAAACACAAATGAAGATCTTTTAATGAAATCTGAGCAAAGACAGCTATCTGACACTTTGATGTTTCAAATAGTTCATAAAGAGATAATAAAACGAATCCATATGAATTTAATCCAAATTTTCTGAAGAGACTTGATCGCATTATATGATGAAGAGATTTAATTTAGCCTTTTATTCACATATAAACATTCATCAACATTGCTTGACGTGAGAGAACCAATGAGAGTCTTGTGTGTTACGCAGCACGTTTGAGCTTCATTGAGAACCAATGAGGTTCGTTCTCGTGTTGCGCAGCACTTTTGAGCTTCAGTGAGAACCAATGAGGCTCATTCTCGTGTTACACAGCACGTTTGAGCTTCAGCAAGAACCAATGAGGTTCATTCTCATGTTACGCAGCACGTTTGAAATTCTGCAAGAACCAATGAGGTTCGTTCTCGTGTTACGCAGCACGTTTGATCTTCTACAAGAACCAATGAGGTTCATTCTCGTGTTACGCAGCACGTTTGAGCTTCAGTGAGAACCAATGAGGTTCATTCTCATGTTACGCAGCACGTTTCAAATTCTGCAAGAACCAATGAGGTTCGTTCTCGTGTTACGCAGCACGTTTGAGCTTCAGTGAGAACCAATGAGGTTCTTTCTCATGTTACGCAGCACGATTGAGCTTCAGTGAGAACCAATGAGGTTCATTCTCATGTTACGCAGCACATTTGAGCTTCAGCAAGAACCAATGAGGTTCTTTCTTGTGTTACGCAGCACGTTTGAGCTTCAGTGAGAACCAATGAGGCTCATTCTCGTGTTACACAGCACGTTTGAGCTTCAGTGAGAACCAATGAGGCTCATTCTCGTGTTACGCAGCACTTTTGAGCTTCGATGAGAACCAATGAGGCTCATTCTCGTGTTACGCAGCACGATTGAGCTTCATTGAGAACCAATGAGGTTCGTTCTCATGTTACGCAGCACTTTTGAGCTTCAGCGAGAACCAATGAGGTTCGTTCTCGTGTTGCGCAGCACATTTGAGCTTCAGTGAGAACCAATGAGGCTCATTCTCGTGTTACGCAGCACGTTTGAGCTTCAGCAAGAACCAATGAGGTTCATTCTCGTGTTACGCAGCACGTTTGAGCTTCAGCAAGAACCAATGAGGTTCATTCTCATGTTACGCAGCACGTTTGAGATTCTGCAAGAACCAATGAGGTTCGTTCTCGTGTTACGCAGCACGTTTGATCTTCTACAAGAACCAATGAGGTTCATTCTCGTGTTACGCAGCACGTTTGAGCTTCTAAAAGAACCAATGAGGTTCATTCTCGTGTTACGCAGCACGTTTGATCTTCTACAAGAACCAATGAGGTTCATTCTCGTGTTACGCAGCACGTTTGAGCTTCAGTGAGAACCAATGAGGTTCTTTCTCATGTTACGCAGCACGATTGAGCTTCAGTGAGAACCAATGAGGTTCGTTCTCATGTTACGCAGCACTTTTGAGCTTCAGTGAGAACCAATGAGGCTCATTCTCGTGTTATGCAGCACGTTTGAGCTTCAGCAAGAACCAATGAGGTTCTTTCTGGTGTTACGCAGCACGTTTGAGCTTCAGTGAGAACCAATGAGGCTCATTCTCGTGTTACGCAGCACTTTTGAGCTTCAGCGAGAACCAATGAGGCTCATTCTTGTGTTACGCAGCACTTTTGAGCTTCAGTGAGAACCAATGAGGTTCATTCTCGTGTTACGCAGCACATTTGAGCTTCTGCAAGAACCAATGAGGTTCATTCTCGTGTTACGCAGCACTTTTGAGCTTCAACAAGAACCAATGAGGTTCATTCTCGTGTTACGCTGCACGTTTGAGCTTCAGTGAGAACCAATGAGGTTCATTCTCGTGTTACGCAGCACGTTTGATCTTCTGCAAGAACCAATGAGGTTCATTCTCGTGTTACGCAGCACTTTTGAGCTTCAACAAGAACCAATGAGGTTCATTCTCGTGTTACGCAGCACGTTTGAGCTTCAGTGAGAACCAATGAGGTTCATTCTCGTGTTACGCTGCACGTTTGAGCTTCAGTGAGAACCAATGAGGTTCGTTCTCGTGTTACGCAGCACTTTTGAGCTTCAGTGAGAACCAATGAGGTTCATTCTCATGTTACGCAGCACGTTTGAAATTCTGCAAGAACCAATGAGGTTCGTTCTCGTGTTACACAGCACGTTTGAGCTTCAGTGAGAACCAATGAGGTTCTTTCTCATGTTACGCAGCACGATTGAGCTTCAGTGAGAACCAATGAGGTTCATTCTCGTGTTACGCAGCACGTTTGAGCTTCAGCAAGAACCAATGAGGTTCTTTCTTGTGTTACGCAGCACGTTTGAGCTTCAGTGAGAACCAATGAGGCTCATTCTCGTGTTACACAGCACGTTTGAGCTTCAGTGAGAACCAATGAGGCTCATTCTCGTGTTACGCAGCACTTTTGAGCTTCAGTGAGAACCAATGAGGCTCATTCTCGTGTTACGCAGCACGAATGAGCTTCATTGAGAACCAATGAGGTTCGTTCTCATGTTACGCAGCACTTTTGAGCTTCAGCGAGAACCAATGAGGTTCGTTCTCGTGTTGCGCAGCACTTTTGAGCTTCAGTGAGAACCAATGAGGCTCATTCTTGTGTTACGCAGCACGTTTGAGCTTCAGCAAGAACCAATGAGGTTCATTCTCGTGTTACGCAGCACGTTTGAGCTTCAGCAAGAACCAATGAGGTTCATTCTCATGTTACGCAACACGTTTGAGATTCTGCAAGAACCAATGAGGTTCGTTCTCGTGTTACGCAGCACGTTTGATCTTCTACAAGAACCAATGAGGTTCATTCTCGTGTTACGCAGCACGTTTGAGCTTCTACAAGAACCAATGAGGTTCATTCTCGTGTTACGCAGCACGTTTGATCTTCTACAAGAACCAATGAGGTTCATTCTCGTGTTACGCAGCACGTTTGAGCTTCAGTGAGAACCAATGAGGTTCTTTCTCATGTTACGCAGCACGATTGAGCTTCAGTGAGAACCAATGAGGTTCGTTCTCATGTTACGCAGCACTTTTGAGCTTCAGTGAGAACCAATGAGGCTCATTCTCGTGTTACGCAGCACGTTTGAGCTTCAGCAAGAACCAATGAGGTTCTTTCTTGTGTTACGCAGCACGTTTGAGCTTCAGTGAGAACCAATGAGGCTCATTCTCGTGTTACGCAGCACTTTTGAGCTTCAGTGAGAACCAATGAGGCTCATTCTTGTGTTACGCAGCACTTTTGAGCTTCAGTGAGAACCAATGAGGCTCGTTCTCGTGTTACGCAGCACGTTTGATCTTCTGCAAGAACCAATGAGGTTCATTCTCGTGTTACGCAGCACTTTTGAGCTTCAACAAGAACCAATGAGGTTCATTCTCGTGTTAAGCTGCACGTTTGAGCTTCAGCGAGAACCAATGAGGTTCATTCTCGTGTTACGCAGCACGTTTGAGCTTCAGTGAGAACCAATGAGGTTCTTTCTCATGTTACGCAGCACGATTGAGCTTCAGTGAGAACCAATGAGGTTCGTTCTCATGTTACGCAGCACTTTTGAGCTTCAGTGAGAACCAATGAGGCTCATTCTCGTGTTACGCAGCACGTTTGAGCTTCAGCAAGAACCAATGAGGTTCTTTCTTGTGTTACGCAGCACGTTTGAGCTTCAGTGAGAACCAATGAGGCTCATTCTCGTGTTACGCAGCACTTTTGAGCTTCAGTGAGAACCAATGAGGCTCATTCTTGTGTTACGCAGCACTTTTGAGCTTCAGTGAGAACCAATGAGGCTCGTTCTCGTGTTACGCAGCACGTTTGATCTTCTGCAAGAACCAATGAGGTTCATTCTCGTGTTACGCAGCACTTTTGAGCTTCAACAAGAACCAATGAGGTTCATTCTCGTGTTAAGCTGCACGTTTGAGCTTCAGCGAGAACCAATGAGGTTCATTCTCGTGTTACGCAGCACGTTTGAGCTTCTGCAAGAACCAATGAGGTTCTTTCTGGTGTTACGCAGCACGTTTGAGCTTCAGCGAGAACCAATGAGGTTCATTCTCGTGTTACGCAGCACGTTTGAGCTTCAGCGAGAACCAATGAGGCTCATTCTTGTGTTACGCAGCACGTTTGAGCTTCAGCGAGAACCAATGAGGTTCATTCTCATGTTACGCAGCACGTTTCAAATTCTGCAAGAACCAATGAGGTTCGTTCTCGTGTTACGCAGCACGTTTGAGCTTCAGCGAGAACCAATGAGGTTCTTTCTCATGTTACGCAGCACGATTGAGCTTCAGTGAGAACCAATGAGGTTCATTCTCATGTTACGCAGCACATTTGAGCTTCAGCAAGAACCAATGAGGTTCTTTCTTGTGTTACGCAGCACGTTTGAGCTTCAGTGAGAACCAATGAGGCTCATTCTCGTGTTACACAGCACGTTTGAGCTTCAGTGAGAACCAATGAGGCTCATTCTCGTGTTACGCAGCACTTTTGAGCTTCGATGAGAACCAATGAGGCTCATTCTCGTGTTACGCAGCACGATTGAGCTTCATTGAGAACCAATGAGGTTCGTTCTCATGTTACGCAGCACTTTTGAGCTTCAGCGAGAACCAATGAGGTTCGTTCTCGTGTTGCGCAGCACATTTGAGCTTCAGTGAGAACCAATGAGGCTCATTCTCGTGTTACGCAGCACGTTTGAGCTTCAGCAAGAACCAATGAGGTTCATTCTCGTGTTACGCAGCACGTTTGAGCTTCAGCAAGAACCAATGAGGTTCATTCTCATGTTACGCAGCACGTTTGAGATTCTGCAAGAACCAATGAGGTTCGTTCTCGTGTTACGCAGCACGTTTGATCTTCTACAAGAACCAATGAGGTTCATTCTCGTGTTACGCAGCACGTTTGAGCTTCTAAAAGAACCAATGAGGTTCATTCTCGTGTTACGCAGCACGTTTGATCTTCTACAAGAACCAATGAGGTTCATTCTCGTGTTACGCAGCACGTTTGAGCTTCAGTGAGAACCAATGAGGTTCTTTCTCATGTTACGCAGCACGATTGAGCTTCAGTGAGAACCAATGAGGTTCGTTCTCATGTTACGCAGCACTTTTGAGCTTCAGTGAGAACCAATGAGGCTCATTCTCGTGTTATGCAGCACGTTTGAGCTTCAGCAAGAACCAATGAGGTTCTTTCTGGTGTTACGTAGCACGTTTGAGCTTCAGTGAGAACCAATGAGGCTCATTCTCGTGTTACGCAGCACTTTTGAGCTTCAGCGAGAACCAATGAGGCTCATTCTTGTGTTACGCAGCACTTTTGAGCTTCAGTGAGAACCAATGAGGTTCATTCTCGTGTTACGCAGCACATTTGAGCTTCTGCAAGAACCAATGAGGTTCATTCTCGTGTTACGCAGCACTTTTGAGCTTCAACAAGAACCAATGAGGTTCATTCTCGTGTTACGCTGCACGTTTGAGCTTCAGTGAGAACCAATGAGGTTCATTCTCGTGTTACGCAGCACGTTTGATCTTCTGCAAGAACCAATGAGGTTCATTCTCGTGTTACGCAGCACTTTTGAGCTTCAACAAGAACCAATGAGGTTCATTCTCGTGTTACGCAGCACGTTTGAGCTTCAGTGAGAACCAATGAGGTTCATTCTCGTGTTACGCTGCACGTTTGAGCTTCAGTGAGAACCAATGAGGTTCGTTCTCGTGTTACGCAGCACTTTTGAGCTTCAGTGAGAACCAATGAGGTTCATTCTCATGTTACGCAGCACGTTTGAAATTCTGCAAGAACCAATGAGGTTCGTTCTCGTGTTACACAGCACGTTTGAGCTTCAGTGAGAACCAATGAGGTTCTTTCTCATGTTACGCAGCACGATTGAGCTTCAGTGAGAACCAATGAGGTTCATTCTCGTGTTACGCAGCACGTTTGAGCTTCAGCAAGAACCAATGAGGTTCTTTCTTGTGTTACGCAGCACGTTTGAGCTTCAGTGAGAACCAATGAGGCTCATTCTCGTGTTACACAGCACGTTTGAGCTTCAGTGAGAACCAATGAGGCTCATTCTCGTGTTACGCAGCACTTTTGAGCTTCAGTGAGAACCAATGAGGCTCATTCTCGTGTTACGCAGCACGATTGAGCTTCATTGAGAACCAATGAGGTTCGTTCTCATGTTACGCAGCACTTTTGAGCTTCAGCGAGAACCAATGAGGTTCGTTCTCGTGTTGCGCAGCACTTTTGAGCTTCAGTGAGAACCAATGAGGCTCATTCTTGTGTTACGCAGCACGTTTGAGCTTCAGCAAGAACCAATGAGGTTCATTCTCGTGTTACGCAGCACGTTTGAGCTTCAGCAAGAACCAATGAGGTTCATTCTCATGTTACGCAACACGTTTGAGATTCTGCAAGAACCAATGAGGTTCGTTCTCGTGTTACGCAGCACGTTTGATCTTCTACAAGAACCAATGAGGTTCATTCTCGTGTTACGCAGCACGTTTGAGCTTCTACAAGAACCAATGAGGTTCATTCTCGTGTTACGCAGCACGTTTGATCTTCTACAAGAACCAATGAGGTTCATTCTCGTGTTACGCAGCACGTTTGAGCTTCAGTGAGAACCAATGAGGTTCTTTCTCATGTTACGCAGCACGATTGAGCTTCAGTGAGAACCAATGAGGTTCGTTCTCATGTTACGCAGCACTTTTGAGCTTCAGTGAGAACCAATGAGGCTCATTCTCGTGTTACGCAGCACGTTTGAGCTTCAGCAAGAACCAATGAGGTTCTTTCTTGTGTTACGCAGCACGTTTGAGCTTCAGTGAGAACCAATGAGGCTCATTCTCGTGTTACGCAGCACTTTTGAGCTTCAGTGAGAACCAATGAGGCTCATTCTTGTGTTACGCAGCACTTTTGAGCTTCAGTGAGAACCAATGAGGCTCGTTCTCGTGTTACGCAGCACGTTTGAGCTTCAGTGAGAACCAATGAGGTTCATTCTCATGTTACGCAGCATGTTTGAGCTTCAGCAAGAACCAATGAGGTTCATTCTTGTGTTACGCAGCACGTTTGAGCTTCAGCAAGAACCAATGAGGTTCATTCTCGAGTTACGCAGCACATTTGAGCTTCTGTGAGAACCAATGAGGTTCATTCTCGTGTTACGCAGCATGTTTGACCTTCAGCAAGAACCAATGAGGTTCATTCTCGTGTTACGCAGCACGTTTGAGCTTCAGCAAGAACCAATAAGGTTCGTTCTGGTGTTACGCAGCACGTTTGACCTTCAGCAAGAACCAATGAGGTTCATTCTCGTGTTACGCTGCACGTTTGAGCTTCAGTAAGGACCAATGAGGTTCATTCTCGTTACGCAGCACGTTTGAGCTTCAGTGAGAACCAATGAGGTTCATTCTCGAGTTATGCAGCACATTTGAGCTTCTGTGAGAACCAATGAGGTTCATTCTCGTGTTACACAGCATGCTTGACCTTCAGCAAGAACCAATGAGGTTCATTCTCGTGTTACGCAGCACGTTTGAGCTTCAGCAAGAACCAATAAGGTTCGTTCTGGTGTTACGCAGCACGTTTGACCTTCAGCAAGAACCAATGAGGTTCATTCTCGTGTTACGCTGCACGTTTGAGCTTCAGTAAGGACCAATGAGGTTCATTCTCGTTACGCAGCACGTTTGAGCTTCAGTGAGAACCAATGAGGTTCATTCTCATGTTACGCAGCATGTTTGAGCTTCAGCAAGAACCAATGAGGTTCATTCTTGTGTTACGCAGCACGTTTGAGCTTCAACAAGAACCAATGAGGTTCATTCTCGTTACGCAGCACGTTTGAGCTTCAACAAGAACCAATGAGGTTCATTCTCATGTTACGCAGCACGTTTGAGCTTCAGCAAGAACCAATGAGGTTCATTCTCATGTTACGCAGCACGTTTGAGCTTCAGCAAGAACCAATGAGGTTCATTCTCATGTTACGCAGCACATTTGAGCATCTGAAAAAACCAAAGTGGTTTGTTCTCACGCATGAAGAAGGATTGCTTGAGCCTCTGTTCATATTCGCTGATCAATGTTTATATGTGAATTAAAACTTACATTCAATCTGTTTATCAAAGCGATCGAGTCTCTTCAGAAAATTTGGTCTAAACCACTTAATTCATATTGATTATTTTTAAGATCTTTTTATGAATGTTTTGAAGCATCAAAATGGTAGTTGCGTAAGCTGTCAATGCAGAGAAATTAAAATTTCATTAAAAATGTCTTCATTTGTGTCTTCAAGATGAATGAAAGTCTTACAGGTTTGGAATGACATGAAGCTGAGTAAATGATAACAGAACTAAACCCTTTAAAGTGGCGGACGACCAACCTGAAGCGTGCTTAGAAGAACAGAGCAAAATCATTTGCTGGTGTGGACGCCAACATATAGTTACCATGAAAAGGCCTTTAACGTGCTTACCAAGCATGCAATATTCTGTACTGACAGATCAATGTAACCATCTACTTTGAAAATGTTTATTTTATAACAGTAGAGTGATTTTTTTTAAGTACACACAGATACAAACCAATGAGATGTGACATTTCAAGTCAGAAATAATTTTGTGATTTTGACACATCATGCACGGTTATGTACCTTCCCAGTTACCACTACCTGAACAGATCCTGCGAATGTTCATAAAGGGGAAATATTGGGGATAAGATTTATTATTTGTCATGCAATGCTTATTTTAACAGTATTTATACCTAAAACAGTTTGGTTATGCTTTCAAAAAACATGCAATCATTCCAAATACATCATGCAGCAAAAGATGTCTATAAAAAAGCAAAAAGGACAGATGTTGTGTTCTTCAACAGCATCTGTTTCATAGCAATCATTTCAATTGCCTGAATTGCAACACTATCCCATGGTTTCCTCTTTTTTTCTCTCTCAGGTGAATTCTACAAATCCACCGGTTTGAGTCGTATTGTATGAGTCATTTTGTATACCTTCATCTGACTGAGGAGAGGTGGGAACGGTTCTCCTCATCCGGGTGTCACGTTTGCTACAAGACTGGAGTGGAGCAGGGGGTTCTTATGACATGGGTCCTCATTAAGGCCTCTTGCTGTGTAACACGCCAGATCTGACCCTGAAATAAACCCTGTGACACCAGCATGATCACATTATATGACAATTTTGTGAGTTAACCTTATTTAGCATTCTAACCCTGTTTATGTAGCGTAGTTTTTCATTTGCCTTTAACGCTGAGATGAAACTCAGGAATTGGACATCTTTGGTCATTAGATTACAAACGTCACCAAAAATTGAGCCTATACTCTATAAAAAAATGGGGTTGTATAAAAATCCCTTTATCCCCAAAAGTTTCTAGATATATAAGGAGAAATGCCTTTAATAATTGCACATATACTAATATAGTCATTCTAGCGTCTTTATGAGCCGTTTAATTCATTCGATTAAAAAAAAGAGTATTTATTAAAACTAAATCTGATCCCATTATGTTAACCCACATACGAAGCGCCAGACATTATCCTTTAAGGTTCTATACGGAACCTTTTAATGATGATTTATTTGGACTGGTTACAGTCACAGATAAAGATTTATGTCCTGTTTTGTCTTCATTTTTTCCTTGAAGCAAAAATGTTGCCATTTTAATCCAATCACGGTTTCTAGCGCAAGGCACCAAGGACTTATAGCATTCATTACATGCCTTTGTGAGCATGACAATTTTTTTCTTTTTCTTTTTTTACAAAAGAAGTGCTACCAGCACCTGGTTCTATGAAACGCTAAATCAAATGCTGTCCTTGCTCCCTGATGACTGTAGGGCAAGCTGAGGTTCTCCTCCAGGCCTGATTGTAATGGCACATCAAATGTTGTCCTGAACGGGCCCTGTTTGTGCACATTCTGTCAAGTTTTGATCTTTTATTTTCTAAGGCCATGTGGGGCTTCAAAAGGTCTGCTCCTTCAAAAGCAGGTCCCCTTTAAAGTTGTGTGTACATTCATGCCAGTATGCGAACCCACCTATTTTCTAAATCACTTAGTTGCTGTCACGCTGGCTGAATGGCATGCAAAATGTACACCGCACGACATCTGACGTGACGATAACATGAGGGTATACATACAGATGATGATTTGAATCGATTTGCACAGATAAAAATAGTGAATTTGACAAATTTGCAAGCTATGATAACAGCTTAACATATTTTATGTTGTTTAAATGCATCTAATCTGAACAGGTGATCTTATAAATTTAAACAGTGAATATTAAAATTGCATATGCATACATTGTAATTAGGTTTGATCTAATATTGGAATATGAACTTGAGGTTGGTTATGGAGCCCATCCATAACTGTTCAGAAATATAACTAAGATTAAATATCCTACAAATGAAAAATCACTAAAATGGGCCTTCACAAGCCAAACTAGCTCAGGGGGAGAGAAAAAAAAGAGCAAAATCCAGCTTAGAACGATGCTGTTCGTGCACAAAGATTGTACAACACTCCCTCGATCAACTGGAAAAATGAAGATCACATGAGGGAAAAGAAAAAATCTTATGCAAATGATCAAAATAAAAACACTAGCACAAGTTAAAAAAAAATAATAATAAAGGATTTCAAAATTCAATGTATGTTTTACAGCAGGCACGAAAGGACAGATTGACAGGATGATGAGTATTAAAATCTTAAACACTTATTTGTGATCAACAGGTCACTGAAAAGTTCCTAAAATGAGAGAAGCAAATAAAGAACAGGAGGAAGAAGAGGCTCTCCTACCTGCCGTGAAATATTCCAGTTTCTCCTGACAAGATAAAACAACAACAAATCAAGCCTGAAAAATGATGTTTTAACGACTGAAGCTACCTGTTGCTTCGTCCAGTGATGTCTGTGGCACTCACTCCCACGCCAATACACACAGATGACATTTGATCAACATGGTTATTAAAACTGAGAACATGTGAAAGCTACACACTGTGAAAACGATGTCTTGCTCCATCAAATCCGCTTCCCAGCAGTGGCTCTTCAAACTGTTCACGTCTTCTCCCGCATGAACGCTGTTTCTGTGCCGTCCTGCGTCTTCGCTCTCGATTATGTCTCGGCGTGTTTGGCGTCGTTCAGCACCATGTGCTGTGAACAGCTCCGGTTCTCATCCTGCAGAAGCTTCTTAAAGGCGAGTTCCATTCCACCGACAGGTGGCCCGTCAATTTCCCGAACGCCGATGACGTCACCGCGATTGGAACGAGGGAAAAAAAAACGAACGCCCATAACGTCACCGAAATGAAATAACAAATATTTTTATATGACATGCTATACATATACAATATGTGTGTGTGTGTGTGTATGTTATGTATAGGCTATATATATATTAATATATATTAACATCTATCTATCTATCTATCTATCTATCTATCTATCTATCTATCTATCTATCTATCTATCTATCTATCTATCTATCTATCTATCTATCTATCTATCTATCCATACATATATATATATATATATACACAGACACACACACACATATACTTATATATACACACATATATACATATACATACATATATACAGTATACACACATACACACACACACACATATATATGTATACATACATATATACAGTATATACACACACATACATACATATAAACATAGGCTACATATATACATATGCACACATATATACATATACATATTTACAGTATATATATATATATATAGATAGATAGATATAGATATATATAGACATACATATATACATACATATTATATACAAACATATATATATATAAATAGCCTACATATATACATATGCACACATATATACATATACATACATACATTATATATATATACATATATATATATATATATATATTGTATTGTATTATAAATGTTATATTTCATAATTTTCATGACTTTTTAATATTATTCTAAAATGTAAAATGTGTATATATTGTGTATATAATATTTAGGCATATTATTACAAATATAATTTATATCATATAAAATTTATAATAAGAGCACTTGGTGGGGAAGTAAATTGTGCTTGCTTTTAAATTATTACCCCCCCCCCCCGTAATATTTTACAGTAACTGAAACATTAACAAATGTTATTAACTTCTGTATCAGTATTTATAATATCATTGGCATTAATGTAGTATAGAAAAATATGAAATATATTAATTTATATTTATATAGAAACCCCTTTTCACAGACCCTGGCGCTTGAAGCACTATGAAGATTATCTAAAATGACATTTAAAACATTTAACATAGTCCGACTGTGTGCAAAAAACACTTACCAGCAAATTACTTCCCTGAGTTCTAATTGAGCAATCAGGTTTGTATTATTGCTTGTTAATTTTAATACCATTAATTGTGTGAAGTATTTCAAGAGGTAAGTTCACTCAAGTATTCTTGCTCTGGAAATAAGCAGGACCACTTCTACCACTGCAATTCACTAATTACCTTTATGTCCCCAAAGGTTTTTCACTTATATTCCATAACTTAATCTGCGCACAGAGAAGGTTCTTTCAACCCTCCTTGTAGAAAGTATATAATTATGAATGGAATGATGCAGTATTTGTAAAAACAATCATAAGAATTATAAGCAGTTGAACTAGAACTTTTTGCCACACCTGCCAATTCCCAGTGATTTAAGAATATTTACCAGCCATGAAATGTAGTTTAATCTATTAAAGTCACAAATGATTATTCTTTGGGTGCGTCTTAATCAGCTCCCGAGCTCGTGAATCAGTATATCGTTTAAATGAAATCAGGCACTTGTAAGGACAGTAAAAACCCTGGCTCACAACACTTTGAGACACTGATGACTTTATTTATGGTGACATGACAACATCCTCATGGTATTTATGAACAACAGCAGAACTGATATATTTCTGACATTATGTAACCAGCCCAGAATTTTATGTCATATATATCATATATTAAAATATACAAACATTTCAGCAGTAAATAAATGATCAATCATAGCTAGATTGTGTTCATTACGCGATGTATTTTTATGCTGAAATATAATAATGTTCTCTATCGAGTGTCATTGTGTGTAGTGAGTTGGTTATTTACGTTTCGGGATTCAGAACTTCTGTAGGGAGCATCGATGCTCCTTGGTTCATTGTGGGACTTTTTCAGGGAATGAACATCTAAGTAACCCGAGAGTGTTTTGCGATCGAGACTGAACAAGGGAGCTGGTTGTTTGTTGGGCTGCTGTCACTTTAAGAGCTAATGCATGGATTCAATATACAGTTACACGTGGAGTTACTGACTATGGCTGCGGTCCAAAATCACCCCCTATACCCCTAAACAGGGCACTATTTGAGGGGAAAGCCATTTGTAGTGGTGTCCAAAACCATATCAAGTGTACTCATTCAATCCCACACCGCACCACGATGACGAGGGAGAAAATACCCACAATGCACTGTGAGAGTCGAATTAATTCCCGCATCTGACCAGAAGATGGCGTCGCAGCTGAATCAGCCATCCATCCATGATCCAATGTGGCTACAGCGTAATATCATACTGGTATAAATTCCTTTTTAATTGATTATTAAATTGTTTTATACACGACAGAGTCAAAATAATTTTTTTCATTTTTACTGCAGCTGCCAGTTTGCTAAGTTTCAAATGATTATTAAACACAAACTACACAAAAGCGGCAGCCCTTCCAAATTCACTCGCACGCTTTCATTCACTCCCTCAAGTGGACTATATTAGTGGACTAATAGTGAATGAGGGTATAGGGGGCGATTTCAAACACAGCATATGTTTACAAGGACACTTGCCACGACGGACATTTTGACAATTTTGTTTGAATATGTCTGTTGAAAGAATATGTGAAAGAGAGCACAATTCAGTATTCGCATGCTGGGTGAGTTACGAATTGACCCTTCGCCGGCAATTTGATTGACAGGTGATCTGACCAATCATAACCCCGAATCTGCCATTTTGTCTGACAAAGCAGTCAGGGGAGTTAGTAGATTAACGTTGGAGAACTTGAACTTGAAAAATTGTGTGTCCTCACGTCTTGAAACAACTGATGTTCAGTCATGTTTATTTGATGCTATAAATGAACTAGTATGAAGAGATGATCGCTTCACGAGGAGCTGCAGCGATCTGTCACGACACATTAAACACACACTAGATGCTATTTATTGCTTAAACTTCTTTAAAAAATTACAACATTTTAAATATGAAACCGTTTCATATGTTGTCAGTGTCCTCTTTGCTCCGCAATGTATTTCTCACTGCGTGAGAGCATGATGTGTGGCGTGAGAGCGCATGACTTGTCGGACACAGCGACAGTAACTAAAGGGGGCGGGACTTTGCAAATGGTCACTTTCACGTTTTTTTGCTCTTAAATATTTAAATTGCCAAGGCTTAAACTTTCATGACAATGCAGCACTGGCCCGTCAACTGTTCCATCGTTCACGTTTGTTCATGTTCTCGCAAATTTAGCATTGCTAGAATTCATAAAAATGTTACCGGCCAACTGGCGATTGACTGTTTCATATACTCGCCAACACCGATTTTTACTCGCATTTGGTATACATGGCCATGCCTGAAGGACTAAGATGTCTGTTCACCACGTTTTTGATTCAACACTGACATGTAGGTCAAAGTAAACTAAAAAAAAAACCTCCAAAAAACCCAGAAAACAGAAAGCTTGCTTTGAAATGATTGCTGGTTTGATGTGAAAATATTAGGGGAAAGCATAATGTAATTTAGGCAGGCTTACTCAAGCTTTCCATTCGTACCAGCTCATGTTGTGTCTTACAACCGCACACATGTATAGACCTATTAACAAAATTCAACAGAGAGCACAAGGGCAGTCACCCACTTGCATCGGGGCTCCCCCTCCCCTTCCTGTTTCCCCTTTTGTTTGGCTCCTAGAGGTAACCATAGCAACCAGAATCATAAAGCATCCAGTACTTTCAGAAATGTTTGCAAGTGACTGTCGGGATAGTCTACATATATAAACATAGATGTGTCTTCTGCCACACATAGGGAAAAGGACTAAACAAACACAACCAAAAAACAACATTAACATTTGTCAAAAGTGATATGGAACCCTCTGTGCTGCATAACAAGGCATTAAAATAGAGATTGTGTGCAATAATTGTATGTAAACACACATGTATAAAGAGGAGACTACAAGTGCTGTCACTGCGAGTCTGCTTGGAGTAGATCAAGCGATGCAACAATTCATGCAGCCTAGTCATGTTCCTAAGCAACAGAGACCTGTCATTTTGATGGCTAATCATCCAAGCAATCCCTCGTTGGACATTTTAGACAAACCAAATGCTGCATGTGGAGAGTTTGTTTTGCTGCTGCCAATTTTCTGAACTGATGTGTTCTGGATTCTGACGGTCATTTATGTGGTCTTTTGCATGGGTACAGGGACTTCTCACTTGGCACTGAAGCAAAACTTAAACTGTGGATCATAAAAAATAAAATATAGCTGTGATTATTGGGGTTCTAGCCCTTTAAGTCAATGCGTAAAAAGGTATTATGTTTTATTTAGCAAGCATGTAACCACTTAATTACAGATGGAAAAGACCATTAAAAAGCTTTTTTTTAAAGCTTTTTAACAGTTATAGCACCACCTATGGTCTGATCTCCATAAAAATTTGCATGCTAATTTAGAATCATATGTCGCATGTGCTCACCAATTTTCAAATTTTTAGGAGTTATAGGCTTTTGTGTGCCCTTTGTCACACCCATTTTCTAAATGACCCTGCTATAGCTTTCCAAAGTCCAAATTTTCTTTGGATAACTATTCAAAAAAAATTCGTCAAAAGTACAAAACATCATCATATCTTATATCATTAGAATCCTTGTTTTTTTTTTAAAAACCTACTTTTGCGAATTAGTCCTTGGATTTTTGGCCCGATCGGCACCAAACCAGTGCAGGAAGATTTTCTAGAGTCTTATTGTCAATAATTATCAAAAAAAAGTTTAAATTTCGATTCACAGCCTCTAAGGGCGGCAAAAATGGGGCGGAGTCACTTTTACTAAAAATGGCTATAACTTGTGAATAGAATGAGATATTTTCACCGAACATTGCACATATATGCAAGAGCTCATTCTGTGGTCGTGTGAAAAAGGACGCGGCAACTGGCCACTTTAGTTGGCGCTGCATGGAAAAAAATTTAAATGGCTATAACTACACAACCCTTGGTCTGATTGACTTGAAAATTGGCATGCAGTGTCTTTATCCAAGGTGCCAAGACCGCCTTTGAGGGCATTCAAGTATCTCGAAAACTGCGGGCGGTAGCGACCAATGAACTTTGAGCAGCCATCAGACTAGGTCGATGGGCCTGTTTGACTCACAGCCCTGGAGGCCTATGAGAAATGCCTTCACGTTTTTAACATGCATAAACGACTGTACATCGCACGATTTTTTGCACATGCCCACGACATTCATACCACATGGTAGAACTCTACCGCTGTCAATCACATGATTCGTTATATATGGGAGATTATTTCAAAAACCAACTTTGGCGAAATAGTCCTAGGTTTTGGGGTCACCCTCAATAAAACCACTGTTGCACAATTCCCGGGACTCTCTAGGTCAGGGGTGGCCAACGTCGGTCCTGGAGAGCCACAATCCTGCAGAGTTTAGCTCCAACCCTGATAAAAACTCACCTTCCTGTAGCTTTCTAGTAACCCTTAAGACCTTGATTAGCTTGTTCAGGTGTGTTTGATTAGGGTTGGAGCAAAAATTCGCAGGATTGTGGCTCTCCAGGACCGACGTTGGCCACCCCTGCTCTAGGTCAATAGTCTGCAGCGCCCCCGTCAGGCCGATCAGGGCGAGTCTTGGTGACGTTGTAGATGGTGAGAGTACAACCAGTTCTCAAAGTTTCAAGTCTCTACGACTTACGGTTTAGTCTGCCTGATCACTACAGTAAGGTTACAATAGGGGTACAAACCAGTAGGAACATTTTTGTGGATATTTATGAAAATCAAATTCACAGATACACTTAGACCTTTGAAAATACTAATACACACTCTTTATTAAGCAAACTATGCTATATATACATAATATATATATATATATATATTAAGAAATAAAAAAGAAGTTTATGGTTATATAATAGGATCTCTTTTAGTCACAATTTTCTGATTTTTACAAAATTGTCTGATATTTCTTATTTTTTAGGTGAAATACTATATTCCCATTTTCTTGACAGGTTTTTGTGACAATAACCCATGTACAGTAGACACACGGTGCCAAAACGTCTAAAAGGACCCACAACGCCAGCCGAACTTAGATTAAACGACTAAACAATAAAAGCAAGAATAATACACACAGTTCTGTACAAAGCTGCACAATGCACATGTCATCTGAAAAGCTGTAGGTCCATTATTTTGTATAAAGTACATATATAGCGCTTTTATAGTTCTGCAAAATTATGCTAGTTAAGGAGCAGAAATAGGGGTTTGGGAAATATAGGTGCATTGGAGGAGGTCTACCTGAAAGGTTAGCTGGGTAGATTGTCACATGGAGTTGTTGAGAAGCTTGACAGCTTGTGGGAAGTCTGTTAAATGAGGAGACGGTGTTCAC
The DNA here is from genome assembly GCA_037194245.1 of Opsariichthys bidens. Taxonomy (NCBI): domain Eukaryota; kingdom Metazoa; phylum Chordata; class Actinopteri; order Cypriniformes; family Xenocyprididae; genus Opsariichthys; species Opsariichthys bidens. Next base: position 29,977,296 of record CM074280.1, on the reverse strand, counting down.
AACAGGGTTACAGAACGTGTAAGAGCTCAAAAGATTCAGATAAATCGGTCCATATGAAGTTTATCACTGATAAACTTATGACTTTGAAAATAATAATAATACATGAGGCTATATTAAGCCAAATATGTTTTTAAAAACAAACAAAACCATTCAAAATAAGATAAATAAATAAATTAAAATAATTACACAAAACAGGTGCTAAAACATTTGTATCATTTGTAATACAGTGGGAAATTCTTTGTGGATATTTATGAAAATCACATTTACATATACTCTTATGCCTTCGGAAATACTAATAAAGAGTATATGTTTTTTGTAATAAAATTAAATAAAATTCTTTGTGGACATATCTGAAAATCATAATCTTACACATTTGACAAACAATTATAATACATGAGGACATAATAAACCAGATATATTTTTATGATAAATTAAATAAATAGATAAATAATATAATAATAATAAAAAAAGGTTGGATTTTTCTGAAAATCATAATCACAGATGCTCTTACGCCTTTGAAAATACTAATGCACGAGGCTATGTTAAGCCAGAGATGTTTTTTAATAAAAAAATAAAATAAAATAAAAATATAAAATTCTTTGTGGATATTTCTGAAACTCATACTCACAGCCTTTGAAAATACTAACACATGAGTCTACATTAAGCCGGAGATGTTTTTCTGTGTAGAAACAGGGATGGGGGGGAAAAAAAAAAAAGAGTGCCCATTAATGCAACGCTGCTTCAACAATTAGCGCTTGTCTCGGGGTTTTATATACACGTCATAATATCGTCTACAAAATATCTTGTCCTCTGTTGTTGTGTGTCTCATAATGCTTTGTGCTGCCGTATACGTTCATTACTGTAAACCCCAGCAGCTCTGCTATCTTCCCCTGCTCTTTGCCTTTAGAACAAAGGTGCTATTCAGTGCAGCAGGACAGGTAAGAGCACCCAAATGGAGCTCAAGTGGGCACTAGGCTTCTTGACTAAATACCCAATGAGCATTCTAATCTTCCATTCTCTACCTCCTATTCCATTCTGATAATGTACCTTCACCAGCAGCTGCTAAAAGCCTGAGCGAGGAGAGGGAGGGGTATTATAGGAAATTTTTGGATGAAAACAAAACGAGAAAGAGGTCGTCTTTAAGACGCTTCTGCGGAGTCAGTGCAGGCATATTACACTTCAACATTTTCTAAAGGGCAGCACATTAAGACCAGCTCCTGTGGTCCAAAAATGCCAGAAAATCATGAAAAATATTCAGCAATGCACACATCACGCTTCTTCCAACGTAGTCGCCGTCCTTTTTTTACTTTTCTGCTTCCCCCCTCCCTGATGTCCGCAGCCTGCCATTACAGAAAATTACAACTTATATGTCTACATTCTTGGAAGTGGATAATTGGACGGAGGCCCATTATCAAGCACTCAAGCCATGCATGGAGCTGTATTTCCTGCTTTTAATACTCTTACTCTTGCCTACTTTAATTTTTGTCCTTAAGAAATATGAACACTGTAAAATAGAAAAAAGATGTCAGCCAAAACGATGTCTTCATCAGCAAGAGTTCATGAGGCACGAGATTCTTTTCTTTTCATTTCATTTCGTTTTTTTTTTTTTTTTTTTGGCAAAGTTTAGTCGGCGAGGTCAAGTCATTTTTCTCATTTCAGGACACATGTCCACATTTCACCCCAAAATCAGAAGGAGAAAACTTACATTTTCAAAAAATAAATCAGCAAATAATAGCATAATGTATTGGGATGCACTGATACCAATATCAGTATTAGGCCCAGTGTTCCCATGGGTTGTTTTTCAAGTCCACGGGTTGAAGCAACCCCGAATAACATGATATTTAGCTCCTGTAATGCGTATTTCACCCTGGCAAAACGTGGATTTTACCCCCTGAAATGCAATTGGGCTAAACAGTTTGATTGACAGGTGATCTGACCAATCATAACCCTGAATCTGCCATTTTGTCTGACAAAGCAGTCCGGGGAGTTAGTAGATTAACGTAGGAGAACTTTGATGTTCATTCATGTTTATTTGATGCTATAAACGAACTAGTATGAAGAGATGATCGCTTCACGAGGAGCTACAGCGATCTGTCACGACACATTAAAGAGACGCTATATGCTATTTACTGTTTAAACCTCCTTAAAAAATTACGATATATTAAATATGAAACTGTTTCATATGTCTGTCGACGTGTTGTCATTGTCCTCTTTGCTCCAGGATGTATTTTCACTTCGTGAGAACATGATGTGTGGCGTGGCGTGAGAGCGCATGGCTTGTCGGACATAGCAACAGTAACTAAAGGGGGCGGGACTTTGCGAACGGTCAATTAGGCGGGTCTTGTTGTGAAAACCTGACAACGCTGATTAGGCCCAATACTGCGCTTGTGAACTAACTCGTACTCATTAAAATGCTCCGATACATGCATTGTTTGTGACAAAGAAACACCGACAGGAGAGCAAACAGAGAACGGAATGGATATATCAGAGAAGGATGACTATGAAGTAGATAGAATTTTAAACAGATTAAATATTTACACTTATACAGCTACTGTGCACGAGCTGATAAACGAAACACGGAGTGGACTGAGTGTGCGGCGGCACAGACGTGAGAGTTTGTTGAGCGAATGTCTCTTTTTCACTGACATTGCTGGAAAGTTTGCGGTGCGGTCGGATATGGCAATAGCAAAGAAGGTAATAGATATTACTAACGTTAACTGACGGCAAAGAGAGAGAGAGAGCACTTCTGTTGCTTTTCATTGCTGATCGTTCTCTCAGCACACGAGTCATTTGGATTCAAACTAAATCATATATATAAGTAAACTTGAACTGTTACATGATTTATGGATGAGTGTTTCCCTACAAAGTGGCAGTACTGTAATCACATGACGTTTTCAATAAGTTTTCTGTGCGCAAACATCCGAAGCGCGCGCACAGAAAGCTGCCTGTCAGACAGGGCGTGAATAGTCGATTTAATCATGTCTTCTTGCGCTGGGATGGACAAATTCACACGTTGTAACGGTACACAAAACTCATGGCTTGGTACGTACATCAGTTTTGAAGTCACGTTCGGTACAGCAGGTAGGGAGAAAACTAAACACAAAATTGTTTTTTTTTTCTATTAAACAGGGGTTTCCTGAACAAATTGTGCCTCTGTCTTTAAATAAATTAAATTATAACTAAAAGGATTAAAAAATTATCTCTGCTAATGCTGTAAACTATGTAGGGAACCCTTACTTGAACATTATGCTACTACAATATTAAAGGTTAACAAGCTATTAGCCTAAATTCAATCACTATTTATTTTTAGGCTATAATAACCAACGCTCACATAACAAATTGCATGCAAACATGAAAGCCGCAGTTTTTGCATTAACTTCTTTCAATTTCAATTTCCCTCTCTTCACTTGCGCCTGTCAATGATGTAATATCTGCGTTATCCCTGGATTACGCTTGTACTGCATGTGGACAGCTGTGTAACGGCTAGTTGCGCGCTGTTGATGTTTCGTTCAAACATTATGGACCATGGCAAGCAAACTTTGGGACAAAATGAGAAATAAAATGAGGATCTATATCGGCGTGGCGTTTCCGAGATGGCGAGAGCTTTACGACAAACTTTGACTTAACAGAGATGGCGCTCTAGAGACGGTAAGCTAATAGGCTACATAAGACTATGTTATAAATGTTATAAAGCTCAACATGATGAAGTGTTCGAATATCATCAGTATGATACTGTAACATTGATCTAGATTACTGTTAATTCTCATACAGACAACAAACTAATATTAAACATTACGATTTTCAGCACACTCAAATACGGTTTAGTATGATAGTGTGACGTTAGAGCAAGTGAAACAGCGCTGCGTTACCTCACAGTTTTAATTCATCAAATAAACTGTCCTGTATAATTTCTCCATAAACATTATTAGATCCATCGGCCTGACGACGAGTTCCATGTTCCACTCATTCACTGCGTCATCAAACTACACCTTTGCTATTGTTTTGAAGACTTTAGCGACCCCTAGTGGCAAAAAAATACATACTGTGCCTTTAATGTTGCAATGCAATGCATTCGGTACACACAAGCACCGTATGAAAAAAGGTCAATTACTCCCCTAGTCTTAAGTGAAAGTAAACAGGTGAGAAAAAAAAACGCTTGTGTAACAGAATGTTGGATACGTGCAGCTCTTAAAGTGACAGCAGCCTAATAAACCTACTGCTGTCTTTGTCCTCAATGTTAATCTAACAACAAAACACAGAGAAAATCACTCACTGCCATTGACTGGTTGATCTCTGCTCAGTGATATTAAATTAATGATAAAATATAAAGCAATAATATGAACAGAAGCTTCTACAAGACATTTTAACAGCGATAAATAGGCATGAAAATAACTGAAGGAAATGTCTATTTGCTAAGCCAACTAATTTGATTCATAGTCTTTTGGTTTCTCTGCCCAATATTTGTACAAATTAAAAATGTAATGAAAACACAGGTATCGGTACTGAAGTACTAAAAATAGAAGTATCTGTATCGGCTCTGGAAAAAAAGTGGTATCATTGCATCCGATGTATAAATACTTTATCTTTTTTTCCACATTACAGTAGTGTGAATGAGATTTTATTTGCATGAGAATTGCGCTATTTATCATGAAAAGAATACAAAAAATCCTTTTGGCAATAAAACTGAATATTTATTTTAAATACAATTTATTTATTTATTTTATTCTGAGGCGAAATACCATATTCCCAAGACATTTTCTTGACAGGTTTTTGTGACAATAACCCATGTACAGTAGACACACGGTGCCAAAACGTCTAAAAGGACCCACAACGCCAGCCGAACTTAGATTAAACGACTAAACAATAAAAGCAAGAATAATACACACAGTTCTGTACAAAGCTGCACAATGCACATGTCACTGAAAAGCTGTAGGTCCATTATTTTGTATAAAGTACATATATAGCGCTTTTATAGTTCTGCAAAATTATGCTAGTTAAGGAGCAGAAATAGGGGTTTGGGAAATATAGGTGCATTGGAGGAGGTCTACCTGAAAGGTTAGCTGGGTAGATTGTCACATGGAGTTGTTGAGAAGCTTGACAGCTTGTGGGAAGTCTGTTAAATGAGGAGACGTGTTCACAACAGGGTTACAGAATGTGTAAGAGCTCAAAAGATTCAGATAAATCGGTTCATATACAATATTAAGTTGGCTTTCCTATGATTACCACCTTTAAATAAGTCTGCAATTAAATCGAGATTGCACATTATGATTGCAAAATCTATGCAGATATCCAGCAGGGTATGTCCCTGCAGCGTATGAAAATGTGTGTTATAATATGTGCAAATGGATGCCTGAGTAGCTCTCATTATATGGTTCTCAGTGTTACTTGGGTCTAGGTCATGTGTGCTTCCAAATCCATCTGCATTATTTACAGCCAGTTTAACCCTTGGCCTTGAAGGAACCTTAAGTGAAGGCAAAACAGCATTCAAGTAAAATATCCATTTCAAGAGAATGCCACATTATAACAAATTACACAAACAGTACACAAACAGCAACCAAATTTATTGCAGTATTGGGTTGTTTTTTTACAGCTGCGTGAACACATTTGTTAGTTTGCGTAAGCCCTTTGTCAAGCGTTCCCACTCCACACTGAGACACGAGAATGTCAAAACCAGAGAAACAAAACAAAATCCCCAGTACAAGTTATAATTTCAGAGCAATCAATTCAGCATTTTGTCACAATAGGAAAAGGTGAGATTTGTGTGGTACTTTAATTAGGAGCAAATTGTATCTTGAAGTAATTGCATAATAACCCATTAAAACTTTCACCTCTCAGCGATTTCCGAGTGCATTTGCGGATTTGAGAACAATGTGGTTTCAAATGCAACCCATGGTTTAATATAATCAAGTCTCGCATGTCAAACCGGTCATGTTGCACTTAACGAAGACGCCATTATTTGCTTTTTTTTTCCCACAATATTGAAATAATAATTTAAAAAAATGGACGAAACATTTTCTAAGTTGGTGCCTTCTAATACAAAATATAAGGGATGTGAACAAACTTCTTGGGGTGAAAAGTTGCATAAGAGGAAAGATGATATCTGTCAGATGATGAGAGGAAAACCCCATATATTTACTGTAAAGAAGGGACGTAAACTAAATCAACATGGCATTTACATTTACATTTAGTCATTTAGCAGACGCTTTTATCCAAAGCGACTTACAAGTGAGGAAAACAAACAAGCGATTCTTCATGAATTGGCAAATAGACACAGGAAGTGCCCACAATACAAGTTCCATACATTGCTCAGTACCATAAACTAGAGTAGGAAGGGAAAAGGGAAGGAAAGGTTTTTTTTTTTATTTTTTTTTTATGAGGGGATCAAGTGTTCACGGAAGAGATGAGTTTTCAGCCGTCTCTTGAATATTGCCAGGGATTCTGCGTTCCTGGAGAAAGTAGGGAGATCATTCCACCAGCAGGGAGCAGTGAAGGAGAAGGTTCTGGAGAGTGATTTTGTGCCTCTCTGTGACGGTACCACATGGCAGAATATTATAAACCCTTGGGGGTGGGCTCTGTTGACGAATTAAAACCCATCAACAACTCCTTAACATTGTGGCAAATTTGTTCGTTTTGTCATTGATTTCAACATTGGTATTTTCAGTTTTACAGTTTTAACACAGCTTTTTTCATGTTTATTACTTTGAAGTTGCTTTGGCACAATCTGCACTGTTTAAAGCACTATATAAATAAGAGTCAATTGACTGAAAAATGACACAATTTAAGAAACACATGATACAAGTACTAAAAATTGAAACGTTTTTTCCTTTGCGTTTTTTTTTTTTTTTGCGTACAGACGACAACGTTGAAAGCGATTAAAGGATTAGTTGACTTTAAAATGAAAATTAGCCCAAGCTTTACTCACCCTCAAGCCATCCTAGGTGTATATGACTTTCTTCTTTCTGATGAACACATACAGTTGTGTTCAAAATTATTCAACCCCCACTGAAATTGATTGTTTTGGGCAGTTTGACATTGATTTTGATCATTCAGTCATCCTGCTTACAATTAAATCAAAGAGGCACGTGTAGGTCAGACAAATATAACATAACATTTATAATGAAATAACCACAAATGTCTTTTCTCTGCTCACATCATTATCAGTTTTATTCAACCCCCAAGTGACATTCAATCTTAATACTTAGTACAACATCCTTTTACAGTTATAACAGCTTTTAAACGTGAAGCATAGCTTGACACAAGTGTCTTGCAGCGAGCTACGAGTATCTTCGCCCATTCATCATGGGCAAAAGCCTCCAGTTCATTCACATTCTTAGGCTTGCGCACTGCAACTGCTTTCTTTAAGTCCCACCAGAGGTTCTCAATCGGATTTAAGTCTGGTGACTGCGATGGCCATTTCAAAATGTTCCAGCCTTTAATCTGCAACCATGCTCTAGTGGACTTGGAGGTATGCTTGGGATCATTGTCCTGTTGAAAGGTCCAACGTCTCCCAAGCCTCAGGTTTGTGACGGACTGCATCACATTGTCCTCCAATATCTCCTGGTACTGAAGAGAATTCATGGGACCTTGCACACGCTGAAGCTTCCCAGTACCTGCAGAAGCAAAACAGCCCCAAAGCATGATTGACCCCCCGCCATGCTTCACAGTAGGCAAGGTGTTCTTTTCTTCATAGGCCTTGTTCTTCCTCCTCCAAACATAGCGTTGATCCATGGGCCCAAACAGTTCTAATTTTGTTTCATCAGTCCACAGAACAGTATCCCAAAACTTCTGTGGTTTGTCCACATGACTTTTGGCATACTGCAGTCGACTCTTCTTATTCTTTGGAGACAGCAAGGGGGTGCGCCTGGGAGTTCTGGCATGGAGGCCTTCATTACGCAGCGTGCGCCGTATTGTCTGAGCAGAAACTTCAGTACCTACATCTGACAAATCTTTTCTCAGTTCCTCAGCAGTCACACGGGGACTTTTCTCCACTCTACGCTTCAGGTAGCGCACAGCAGTCGAAGTCAGCATCTTCTTTCTGCCACGACCAGGTAGCGTTTCAACAGTGCCCTTTTCCTTGAATTTGCGAATGATGCTTCCTATGGTGTCTCTTGGTATGTTTAACATCTTTGCAATCTTCTTATAGCCATTGCCCTTCCTGTGAAGAGTAATCACCTCTTCTCTTGTCTTCCTGGACCATTCTCTTGACTTCACCATGTTTGTAACCACACCAGTAAATGTCTAGAAGGAGCTGAGTATCACAGTCATTTTAAAGCTGCCTAATTGGTGCTTATTAGGCTTTATTGCTGCTCCCTGACATCCACAGGTGCTTTCAATACCTGATTGAAAACACTTCAATGGACCTCTGTTCTTCAGAGTGGTAGTCTTTAAGGGGTTGAATAATTGTGTCAATGAAGAATTCACAAAAGAAACATTTACTACTGTATTACAAAACCAATTGATGTCATTTTAGTTGCATATGCTTCTTTAAGAAGTCCTTGTAGGATTTCATTCTGAATTCAATTACAAATGTACTCTAAATTCTCTAAAACCATTTACAGCATTGGGGGGTTGAATAATTTTGAACACAACTGTATCAATATATTCTGATATTAATAAATATCCTGACGCATCCGAGGCTTTCTAATGGTAGTAGGCGTTACCAAACGAGTATGAGCTGAAGAAAGTGCATCCTTCCACATCCATCCATCTATCCATCATAAACGTACTCCACACGGCTCCAGGGGGTTAATAAAAGCCTTCTGAAGCAAAGCGATTTGTTTGTGAAAATATCTAGCTTCCGCAAACGGAAATGGCGTCGGTTCAGTTAAGCTTTTACCGTGGGGTAGTCGTGGTCTGGTGGTGAGGAAGTTGGACTTGTTATCAGAAGGTTGCCGGATCAATTCCCACGTCAGCAGGAATTGAAGGTGGGGATTGTGAATGAACAGCACTCTCTCCACCTTTGATACCATGACTAAACCTAACCCCTAATTGCTCCCCTTGTGAGTCGCTTTGGATAAAAGCGTCTGCTAAATGATGGAAAATGGAAATACCGTAAGTTGAATAGAGAAGGTGTTTCGTACATTGAATACGGAAGGCAGTAAGCAAGATATTTTACTTCGTGACTTGTTAAATATGGATATTTTTGAATAATTATAACATTTTTTTCCAAAGATGCATAAATTTGGTTGTACTTCGTTTTTTTAATATATAAAAACGGGCCGTAACGTCATGATTGACAGCTGTGCTTGTGAGTGAGTCTGCAGGAGTGTAGGCGGGACCTTGATAGCGCGGCTCCAACTCATTAATCGCCGATGGCTGTCGATTTGGAGATTTTGGCTTCATTTTTTGTAGTGGAAGGAAGAGAAAAATGCAGTCTCCTGCTGAAGTCGTCACTTTTCACAAATCGTGTTTTTGTAGTACCACACGATAACGATAACGTTATCGTTTTCAAAAACGCACACTTTGAAGCCAATTTTTAAAAGGTTGAGTTTCCAGGCCCCCGAAATGCCGTTATTGTGTAAATGAAACATTTTTTGTTTGTGTCTTGTCTCGACGTCACACTCAGTTGACATGTATCAAATGTTTCGCTACTTACTTACATCTTACAAAGAAGCCGTCGGGCAGTTTTTGTTAGTCGGCCGAGTTGGTCTTCATTGGCTTTGATGAATCGGAGTCGGAGCGCGTCGGATCAGTCGGGCCATCTGATCGGCTGTTCAGCTACTGCCACCTGCTGGTACGGAAAGGCATTTCTTCTTACGCAGGTGTAGAACGGACGTGTTACTTGGACGTCGGGTGTCGAGCGTTTGTTTGGTGTGTCAGGGCAACTTTGAACGTGAGCTGACTGCTTTCGTCGTCACTACTTCGTCGGTGTCGACTTGGCGTGTTCCGAGCTATACGCTGGAACTCACACTGCTTCTGAGAACAGTAAACCCCGCCTACTTTCATCTGATTGGCCATCTCAATCATTTTGACATTGACGAGCAGACAGATCAACCTAAAAAATGTAACTTTTAAACCTTTTTGTCATCCTAACAACACACTGCGTAATCGAGTGCGGCAGTGCAAGAGTTTCACATTTTTTGGGGGGGATGGGGGGGGGGGGGTGCAATTTGGCCATTTTTAATTATTGGGGGGGAGGGGGGGACTTGTCCACCTCAAGTCTATGATGATTACGACCTCTGAAATGATTAAAAAATGTTTTAATGTATCACTTTTGCTAAGGCCAGCGATACTTTCTTATTTAAAAATCAGCCATATTGCAGGCAAACCATTTAACTCTATATTCAATCAACCTCGTTGACTCTGGTTTCTAATCACTGCCTACAAAATCCCAGCAGGGATACTCAGGTTCCATGTCAGAGCCTCCACCGGATGCACAGGCTATCCGAGGACATCTGAGATGCTCGGCCATCTGGGTTAAACATCGGTAGGAGTCACGCTTAGTCGCCGATGAGACGTGTTTTGCGGTGGCTCTGACGCTTGGTGCGAAAGGAGACTGGGAAAAGGACAGCTGTTGCTGGAGAACCACAGAAGAACAGTTCCCGCATAAAGCACGAAACATCCGAAACATTCCACAAGGAATGTAAAATCAAATCGAATCCTTCAGATTTCAAACTGTAAGACGAGAGCACAGACATCCAGCAAGCTTATACACTGATAACCTGTCTGAGAATAATTTCCTATTGTCATTTATGTCTTTTTTTCCCCCCAGTCCTCGAGCAAAAGCGCGCACTAACGCAAGTATAAAAGCAGATGTGCGTTGCAGGCCTGACCTTGGTTGCTATGGGTACTAGGGACAGACTTATATTCAACCGCCTGCCTGAGTTCCTGCTAATTGCCGTTGTCATAGCAACGAAGCACCTGATGTAATGGTAGGAAAGGGCAATAATCTTACAAGGGTCCATTTATTTATAGGGAGCGATTCCATCCTGTGCCTGTCAACTTGGAAACGGACTCAGATTAAGTGCTAGCATAATCGAACAATAATGTTTATTAAAAAGAAAAAAAAACATACATAGGGTAATAATTTTGTGCAATTTCCTGCAACAAACAGACACTATAAGAGCCTGTCATATGTTTCCTTTACAAAATACAGCGAACCATATGTGTGTTGTTTATTATTGGCATACCAATGAATTTTAAAACATAAAAACTTTTTACTTTAATGTCAGCAAAGCTCAAGCTGTCCACAAATTCAAAACCCGATGGTCCGTGTTATCCGGCACGATCACTGTCACTTTGTTTATTTCTTGGTTTCATTTAGATTTTGAATCCCAGGGTTGCATTATAAATTACTCAGTCATGCATAGCTGAAAGTCGTGCATGTGCTAATAAGAACGAAAACAGACACGGTGAGTGACATCTTCACATTTTAATTATTATCAAAAAGGTAAATAACATATTAACAGCACTGCGGCTGCAAACAAAGCATTACTCTCAAACGGCGTTGACCTGAATAATCCCGCATTCAACCACTCTATCCAGAGCGGATGGTCAATGATAATGACAAACAAGACTTTCAGGGTACAAGGGGTTTCTTCCTCCTCACATCCTTCGTGCTTTGCGAGGGCGACAGCCATTGTGCGGCACTGGGGTGTTGTCGGTGATGGAAACAACCTCTAGTCCTCCCATGGTTAACCCTTTAATGGCAGACTACACACGGGGGAGCAAAATCAATACAGGCCAGGTCAGCTACGAGATACAGTTCACAGAAACACACGAGACAAAATTATCCAATGCACTCTTGAACTTTATACATTTGTGAAAGCTGCTGATTTAGCCAAATATAAAGTTAGTGTAATCAGTCCCTCCAGAAAAACACGGGATTTTTTTGTGATTGTTGCGGCAAAAATCCTTGATTATGCGGCACGTTTTCTTAAAAAATGCGATGGAATATGCGGGATATTTTTGCAATTTTATGCGATGAATTTGCGGGAACTTGCAAAAACTGCGCTTTTTGATGCAAAAGAGGAAAAAAAAGGTGATTCCCCCCCCCAACACCCTGTTCTCTCTAGATACTGCCTTCATGTAAAGAGGCAGAATTACTAAATCACAGAATATTGAAGTTCTCGTTCTGTTTTATTTCAGACCTTAGCTTCCAGTGCACAAAGTGCAATCTCTTACTGCAACGTAAATTATTTTACATACTACTAATATACTTGAAACTGCAAAGTGGTTTTCCAGCGTCGACTTGCGTCTGTGGTGCGACACGCAGTTGCACGGAGTGCAAAATAATTTGCCCCCACTATCATGTAAAAGAGCGGGAAACTGCTTCGCGCGTTTTTTGAGCTTATTTTTGTTGGCAAATGAGAATGATCTGGCGTGCTTCATCACGGTTTCACCGCGGGGTTTACAGATGACGTTCACGTCGCGTCATTGCGTCACTTCATAAGGTTCCCATGGCAATAGGGGGAAAATAATGGCGCTTTACTTGTGTGAAGTAAACGCAGTATTTTTCAACTTTCTGCTAAGATATATGAGACTTTTTTGCAACGAAAATACAGGGATTATGAAATCATGCTAGCCCCGCATATTTTCTTGCTGAAATCGGCAATTTATGCGGCGAAAGTGCGGCATATTTGAAAAAATGCGACCCCCGCATAAATATGCGGACTTTGGCTGATTATGCATTGAATCAAGCGATCGCATAATCGCGTTTTTCTGGAGGGACTGTGTAATATTTCTTTTAGGGCTGCATAATATATATCGATTTTTCAAGCTGCACATTATAATGTTGTGAAGGGTTAGTTCACCCAAAAATGAAGTTTCTGTCATTAATTCCTCTCCCTCATGTCGTTCTACACCCGTAAGACCTTCATTCATCTACTGAACACAAATGATTACACTTTACAAATGAACTAATAATGAGCTGCACATATACAGTATTTATTCATCTTTGTTAAAGTTAAATTCAACATTTACTAATACATTATTAAAATCTTGTGAACGTTAGTTAATGCATTGCGGAATAACATGAACAAACAATGACCAGCCGTATTTCCATTAACTAACGTTAACGAAGATTAGTAAATACAAATGTATTGCTCATGGTTAGTTCATGTTAGTTAATACATTAACTAATGAACCTTATTGTAAAATGTTACCAAGATATTTTTGATGAAACCCGAGAGGTTTATGACAGCAATATAATCAACACTTTCAAGGTCCAGAAAGATACTAAAGACATCATTAAAACAGTCGACATGACTGCAGTGGTTCAGCCTTAACATTATAAAGTGACGAGAATACTTTCAACGGCTTTATTCATCAATAGATTAAAACACTGAAGCCTTCACGGTCAAGAGATTGTTGAATACAGTCATTAAGTTTGTTTTTGCACGATGTCTTTAATAACTTTCTGGACCTTGAAAGTGTTGATTATATTGCTGTCATATATGAGTCATAAACCTCTTGGATTTCATCAAAAATATCCTAATTTGTGTTCAGTAGATGAATGAAGGTCTTACGGGAGTAGAACGTCATGATGGAGAGGAATTAATGACAGAAATTTCCTTTTTGGGTGAACCAAATCTTTAATTCACTTGTAGCATTTGAAATGATTGGTTTAAGCTTTCAGGGTTTTAATTTGAATTAAATTAGACAGAATGGTCTAGAGTACCTATTATTATTACCTATTTACTGGCCACATAAAGAAAAAAAAAAATCCTACCCATCTCCAAGTCCAACTATCTCAATCTATTTTTTCTACAAAAAGCACAAGTATTTACCATGGCTTGCCTATTTAGTTATTTAATTCAAATAAGTTAGCGCTGCAGTTGGTGGTTTTGCATTGATTTATGCCCAACCACCATCTGCTTAAAGGATTAGTTCACCCCAAAATTAAATTTCTGTCGTTAATTACTCTCTCTCACGTCGTTCCACACCCGTAAGACCTTCGTTCATCCTCAGAAGACAAATGAAGATATTTTTGATGAAATCGGAGAAATTTCTCTCTCTCTCCATTGACAGTCTACGCAACTTCCACTTTCAAGCTCAAGGTAGTAAAGACATCGTTAAAGTAATCCAAGTGACTCCAGTGGTTTAACATCAATTTAAAGTGATGCGAGTGCTTTGTTTGCGCAAAAACACATTTTACTACTTCATTTACAAAATATTAATCTGCGATGCGTGTTTACGGGAGCACCTGCGTTTTGTCGAACGGTCATTGTGGTGTGAATGTGTGTTGGAGATTAATATTTTGTAAATAAAGTGGTGAATTGTAATTTTTTGTGCAAACAAAACACTTCAGAAAATTAAGGTTAAACCACTGGAGTACTTTTATGATGTCTTTACTACCTTTTTGGGGCTCAAAAGTGTCAGTTGCATAGACTGTCAAAGGAAGGACAGATATCTCTTAGAGTTCATTAAAAATATCTTCATTTGTGTTCCGAAGCTGAAAGTCTGACGGGTGTAGAATAGTGCTGCAACGACGCGTCGACGTCATCGATTACGTCGAATACGAAAATACGTCGACGTGCGTGAAATGCGTCGACGCGTCGCACTGTTCACATTCATCTGGCGTAACGGCGGCTTCTGCTCCTGGGAACGGAGAAAGTTCCATTCTATCACAAAAACCCGGACCACGATGATCAAAAGTATGGGAATACTTTAAACAGAGGCCGAATAAAACACTCCTTTGTTCCCTTTGCAGAACCGAAAAGGCGTACCACCTGTGGAATTGGATCTCTGCCAAATGTTTGCGCGCGCAAGATCCTATTTTGAGCGTGCGAAAGGGCATTTCGCGCGTGAACCGAGTTGAGGAGAAAATCTTCGTCTCGCAAATAAGAAAATATTTCGAGCGAACGAAAGTCAGTTTTGCATTTCAAAGAAGTTTATTTGGATGTGCGCGGACGTTCTCTTTCGCACGTGCGAGGTTTCAGCTGCTCGCGCTCCTGATTCCCGCCCCGCGCGCTCGCTGAGACTCGCTGCATCACAGACGGAGCAAGAGGAAAAACACACGGTTCAGGAGACGTTTGTTCAGTGGCTTGAACACTATCAAAGTTCCTTTAAGACTGTAGAGAAAGTCTTTGACACTCTTCATGTTAAAGTTCAAATGTCTCCCACTGGACGAGCACACACAGTGGCTTATTTTTAATCAAAATCAAATCGTATTATTACATATTGGCGTGTCCCAGTGTTTCTACACCTCAATGAACTGTTAAATTACTTCTAACTTCTTATGTAAAAAAGATCACTAGATTAATAAAATAAAACTTAATAAAAATAATCGTTAGATTAGTCGACAGAAATAATAATCATAATCAATAATAATAATAATCGTTAGTTGCAGCTCTAGTGTAGAACGACATGACGGTGAGTAATAAATGACAGAATTTTCATTTTTAGGTGAACTAACCCTTTAAATGCAACTTCGTCTGGAAACGTCTGACTGTGACTAAACCAAGTAAGAGTATTGCAAGTCTTAAAAGCCCCCTGTTGCCTGCAGCTCTGGAGGGGCTCATTAGATTCTCACCCAGCCTTAATGTCCTCCCACCCGACTCAAAGTAAGAGCATGCAGACCGCCGCTGAGCTCACAGAACTCATAGGTCAGTTTCAGATTATTGATTGAACAGTCAGCACGCAAAACTGCTGCCTTTGCTTATGGCCACATATTTAATAATCATTGCGGCCATTCTACTGAAAGGATCATGAAAATCATACAGTCAACTACATTTTTATATTTTCTTAAAGAGGACCTATTATGCTTTTTTTTTTACATGTTCATCTTTCTTTAGTGTGTAATGTTTACATTTACATTTAGTCATTTAGCAGACGCTTTTATCCAAAGCGACTTACAAGTGAGGAAAACAAACAAGCGATTCTTCATGAATTGGCAAATAGACACAGGAAGTGCTCACAATACAAGTTTCATACATTGCTCAGTACCATAAACTAGAGTAGGAAGGGAAAAGGGAAGGAAAGGTTTTTTTTTTTTTTTTTAATGAGGGGATCAAGTGTTCACGGAAGAGCTAATGTTGCTGTTTGAGCATGAAAAAGGTCCTTAAAGTTAAAGTCCCTCCCTCTTTATATCAATGTCACTGTTTCTGAACTCCCTGGAAACGCCTCCATTGCAGTTTTCTTCCGGGAACGAACATGTCACAATATTTAAATAATTCCCGCCCCCAGGCATTCGCAAAATAAAGCTGCCATGTCCAAGAGACACTGTTTTTCCACTCCGAATCGAATGTATAGTTAAGTAAGGGGGTGTGACATTTCCAAAACGGGCTAAAAATGGTTGACCAATAATAACACACTGCTCCAGCCAACCAATCAGAGCACATTTTGCTTTTCGGAAGGAGGGGCTTCATAGAGACAGGAGCTAAAATGTGTGTATAAATAGACATTAAAGCATGAAAACCTCATGGGTAGGCCCTAAAAACAAAATCAAGACTTCGTAAAAATGGCATAATAGGTCCTCTATAAGAAAATGTGACTGCTTGCGCAAAAGTCACCGCTATGATGCTTTTCCTGTGCAGTTGCAAGGCTGTTCACAAAGTCTTAACGATATTCTGGTCTCCCTCAATAGATATTTATGTCAATTTTCGATGGCCACCAAGCCAAATAGTTAGTCTAAAAGGTAACAGCACACCTTTCCTCAACATGACACGTGATTTAAGGTCTCACTCATGTCTGTGGAACAAACAGTGTAGTAACAAGACTATTACTACAACTCTGAATCCATACATTTGTATCAGGTATTTTGTTTGTTTGCACCTATGAACCTGCTTTTATTCATTTGAACATCTGTGCACCTCAAGCTGTGAACAGCACCTCTAAATGTGACTCCGTGCAGCGGCGTTTAACATCACTTACACCGTAGCGGCCTTTTGATTTTTATTCTTTTATTAGTGCTGTCAATCCTCAGGATTATGGATCGGAACAAATAAAAACCAACAAAATGGATCAAAAACAAATTTAAGTTTGTTGGGAAGAGGTGTGCCATTACAACACTTTACAACGAGGTTCATTAGTTACTTTTTTAACTAACAATGATCAACACATTTGTATTTACTAATACAGTTGTACATTGTTTGTTCATGTTAGTTCAAAGTGCATTAACTAATGTTAACAAGATTTTAATAATGTATTAGTTAACTTTACACGTGCCGTTCATTATTAGTTCAAGTTAACTAATGTTAGCTTATGAACCTTATTGTAAAGTGTTACTCAATTTTCACTTCGCAGATGATTAACTGGGTGGGGGAAAAATCAAACACATACAATATTGTTCAAAAGTCTTTTTGTTTTTAAAAGAAATTAATACTTTTATTCAGCCAGGATGCATTCAATTGATTCAAAGTGACAGTAAAGACTTTTATAATGTCAGAAAATATTTCTATTTCGAACACATGCTATTCTTTTTTTATTATCTCGGATGGGTTTCCACAAAAAAATATTAAATTAGGAAATGAACAGCAAATCAGCATGTTAGAATGATTTCTGAAGGATCATGTGACACTGAAGACTGGAGTAATGATGCTGAAAATTCAGCTTTGATCACGGGAATAAATTACATTTTAAAATATATTCAAAGAGGAAACAATTATTTTAAGTTGTAATAACATTATAAAATATTACTGTCTTTTTTAATCAAATAAATTCAGCCTTGGTGAGCACTTCTCTCAAAAATGTTTAAAAATCGTACCGCCCCCAAACTTATGAGTCTTATCCAGTAAGCAAAATCCCAGAAAACTTCATAGCAAGTGCACTAAAAACACTTTTGCAGTCACAAATAAATGCCCATCAATCACCCATGCAACTTTCACAATACAAAATATGTAGATATCACGATCTTCTTCGTTGTATCAATTATTAATATACATTTGTTCTGCCATTTTCTACATTTCTTGCTATTTTTCTCTACTGTCAATATGAATAAGTGGTGAATATCAATCTAGAGAATCTTGAATTTCAAATATTTGAACAATTATTTTACTTTTCATTTTAGCTTTCACGACTTTGACATTTTTTGGTATTTACTGCGAAACGTGCTGCCAACGAAGCTTATTAGAAACCGTAGCAACACAGCTCTTGTCTCACTTGAGAGCGGAGCGGATGCCAACAGCTATACAAATTCAAGACGGCCTATTTGCAATCAAATCTGCACAGATTCACTTCGGTTTTCAAACAGTTACAGAAAAATTACCACAAGAAAGTCTTATTGCAATCAATGGCAAATGTCACAGTGACTAATATTAGAGTAAGTAATACTCCCATGCAGTTCTCAGTGAAGATCTAGCTTAATCCACAAGGAAATAATACCGATCCATTTTTTTCTGGGAGCTTTTTTGCTGTAAATCTTTATAGGCGCCAAGTAAGGCTACTCACCAAGCGCCCCGGACCGAGTCCTTTCACCAGCACACGGACGTAGGTGACCCCCTTCGCCCTCGCCTTCTGCTCAAGACAAACATACATACATTAAGATCATTTAGCATAATAAAAACTAATCAATCACTGAGGAAACACAAAACTGCAGGAGCCTAGAATCTGAGGTCTGTCCGCAACTACTAATTTAGATCATAATGCTTGTGTCCATACAGCAAATGAATGATCGTCAGTGTGAAGTCATATACTGATTATACCGCCTGCTGTGACTCAGGGTTGTCATTAGACTCTTCATGGCACACGCTGATGAAATTACAAATAAGATTTGAAATGTTATTTGCAAATTTTCAAAGTTCTCTTGGCCAGCCAGCATAAACGTCACAGCGACCGGCAATAAACACACTGCTGATATTCTCGAGCAGGAGCCAATTTAAAAAATGAGGATACATAAACACACATAAGACTTTTATATTTGATTTCGACTGGCCCCGTTTCTAATATTACATTACATTTGCAGCAAATAATATTTTTGAATTAAAGCAGCAAAACCATACAATCTAAATAAGGGTGTGGTAAAGTACTACAAAGAAATGTGCTGCCATCAAGTGGACAACATCCAAATGACACCTTCTTATTGGGACAAAAATATGCACAGCACTAATTAAGCGTATTAATTAATCCTTCTGTAACAAATTTGATGGAAATGTGTGATGTATCTCTACTAGACAGTTGTCAGGTGCATAAACATAGCCATTGTGTTAAGCAGGAGTCTTAAGAACTAGTAAGATCAACTCGCAGTTAGTTAGCGGTAATCATATTATGTAACTGACCTATAAAAGTTAACCTGAACAGTCTTAAAGAAAAAAAAATGTAAGATTAGTTTATGCGACCGGGCTATATATGGTTTATGCTTTGACGACTATACTAAACTTTACTTTTATTAAAATGTACAGCACTGAGGAAGTCTATCCTGCATCCATGTTCTATGATTTCATACTTCATATTAAAAGGGGCCTATCTTCCCCCTTTTATAAGATGTAATATAAGTCTCTGGTGTGTCCAGAATGTGTCTGAAGTTTCGGTTCAAAATCCCCCACAGATCATTTATTAGAGCTTGTCGAATTTGCCTTTATTTGCGTGTGAGCAAAAACATGCCGTTTTTGTGCGTGTCCCTTTAAATGCAAATGAGCTGCTGCTCCCCGCCCCCTTTGCAGAAGAGGGCGGAGCTTTAACAGCTCAACAACAACAAAGCTGGAGAATCTCACGCAGACAAACTGATGGAGAGACTCAGGAAGAAGTTCCAACTTTTAGACGTTTCTGAACGGTTAGTGGATAAATTGATGGAGTTGCTGTGGAGTTGATCAACTCATCACTAGCATGTTAATCTCTTGTGCAAATCCAGCGTTGAATTGACCGTCGTTTGTGAAGCTGACCCGAAGCTCTGTTTGTTGTAGTCCTTAAACAGCCAATTCTTAAAATGAAAATATCTACCTTTGCATTGAGCGTCATCACTTTTGCATGTTTTTTTATGATCTAACAGCAACATTACACACTAACTAAAGTTAAAAAAGTGAAATCATAACCAACCACCCGGTTAAAACGTAATAATTATGTCCATCATACCGCAGCAGCCGAAATCCCAGCGGTCTGTGCTGCGATAGAAGTGGATTTCTTCACATTCTTGAAGCCCTCTGATCCACACGAGGTTCGGACCATGTACTGGCCAGCGCTATCTGTGACTTGGATATGTGTGCTAGGGCCAGAAATGAAGGACAAAAGAGAGTCAGCATTATGTTATTTAAGTCTGCAGTTTCCTAGTGTTTTGGAGAGATGGAGGACGAATCACAGGTTGGGAGCACTCAGGGATGCATCTGTTATTTGAGTTAGGTAAACATGCATTATGAAGCATAAACAATAATCATGATGCATACTGCAACTATGAACATCAGCAGCCCTGAGAATGCCGTAATTTCATTTCACATGTGCATCGAAACCTGAACACACTAGAATGAACAAGCATAAATAAGAGCTTATATAAGTTTCACAGCGACCATTTCCATTAGTCAATCATGACTGTTTCATTTTCGTCAGGCAACTTACTTATTATATGTGGCTTTTATGTGAGCGATCGGTAACTCTTCAAACTTCTTGCTGTCCCATGTCAGGGAGCTTTCCTGACCCGGAAATGGAGGGAAGAGGCTAAATGGGGAAGAGAATATAAGCTATAAACAAACATTGATAAACTACCATATTATATAACTACCATCCATATTTTTTCTTCTTTCCTCCCGTTTGCCTATTCTGTTCTCCCGCTTTGCTTTGTTCTAATTTGTGCTGAGCGAGCTCTGATTGGTTAACATCTTAAACATGCGCACAGTAACGTTGCAGTATTCTGAATTAAAATATAAATAAATTAATAAATAAAAATTGCAGACTTGTGCGATTTAGAAATTGCGTGTGCTCAAATCGCGATTGCGATTAATTGCACAGCCCTAGTGCAAACCATTCATTCAAATGTTTCGGGATAAGAAATCTCAGGGGTTTCTTTAAATGATCATTTACTACATAAGATCTGACAAAAAAGATCCCCAGGGTTAAAGGGAAATTTGAAAGCAGATGCGACTGTCAGTGTTTCTGTCATACTCTTTCAATCGTTTGACTGCTGCTGATGGGCTCTTGGTTTCCGCGACATCAGGTTCTTGTAATCGGACGGCGCTGCATGACAACGGACGCTGAAGCCCCGCATTTCCACCACTGCAGGAGAAAACAACCAATTAGTAATAAAATCTGTCCAGAGAGTGCAGAGCTGGAACCAGACAAAGGGTGACAAACGGTTGTTTGTCTGTTTTCATTTTCATTTCAAAAAGCCGAAAATAATAGTAAATAATGAGTCCAAGCTTTTTACTGACAGTGAATATGGTACTCCAAAAAATACCACTGCATAATCATGTTAGATGTCAAACAGACAAACAAACAAAAAACACATAGTATTAGGATAGTACATGTCCAAAAAAGGCATTTAACACATCAAATATGTCATTTCTAAAGCAAATAAACTGTAACTTTGGTATTGGGAACACCTATTCACTATTGACTACACCTTTTAAGATAGTTTAATAAGTTTAGGTAGTTGTTTAAATAGGATTTAGGGTTATAAAATATGGTCATGCATTAATATGTGCTTTATAAGTGCTAATAAACAGCTAAAAGTGAGAACTGTTCCCCATAATACCTGACAAATAAATAAAAATTACCATGGTAAAAATTGGCATGACTGTAGTATATGTCCTAAATGACAACCCCAGGTAATATCATGTTAAAATTTGTTATGACACTGTATCCAATATTTAAAAAGTAACTTAAATATAGCGAAATTAGAGCGAATGTTTGTCTATTACGCAAATAAACAACACTTTCTAGGATGTGCTACTTTTAAAACCACTTACATTAAACGCCCGGATGAATTTAAGCCCTCAAAAAGCTGCTGGCACGAACCTCGTACGAGGCTGTATAACCTGTGATACATAATGTGTGTTTTAAATCATGTAGTTCATTCACGAACACACACATGCATGACTTTAGGTCGCTTTGCGGACCTTGAGAGTCGCGTAGTCTGCGTAATGGAATGTTCCAACTGTCCTATTTTTCAGAGGGGTGTTTTACTTATTTTATAGACGCCAACGTATTGAATGCGATTTTAAAATATTATGTATTGTGTTAATTGGAATATAACTGATAGTTTAAACATAGTAAATTTTATATTCTTCTTTTAAATGCCGCCAAACGCTTGTTGTTTAGAATCTATCCCCCCTATTTTTAAAAATGGTCACGTCCATTTCGCGACCGTTGCAAAGGACTGCGGGAACTCGTGTGGTCAACATGGCGGCGCCCTTCGCTAGAGTTTGTCGACCGTTATGGAGGATAATAACTACAACTACATCGACCGGAGGGGTGCGACATGTTTCTTACACTAGGCAACAGTGGTCTGCGCAAAATGTCAAAACTGCGGGTGCTGCTGCCTCTCCGTGGGCGCTGCATGGAGCTGTTTGTGTGCAGAGGCTGCCTGTGGTCTCTCAGGACAGGAGCCCCGTAGAGGAGGAGTTCATGGAGCTCATGCGGCAGGTCAGAAAGAATCAGTCATTCACATAAAATTATTATTTTTATCATTATTAGTAGTATTGTTTTAAATACACTATGCTCATACCATAATGTTTTTGGACGTGGTACAGTGGTGTACATATATGTGTATATATATATGTATATATATATATATATATATATATATATATATATATATATATATTTGTTTGTTTATATATATTGTTTGTCTATATATATATTAGTTTTATGTTTGTTTATATATATATATAAATATATATATATGAACATATTTATTAATATGTTTATATTTTATAAATATATAGTTTATAATTTATTAATATATATATATATATATATATATATATATATATATATTATTTGTTTATATATATTGTTTGCTTGGCTATATATTTATATATATATAATTTATATATAGCAATATATATATTTATATATATAATTTATATATATATATATGTTTGTTTATATATATATATTAGTTTTATGTTTGTTATATATATATATATATATATATATATATATATATATATATATAAAAACATATTTATTAATATGTTTATATTTTATAAATATATAGTTTATAATTTATAAATATATATATATATATATATATATATATATATATATATATATATATATATATATTATTTGTTTATATATATTGTTTGCTTGGCTATATATTTATATATATATAATTTATATATAGCAAACAATATATATAAACAAAACAATATATATAGTTTGTTTGTTTATATATAGTTTGTTTGGTTATATTTATGTATGTATATATGTTTGTGTGTATGTATGTGTATATATATATATATGTGTGTGTGTGTGTGTGTGTGTGTGTGTATATTTGTTTGGTTTTTTATATATTTTTTTGTTTGTATATATATATTGTTTGTTTGTTTGTGTGTATGTATATATATATATATATATATATATACTTTTTCTATGCTATATTTTAAGGCTGTGTGTCTATGTATTTTACTATCCAATGCATTCATCCCCTTATAACGCTGCCTATGCATTAATCTGTATGCCACGAGCCACCTGTCAAGCACATCTCATATGATTGTTTATTCATTCAGATGGAGTTAGAGAGAAGTCTGCTTGCGGATCACGAGCTGAAGCTCCTGGATGATGCTGCGCGGATGAGTCGGAAACAAGAAGAAGATTATGATTCAGATGAGGAGGAGGATTACAAAGACAAAGAAATCGTTACAGCCCAAGATCTAGAGGATATTTGGGAACAGAAACTGAAGGAATTTCAACCAGCTCCGAGGACACAAGGTGAGCAATCGGCAAACATCAGTCTTTTTTTTTTTCACGGTTTCTCCATAGAGTCAGCTGGCGTGAAACAGAAGATGTGATTGTCTATTCTTCCCTAGTAAGATGTATATCTGAGTGAAACGGCTTCTTGAACAAGAAAAAAGTGTAGGAAGAGGCTTTATTTTGTCCATCGGGAATTGATTGGATGGTTGTGGTTTGGTTTCCCCGCCCTCGAGCCACACATCAGAGAAGAACAGAGATGTCGCTGCAAGACGGAGTGGAAGCGGTTTTGATTTAAAGATTACGAGAGTACATTGATTTTATAATAACGATGTGCACGGATAAATCATTTATGATAAATCCATGAAAAAATTAACAAACAAGAATTATCAATTATGATGCTGACTTTCGTCGTTCCTTTGATATAAGTCTTGTTTTAAAGACGTTTCAGAGTAATTAAGCACATTGAATCACAACTCTACAGGTGTTGACCAGAAGGACGTGAGTTCTTCAGAGCGTTGTTTAGCAGACAGCCTCATCTTGCTGGTGAAGAAGGATGTTGGCAGTCAAAAGCTTTGGCTCCTGCCTCAGATACAGTGGCAGATGGGAGAGACGCTTCGACAGACGGCCGAACGTGCCCTTGCAAGTCTTCCAGGTACGATTTCTATGGTAATATCCATTTAGACAGCTTCTGGTAGGTCTGTTTTCCACTTACTTGCTGTTTTAAAGAAAAGCTCTGTTTGGTTTGTACTTTTATAAAGACTTTGGGCTGAAAATCCTTTTTTACTCATTTCCAAAATCACGTTAGGCACTAAAATTGTAATGTCAGGGAAACTCAGCCCGATGGTGATGAAATAACACGATTCCACGGGTCCAAGTTTGTGAATCTGGAAAAAAAATTTTCAAGGCCCTGGAAAGTTTTTGAAAATAAACATGCATAGATACAGATCCTTGAAATTTATTATGTGTTATTTTTCTGGAAAAAAAAATTCATATTATTCCCTCCGGTCCGTTAATGTGTTTAAAAAAGCTTGCTTGATTTACGTTAGTGTGTCCCGCATGAGGTACCGTGTGCCATGACTTTCACATGCACGCAAAACTACTACAACTCGCTTTGCTTGTTAAGATAATGCAAACCCATGAGGCAAGAAAAACTTAAAAGCATATTCAATTACCTTAAATCTTCTGGATACATGAGCCTATAAAGCTCTTTTCAATAAAATCATGCAAAAGTTAATATCGGATCATTTTAGAATACAGTATAGGATGCAACGAATATTCCAAACAGAAATACGACAAATAGAATATCTGAGCTGTGTCATATGGCCAAAAATAAATGCAAAAAAAAAAAGCATAGTTGTGTTTGATGCATGAAATCTTACAAGGTAACATAATGTTACTCTCAATTGAAATATGTCCATTAAATCCTTGAATTTGAGGGTATTGAACATGGAAAGTCCTTGAATTTAAGTTAACCAAGGTGTGGGAACCCTGTGTAATTTATAAATTGAATGTGCTCTGCAGGTTAAATTTAGGGCCATCACTAACGATTGTTTTGGTAATCAAGTAATCGGTCGATTATTTTGGCAATTAATCGAGTAATTGGATTGTGTTAATGAAAATAGACAGAAGGTAAAAAAAATAGCCTTTAAATAAATAAAATAAGGCTGCAAGATTAATCGCACGATACGAAAAATAACTGAACTTGAGCGCGATTCTTAGTGCGATTTCTTCATGCGCAGCTTGTCAGTGAAGTGCGGCTCCAAATGCTATTCCATCTGAAAGCTCTGCGAGTTTTAGTCGCTTGTGATGTACATTTGAAAAAACAATGCGTGTCAAACATCTTTCCAGACATGAGAAGTATTAATTAACATCTTGTCCAACATAAGACGACATTTAATAACATGTTTTTACTCCAAACTCACTTCATAACGACAGTTGAGCATCCTTCTGTGAGATGATGTGGCTTCTTTCACTGAATAAGGCAGTCGTGTGTTTATTAGTCATGTGTTTCAGTGTTCTGTTTATTCAGCTACAGTGAAACGACCCTTTATCATCTTCTACTGCAAGGCACATTTTGGGTTTCTGCGCAAGAGCGCCCTCTGGCTTTCAGATGGAGAAGCATTTACTACTGATCACAGAGCCGTACAGCTCTGGCAAGCTGCGCATTAAATAATCGCAGACTTTGCCAAATCACGTGCGATATAATCACGATAAATCATGCAGCCCTACTTTAAAATGATTTAAATACATATATAATGACAGAGGCAATAATATATTTTAAATAAAGTATCAAAAGCAAGTATTCAAATGATTTTATAGAACAACTGTTAAAATACATAATGCATAACGAACCATCAACGTATGTACTTTATGTATTAAAACAAATGCCTGTAGAGGGCGCCAACGGCCTGGTGATCAAATCCTTGTTTCATATTGATGCTACTTCTGGTATTTTGCCGGTAACTTGAAACAGGTTAATTGCAATCAAGTGGGTTTTTTTTAAAACGAGTACTCGAATTTAATCAAGGAATCGTGACAATATTAACCTTCTGTTTAATTTAACCTCTGTAGGTGCTGATCTGAAGGCTACATTCCTTGGTAATGCACCCTGTGGATTTTACAAATATAGATACCCAAAGGACATTCAGAAAGAGGGCAGTGTTGGAGCCAAGGTGTTCTTCTTCAAAGCTGTGCTGTCCAGCCATAAGCACTTACCCCTGGAGAAGAACTCATTTGCCTGGGTAAAAAAGGATGAACTCCAGGACTTCCTGAAGCCAGAGTACCTGAAACAAGTCAGACGCTTCATGATGGCTCTGTAACATGGGAAAAAACTGACATAATGGAGAATGTGTTGGAAAATAGACCACGAGTTTGGATTTCTGGACTGAGTTTGGACCCTAGATTCAATCTGATGATGGTAACTAACATCATGAGCAATGTTCAGATTGTCTTATAACCCCTATAAGACAATCTGAACATTGCTCATATATATATACAGTATGTCCCATACACTTGTATGTTGTCATCTGCCCTGTATCTGTATATTAATTGATGTTGCTTGGTAAATGGAAACCTCTGTGACAGTGTATGCGATATTAAAAAGGGTCCGGTTTATAGCATATGATCTCATTGTTTTATGTATTTGCAAAATATGGCATGAAATCATGTTTTCAGCAGGGTAAACATTAAATTGTGTGCCTTTCATTTCTTCATCAGTGCTCGTATTGTCTTTTAAAATACTACCACTTGAGGGCAGTAAATGGACAAATAACAGTAGACACAGACCCTTTTCAAAAACACAAAGGATATCCAATTATGCTTTTGGCTGGGATATATCTGTCTTGTCAGATTTAAATTCCTTGTACTTGGGGTTTCTCTTATGCACTTTTATGTCTTTCTCTTGCTCAGCTGTCAAATAGTCATTGACTTTTGTGCTGCGCTGGTGGAAATGGGGATTAGTAATACTATGAATTATTTAGGCACCTTGATTATGTAGGTCTCTAAAAATTGGCTGTAGACTGTCATTTCTGCCAGTGTTTAGGGATTTGAGGAGAAATTACATTCAGAATTCGTCATTAAAAGTGCAGCTGTGGGCCGTGCTTTGGGTGACTTTAAAGAGCGCACACTTCAAAAAGGAACCAGTTTTTATATAAGACTACGTAATATATGACTTCTTTAGAAAAACCTCAGTGGTCCTAAAACAGGCTTACATTTCTTTAAACAAAAATGTTTTGGGGGAATATAACCCACACGTTTCTTTCTTATTCAATTTTTGTGAGGTCAAGGAAGTGGTCTTTACACACCAAAGCTGTACATTCTCTATAAAAAGTACTTTTTGAGTTTAATTCTGCTTTCCTTTTTTCCTTCATTGAAACTATTTCATGTCAAAGCGAACATTTACAGTTAGTGAATCATTTGCATAAGTATTCACCCCCCTCAAATCAACATTATTCAGATGATGGCAATTTCAGCCGTGAGTTTATGTGGAAACACTGTAATGAATTGCTGTAAAAATTACAGCAATATTTTACAGCAGATGGCTGTATTCTTAATAATACAGCATATTGCTGTAAACTGCAATGCATTCTGGGGGCGGGGCGGTTTGACTCAAAATTACAGGATATTACCGTAAATTTCAAGCATAAAGAGGCGTTGTAGGATTTTCAACGGTTGAGATTCTGGTAGCAGCAAGAGAGAGAGTGGTCTACAACTGTGGTAAATGACTTATTTAATTAAAAAAAAGAGCAAATTAAAAAAAAAATTGTTAATCAAAGAATACAGTAAAATTCTGTAAATTAAATTATAGTAATGGTACTGTAAAATTTACAGGTAATTTTTAACAGTGTAGCGTTCACTGACCACTGCATTGCTTCTCTATTCTTTTTCCAAAACTGCAATCTGCTTCTTTCTGCAAAGCTGCTCCTTTCAAGTCCGTCCATAAATTCCCAAGTCGACTGAGATTGATGTGGCTCACTCTCCAGGATATTAACATTGTCTTTCTTTAAGGGGCTGTATGTGATTTATTGACTGTAGGCCTACTAAAGCATTAAAATACCATTATGAAATGTGCTTTACAGGTCGGAATGTCTGTTTTTGTTTTGGTCCGTGTGACTCCGCCCACTGCCAATATATCCAATACTATTTCGACACCTCAGTTGCTGGAAAACACAGCGTTTTGCAGCCATGGAAGCCAGTAAAATTACTGGAAGAGAGATTCTACCTGACATAAAAAGCATCAGCATCCATCTAAAAATCTGGGAGGATATTAAAACGAGGATGAATCAATATGACTGGCCTTCTGAAGGGAGGATTTGGGTGGAAATTCACATTGATGAACGGCGCAGCGGATGGAGCAACAACAACAACAAAAAAAACAAGTCACGAATTAGAAGACTAAAACTAGACATTTTAAAGAGATATGTCGGAGGATTTCAATATAAGAGAAAAGGAGCTTGAGTTTGTTGCCCAGATCTATTTCCAACATCCTGCGTCATGGGTTACTCATTTGACGCAAGCCAACTTGCGCATTCTGCGTCCAGTCGTCCACCGGAAGCTCGTTATTTTACTTTACAAAGTTTTAAATAAGGCTATTTGTTTTACGCACCCATCGATTTGCTTCAAAAGGCCTTTATTAACCCCCTGGAGTCGTATAGATCCATATTCCACATTTTTTTTTCATGGATGGATGCATTTTTTTGTCTTCAAAATTTGACCAGCCATTCACAACCTTTATAAACCTTGGAGGACTAAGGATAATTTTTTTTTAAATATCTCCGATTGTGTTCGTCTGTAAGAAGATAGTCATATACATCTAGGATGGCTTGGAGGTGAATAAATCATGGGATAATTGTAATTTTTGGCGATCTGTCCTACCTCTCAGAATGTGCTACCCACAAATACTGCGCACGTGCAAAACGTTTTCTTGCTTGAATATTGCAGATCTAAAGACGCACGCATAATTTTGAGCTACCTTGTCGTGACAATTACGAATTTGGATGTGAAACGCAAAATCAATCTTGCTTGAATTAAATGCTAAAATGTTTTCTTAAATGAAAATACTTCATTCTAAACACGAGTCTTTACCAATAATTGTCAAAAATCCTGGAATTGGAATTTCAGTTTATCCTTTAGGATCTTATTGGATTTTTAGAATCCTATTGGACATCCTTATTTATTTTAATGGAATTTCACTTTGTCCTTTAGGATCTTACTTAGAATCTTATTGGGCGATGTGTTTTTATTTAATGGAATTTTACTTTGTTCTGTGATTTTTTTTTATTCTATTAATTAAT
This sequence comes from Opsariichthys bidens, assembly GCA_037194245.1. Lineage (NCBI taxonomy): Eukaryota > Metazoa > Chordata > Actinopteri > Cypriniformes > Xenocyprididae > Opsariichthys > Opsariichthys bidens. The sequence continues at coordinate 29,947,783 of CM074280.1, read as the reverse complement.
TAATTACTTTTTAGAGTAACTTTACTTTTTTAGAGTAACGTGAGTGTGCGTGTGAGACAGAAAACATGCTGTAAACATCTAAATCTGTTTGTAAAATAATTTATTAAAGTTTAAAAAATTTTAGACTTAAGATTCTAACATCAGTATTTGACCAATGTTTTACAATAAAGATTTTTTACAGCAACAGTAATTCATTAATTTATGTCAGGAGTGCGGATCAATCGTGCTGAATCAAACTGATATTTATATTCACATAAAAAGAGAGCACATAATATTCAGTTGCACCTTCTTCCGTTAATTTACGATCACAAGAATGCACAAAACAACTCGATTAAGACTTTCGAGACCGAATGCTCACACATTTAGAGATATATTGATAAAATGTCATATGCTTACATCACATTTCTGGACATTCACTGTTAAATGTCGCTGTAGCTTTAGCAGCACATTACTGTAAAAACCAACAGTACAATACTGTATTTTTACAATACAGTACAATACTGTATTATTAATTACAGCAGAAGCAGACTAAAATTAGAAAATGCTGTAAAAATACAGTAAAATACTGTTTTGTAGAATTACAGCACTCTTCTTGAGTACTGTAAATTAAATTACAGTACTTTTACTGTAAATGAAAATACAGTAACTTACTGTAAAAATACAGGAAAATTGTTAACAGTGTTTCTATTAATTGTTTTCCTCAAAGTTATTCAATGATACAATGATTTTGATTAAAATGGTCTGGGAAAAGGGTCTATTTAGTAATAACAGCAAAAAAAAAAAAAGATTTATAGACAGTTTCATCGGACGCAAGTTAACTCACGGTCTGTGTTTGTTGAACGGTAGTAAACTGGTAGTTTATTTTTGGTAGTAATACTGGTAGTAATTTGTCACATTTAAGTTTGGGCAAGTAATGATTCTTTTCCTCTACTTATAACCCCAAATAATACTGCTAGTTAATGTAATTTAATTGTTATTTATTTTACTTGTAGAAATAATTCCCTCTAGAGGGACTCTGTTGTTATTGATTCTTTGTGGAAGTCTACCAGAAGTTAAGTTTGGGCCACAAAACATTTGTTCATGTTGTTGCCATTGAAACCGTCTGTGAGAAATTTGCTATATGCCACTAATTTTTGTCTGGAAACACCAAATAGTACAAAAACGAAGTTGTTATACCCTGTGCAGGCAAAGTCAGTAGGTTTTAATCCAATGCAATAACATGAACTAGCATTTTTGAAAAAGAAATCCTCTCTGGGTCAGAATGACCAAAACACAATAGACTGTTAAAAAATTACTGTAAATTTTACAGTATAATACTGGCAGCAGGGTTGCCAGCCAGTTACTGTAAAATTTACAGTAGTGTTACTGTAATTTAATTTACAGAATTTCCATGTATTCTCTGATTACAGTAAATAACTGTATTTTTTTAAATTACGAAGGGTCAATTTACAGCAATATTCTGTAAATTTGAGTCAAACCAACATGTGACCCTAGAATGCAATATGCTGTATTATTAAAAAACAGCCAGCGGCTGTAAAATAATGCTGTAATATTTTACAGTAATTCATTACAGTGTATAGCATCCCAACAGCATACTTTCATGCCTTCAAACAGAAGAGGTGTATAGTGTTTGGATAACATGCATTTTGTTTGATGGTCGGAAAGCTCTTGGCGACCTTCCTCTGAACGTGGTCATGTGGTTTTTGAGGACAGCCAGCTCTAGGTAGATTTACAGCAGTGCCGCGCTCTCTCCATTACTTAATTATTGATTTAACTGTACTCCAAGGGATATTCAATGACTTCTTGAAGTCTTATTGTAGCCATCCCCAGACTTGTGCCTTTCAATTACTTTTCCGCTAAATTGCTTGGAGTGTTTTTTGTCTTAATGATGCAAGTTCTGCCACAATATTGACTCGAAGTCTGATCTTCCCGAGTTGTCTTTATACAGTCAATTGAATCTCTCTGACTATACACAAGTGATTTAACTATTACCTTGATTAATGTAAAGTCGCTGGTTTTATTTTAAATCCCTTTTTCTGTTGATCGGTGCCAAAAAAGCTAGTAGAAGTCCACTGTGATTCATTCACAAAACATGAAAACAGTCTCCAATGCATCTCGAGTCTACTATTAATTCAGATATTGGCATATTGTTCTAGTTTTATTAGTTCACGTACACATACAGCGCTTTCTACACCTAAGCGTACTCGAGTGCCTAACCTAATAACGGTGAGAAAAAGAACATTATGCATGTTTGCTGTGAAGACATTTCAGCCCAAATCCCATTTCAAATTAAATTGGTCACATTTAGCTCATAAACGCGCTTTACCTCAACAGCCTAATTTATAATTGAAGGTTAAAACAGGGGCGCAGAGGTCTTAAGAGACATCTAAATGGAGCCGGTAAAGCAATAAATGGGTGCAAGTGCGAAGCTTCCCTCCCTTTAAAGACCTGAAGCGCTGAGCTCAGCTGTGTGAGATCAGGTGAGGTTATTGAGGGGATGTCAATTAGCTGATCAGCATGTTTTGTCCTCGCTCACGTCTCGCACCTCTATCGCGGTGCTTTGTCACGTCAGAGAGGATTAAACATTCGTTGACGATATTAGAGTTGATATTAGAACTGCTTTTTTCCCTCTCCTCGGTTTGTTTGTTGTTAGACACCAAGTCCCAATTCAAATTAAAGTGAATGACTGCCCTGTAAAAACAAAGCCTAGAATCAATCGACCATTTATAATGTGCAGGGAACAATGCAAAATCTTTGGTTGTAAGGAATAAAGTCCCACAGGAGAAATTTAACCCCAGTTAACCTAACACTGTTTCCATTAGCTTTCTTTCTCTTTCTTTTTTTAATCCATGAAAGGCAATTTAATTGAACAGGCAAAGTGTCTATTGGTCTATTTACTGTGAAACCTCTTTGTGGGAGACTCTTAAGATGTAAAGATTCATTTGTACTGTTTGAGAAAGTGCAATATTGCACAGAAAACCCGTTTTCAAAATGAAATTGTTAGATTTATATTGGCAAAAACAAATTAGATGTATAAACCTGATGAAAAACATTTTCCATGTTAAACTATTCTTGAATGTATACAAGGAGAGGTATATAGAGAACTGAAAGAAATTGACACTTTTATTCAGTAAGGATGTATTAAATTGGTTCAAAAAGAATTTCATTTTCAAAGAAATGCTGTTCTTTTGAACTTTCTATTCATCAAAGAATCCTATGAGTAATTATTAATTCCTACTAAATATGAAGCAGCTCAACTGTTTAACATTTCTAATAAATACGAATGTTTCTTGAGCAGCAAATCAGCCTATCGGAATGATTTCTGAAGGATCATGTGACGCTGAAGGCTGGAGTGATGATGCTGAAAATTCAACTTTGATCACAGGAATGATTTTGTTTTTTAAATATATTAAAAAGGATACAGTTATATTAAATTAGGAATAATATTTCACAATATTACTGTTTTACTGTGTTTTTGATCAAATAAATGCAGCCTTTCAAAAACATTAAAAAAATCATACCAACACCAAACCATTGAAAGGTACTGTATTATGTTAAACTTTCATTATTCATATCTTGATTTAATATGTTAAATTTTATAGATTTAAAAATACATTTTAAAATCGTTTTTCCTGTCACATTTTTTTTCCAGATCTCTAGCACCCCTTGTGGCCAATGGACCCCATATACAGTTTTCTTTTCTTTTTAGAAAATGTAAAAATCAATTCATTATAACTAAAGCTTAAAACTAATTTCAAAGGCGGAGGGTGAACCAACTCCAGGGTAAGGCAGAGATGCGCTTTCCTTTTAAAAACACATTGCTGCATAACGTACAATACATTCCAGCATAAACACTCCTGAAAAATGATTTATTAAAGCGTTCACATTCACAAACCACTCTTTGAACCGAAAGCCAAGCCTTAATGCATGCGTGATTTGGCACAAAGAGCGCTCCCTTTATGATAACTATAAAGCTGTCACTCATCTTAGTTCATCACGAAGTTCCTTTAAAATCAATGAATCTGACTGCACAGCGAAGATTGTCTACACTTTGCTTGTTATAACGAGAGGAACTGTGAGTGTGCAGAACTCAGAATCTTGTTCATGCTAATTTAAAAGCCTCTGATTGGCCATTGCGTTCAAAAAAAAATCAACAGATGTTTGTGATTGGCCACATTGCCCAATGCTGCAAAAACACATTGTAAATAGAAACCTTTGACGGTTTCAAACACATTTAGCACTGGATCGTTTGCCACGTCTGTTTTGACAATATGCTATTATTACAGAGAAAAATTATTCTAACCAATTTATATTATAAAGCTTGTTTGAGGAAAATTGGGTTGCTGTAGCTCGTGTCTGCGTTACTATGATTGGTTTTAAAGCGCGTACAACTTGTTTTTGTTGTTCTTTAACCAGCAGATATCTTCAACATGCTAGGTTTTGAGTGAATAGTTAGTGTAGATCGATCTAATCTAACAGTGGATTTAGCTGATGAAGTCAATATAGTGCAATTAAAAAAATAAAATAAAATAAGACAATGCCTTGTCTTTTCCACTGCAACTTCAAAGGAAGCAATTAATTTCAATTACATTAATTTTTAATGGAAGGTAATTTTATGTTACACTGTTTGCAAGCCTGGCATAACAATCTCATCCTTAATAATTCTCACCATTTATTCTGAGGGTATGATTGTTTTCCATATCCATTTTTAAAAGTTTCCTCGTAAAGGGGGTTCAAATTGTCTAACAGTGGTAGCTTTTTCTGGATCTCGGAACTTTTCCGCAATGTCGTCTACCATTTTAAATCAAAGGATTCTGATTGGCATTCAGTGTTTTATCATTGAACAGCACGAAAAAAAACGTTCTGAAAGGGATCCCAATGATATCGTTCCTCTATCATTATCATTATAGCTGTGGTGTGGACATAACTATTTTTTTGTATTTAGAACGATTTTTAGAACGACATCTTTATAGTTATAGTTCTTGGTGCGAACGGTTCTTTACACATGCTCCGCCTGACTAATTTCTAGAACAGGCTCACACTACTGTTTGTTGGGATCTTCTGGTAAAATCAAAAAATTAAAAGTGTGGTTTGACATTTTAGTGATGTAGTGACATATAAATAGGCTACCTTTGAGGAAAATTTGAGACTGCATAACCTTCACGGCAAAAAAAAAAAAAAAAAAAAAAAAAATGTGTCATTGAACATGGGTTCCTTGAGCACAAAGTAAAAGGTGCCACTTCGTGTCATTTCCAGTTATAGTCTGTGATTTGTTGCTTTTCCATACCTGGCCTTAGGTCAGCTCTACAACACTGTGCTGCGGATGCACTTTTGTGGGTGCACTCCTTTGAAAAGTCATTACATTGGTGAGAAAGCATGGGTATGACCCGCTTGGCAAAAAAGAGCTTCTGGAAATTACCCCATCCATCATAATTACACCTATTGGGCAGCACTAAGGAAGACAGGAGGATCGAGCCCCTTCCCTGACCTGGTACGGATCAAGAGAATAGGGAGATTGAAATTGAACTGATATCCCTTTGGGTGAAATAAGTCTAGAAGAAGATTAGAAGAAGTCCCAGTTAAGATGAGAACAAGATTTTACAATGGCTTCTGGAACATTTCCTTTTGTCTGGATATTATCTATCTCTACAGCATCCATCCGACGCGAAGCCCTTGATTTGTTTTTGAGTCGTCACCCTATACCAACCATTTACAGCTTCACAGTGTCCGTCTCAAGCTTTCTTCATGACAATCTAGTGATAATGTGTTAATGGCAGAAGCTATTTTGAGAGAGTGTTGGTGTAACCCCTTTACCCGGGTCCTACTCGGCCCGCTCTGCGCAGGCCTCGAACCCAGGTCTTCCGGCATGGGCGTTGGACGCTCTAACAAGGAGGTTAAAGGCTGCAACCTATAGCGACTGTCGCTACACTCAAAAAAATATATCAGTCTAAACATAAGTTTTATGTAATTTAATTACATAGCAATTTTCCATCCATTTGGATTACATAGTTTGAACATAAACAGCCTAATAAACTTAATGTGATTCATATTTGTCAGTCATACGTAAATGAAATAGGTAAGATTTATGTAATAGTTCACAGGTTAATGAACACTGTTTAGGGGTCATGTGTGTGCGCACTACTGAGTTAAAGTCCCATTGAAGCAGTGTCAGAGTTAATGAGATCATTAAGCGATGATTGAGCATTAATGATGAACACCTGCTGTTAACAAGCAGAATCACTTAAGGACAGAGAAACACAAGAACTACAACTGATGAAATCAACTGAAGATAAAAGACATTTAATCTCTCCCTATTACATAAATCTGACCTATTTAATTTACGTACTGACAAATATGAATCATATTAAGTTTATTAGTTTGTTTATGTTAAAACTATGTAATCCAAATGGATGGAAAATTGCTATGGAATTAAATTACATAAAACTTATGTTTAGACAGAAATATTTTTTTGAGTGTAGAGCATCTCTTGAGGTCAGAGGAGTGAGGTTTACTCGCACAGCAACTGCTAGCTGGCCTCCGTTACACTCACCCGCCTAAACGGTCCGGGTCACGGCACCAATGTAACCCCTCTACCCAGCTCGCTCTGAGTGGGCCTCGCACCCCGGTCTCCAATGTTGGATGCTCTAACAAGGAGGCTAAAGGCTGCTTCTCTTGAGGTCAAAGGAGTGAGGTTTACTCGCACAGCAACTACTAGCTGGCCTCCGTTACACTCACCCGCCTCAACGGTCCGGGTCACGGCACCAATGTAACCCCTCTACCCAGCTCGCTCTGAGTGGGCCTCGTACCCCGGTCTCCAATGTCGGATGCTCTAACAAGGAGACTAAAGGCTGCATCTCTTGAGGTCAGAGGAGTGAGGTTTACTCACACAGCAACTACTAGCTGGCCTCCGTTACACTCACCCGCCTAAACGGTCCGGGTCACGGCACCAATGTAACCCCTCTACCCAGCTCGCTCTGAGTGGGCCTCGTACCCCGGTCTCCAATGTTGGATGCTCTAACAAGGAGGCTAAAGGCTGCATCTCTTGAGGTCAAAGGAGTGAGGTTTAATAACTACTCAATAACTACTAGCTTATCCGTTACATTGGGATATTTAAAATGTTTACATCTGAAATAGCTGAAGTAGTGTCAGTGAACTGCAGGAATTAGCTTCGTCAGAGCACTTTGAATCACAACAGATGCACATTTTTGAAAGCAGTTGCTCCACACCGGCCTGCCAAATGAAGCAATTACTGTTTGCACTTGTTTTTTATGTTTAAATAGAAGCCGGGAGAAAACGAGGGTCATCAATCAATCAACAATTCCCATTAACATTCAAAAACTGTTGTGCAACTCAAAATGCATAATTAGCGACAAACATGTGGCTACATCATGCATGACTTTGTTTGGCTGAGCTTATCGTATTCAATCCCTCCACCAAAAAAAGTACATGAAATGTTAATGCACACTTTATTCTGAAGCCAAACACATTAAACTAAAATAGGACAGCATGTATCGTGAGAAAGCATTTTGGGCAATGTGGATTTTTAGTAATTAGACCCAATAGACCCAACAATAAATTTCACTTCATTTGAATTTAACATCTTGCTTTTTGTTACTAGCTTGGAAGTGCACTAGTCTGCGATTTCAGAAGAAGAAAACAACTGAAACAAATTACCGCCAGCTACATCACTGGTCACTTAAATTTGAGACTTAAGTTAGATCATAGTGGTAAGATTCATTATTTGTGAAACTTGACAACAAAACCGGTCTTAAGTCGCACGGGTATATTTGTAGCAATAACCAACAATACATTGTCTGGGTCAACATTATCTATTTTTCTTTTATGCCAAAAATCATTAGGATATTAAGTAACGATCATGTTCCATGAAGATAAGGATAAATTTCCTACCGTAAATATTTCAAAAAATTATTTTTTCAAGAGGACTTTGCTAAGGACTTAATTTGGACATCTTTAAATGCTATTTTCTCAATATTTCGATTTTTTTGTACCCTCAGATTTTCAAATAGTTGTATCTCTGCCAAATATTGTCATATCCCAACAAACTATACATCAACGGAAAGCGTATTTATTCAAATTTCAGATGATGGTTAAATCTCATCTTCAAAAAATTGACTCTTAAGGTCCAGGGTTACATTTCAGCTCCATATTGAACAGTATAGACTTAGCTTTTGGATTGTTCATTTTTCAAGTGTTGCTCAGAAAGTTGATATAACTACAGCCCCCCCCCCCCCCCAAAAAAAAAAGAGTGTACTATTAGTATACTTCTTTTAAACTAATGAATAAGATACTATACTTTCAGCCTACTTTATGTACTTTTCAGAATTATACTTAAAATTACACTATATAACGTTATATATAACGCTTTTTACAATGCAAATTGTGTCAAAGCAGCTTTACAGTAATAATTGGTGAATAATTTTTGGCTGCACAGCGACTCCCAAAGAAAACGGTGTCATTGTCCAGCTTATTCTATATATTCTATATATATATATGGACAACAAAACAGTAATCTGTAATACATTCAGTGCATGCTGGGAATGCAACTACAGCAGAAATTATAGGTAAATCCTTTACTCTTAATCTAACCACTAAAATCAAGCTGAAAGCTAAAAATGAGCTTAATCGTTTCTCCTACAGTTCCATAACATGTCGCCAACATTTCCTGACAAAGCTAATACATGTGCTCTACTTCTAATTGTAGATGCGTGAAATAGAGTAAACATCTATTGACCCTTATTTGCAATAACATGAAAAGCTATATTTAATTTCAACTAACTTCCTTATATCCTCCCACACACCCAGAGGACTTGCAAATAAAGATGCAAACACATTTACATAGTAAATAAGGTTGTTTTGCTATATTGTGTTGTTTCACTTGGATTAAAAAACACTTACAATCCATTGGATAAAAGAAGTGGCCAAAAAAAGAAACCTTCTCACCTTAGATGGAAATGAAGTATCACATCATGCCTCAAGCCCATCATAATTCGACAGCCCACGTGGATTAATGAAAGTAAATGGCCTTTCAGTTTAAACCCTCCTCATATGCTCTTTCGAATGTTAATGCGTTTTGATGGTCAGGGTGATATTATGAATACTCAGTATGGACCATTAGACATCAAAGCACACGGGGTGTCTGACCTAGGCAACATTTCCAGCTGTGGGAAATGGTTTGTTATTATAAATCAGCACTGAAACTAAATCGAATCACGTGCACCCTCCTTTGAAGGTGTGATTACCAAACTACTGCTGTTGGAGTTGTTGTCATAGGTCAGTAAATACTGGAACATGAAACAGCCAAAGCAATTTCACGGGTTAATTGAAAGTTTATTGACATCGCCCTGTCTATAATTTTACGTCCAGTTCTGGTTTTTAATCACCTTAAAAATCTACAGTGATAACACTAATAACGGCTTTCCACTCCAATATCATCATTTCCCTCAGGATTATCGGAGTCCTTGAGAAATCCACTCGCACTAGAAGGAGATCACATAATTAGATCTGTCTGTCTTAATGCATTCATGATATAGATGGCATGAGGTGTTAAACCCATATGCCGCCTTTTTAAATGGTTTATTTTCTTTTGTGGTCTTGTTTTCCGCATTTCCCCATACGGCGTTATTGATTAGGTGGCGTTTGTCAGTCACTAGATTGCTATAGATTTGAATGATTGCTGCGTGGTTCTGTTAGCTAGCCGCTGCTCCATCATGTTGTCTGAAACCGCTGGGTCTTGTTTCTAGGTGACACGGAATCAATGCACTTCACACTTGAGCTTTCCAGAGCAGCCTGTGGGTCATCAGTTAGCAGGGTTGGGGAGTAACGAAATACAAGTAAGTAAGTTTCGTCAACATTTTAATACTTTTAAGAGGATCATAATTTTTTTTATTTAGTACTGTCCTGAACAAGACAAAATGACTGAATTAAAAAAAAAAAAAAAAAAAAAAACTCAACTGTCAACTGAACTGTCCTGTCATGACCTGGGCCCGGTTTTTCAAAAGTAATCCACTAGGATTTTGGATAACGGATTGGATCAAATCTCGAAAATGTGTTTTTCAAAAGAAAAAAAATGGATTACATAATCGGATTAGATCACGTAATCCAATCTTGGTTTTGATCCGGATCAAACCTTTAGTTTGGGTTTTTCAGAACTTTTTTGTAGGAATTGGATCACTTTGATCCAAAAAATCTGGATTAAACTGATCCCATCAGAAGGGTGGATTCAGCGTGGATTTAATGGCCATAATGTAATGAAAACGTATCAAATAATACTATATTTGGATCATGCAGTATCTTACAAGATATCCTATTTATTCATAAGGTTTTAATTTCATTTGTTCATCCGTCAGGCTACAGTGATTAGGTAGGCTTTAACGTGTTCAGCCTTTCGGTATAGGCCTACAGCAAAGTAGAAAGAGTTTGGCCTCATAAAATAATCCCCAAACAGCTGTCAAAATTGAGCAAAAACAATCAATTTAATTCTGTCGCTAATTGATATATATATTCATCACAATCGAAAATATTTTTGTTTTTAGAATATTTATTAGTGATGCATGCAATGATTACAGAATAACCAAAAAAATGCCAAGAATGGCAATCAATGATTTTTGAAATCCAAAACAAATCCAAATCAGAAATAATGTCTGACTATTGCGTCCCTTGTTGGACGTCCTGTTTGCTCGTTCTGGCAGAATGCAAATAAAAATAAACTGCACTGCACTGGCTCCATCAACTGTCTATCTAGAAACAGGAGCACCATGGCAGAGAAAAAAAGTGTAAGACAAGACACATTTTACGGCAGACTACAGGAAAGTGTACCCCTGTCTTATAAGTGTCAAATATAATGACAGTCTTGCTCGCTGCATTTGTAATAGCGACTTCAGCATTGCCCATGGCGGGTTAAATGATTGCAAAAGGCATGTTGAGGTGAGTTGACAAGTTTTATTTCATGTCCATATTATTATTCAGGCCAGTTGCCAAGGCTACATGAAAACATCAAACTCCTTAGACCTGTTTAAAGTTGCAATGGAAAATAAATAAAAGCAGTTTACATAAATAGTTTAAGCAGCTTATATAAATAGTAAAAGTAATCTACATATTTCAATAATGACTTTTTGCAGGTTGGGATGTCTGCAAACTGTAAGGTTCGGAATACCTCCCTGAAATGACTTTTTGCAGGTTGGGATGTCTGGAATTGGGAGATATAAACTTGCAATACTAATGTTTTTTCTTGCAATTGTGAATTTAGTATGTGAGTTTATATCTGATAATTCTGACTTTTCTCAATATTGTCAGTTTATATCTCATAATTTTGACTTTATAACTTGCAACTGCAACTTTATATCACACAATTCTGAGGGAAAAAGTCAGAATTGTGAGATAAAAACTTGCAATGACCTTTTTTGTGTTTGTTTCACACTTATTAGTATTCCAAAGTATTCTAAAGTATTTAGATTAAGTTACTAAACTTGAGTAATGTAACGAAATATGTTACTAATTACTTTTTAAAGCATGTATTTTGTAATCTGTAGTGAAATACATTCTAAAAGTAACCTACCCAGCCCAAAGCAAACTAGAGTGTGGAATTGGAAAACTGGAACTGGTGGGCTTGTATGAACAGTCCATTCTAGGGAAATAGTTGGTCAATTTAAACCCCGGGTAAAGGGAATCCTGGGTTATCTTGCATCACGTTTCACACTGCGGGGTTAACAATTAATCTTGGGTATCCGTAAGATGACGTTTCTCTCTGTATATTCCTAAATGAAAATTCTGTTATTAATTACTCACCATCATGTCGTTCCAGTAAGACCTTCGTTCATCTTCAGAACACAAATTAAGATATTTTTGATGAAATCTGAGAGGTTTATGAGTCGTACGTAGACAGCAATATTATAATATATATAGTAATTAAGGACTGAATTTTCATTTTTGGGTGAACTAACACTTTAATGTTCTTATTTGCATATTTGCAGTGTCATTGATTGGATGAACGCAGCATGCGACCTGTTTACACAAAAGCTCTAGTATTGCCGACTGTACTATCGAGTTTATACTGAATAGACATTTTGGACATTTAAAGAATGAAACAGTTCTTCTTCACTCAAATTGTCATAATTTCTTTCAGCATTTGACATTTTTCTTTTCAAACGCTGAATTTACCATTTATTTACAGTCGTGGCCAAAAGTTTTGAGAATTCCATAAATATTAGTTTTCACAAAGTTTGCTGCTAAACTGCTTTTAGATCTTTGTTTCAGTTGTTTCTGTGATGTACTGAAATATAATTACAAGCACTTCATACGTTTCAAAGGCTTTTATCAATAATTACATGACATTTATGGAAAGAGTCAGTATTTGCAGTGTTGGCCGTTCTTTTTCAGGACCTCTGCAATTCGACTGGGCATGCTCTCAATCAACTTCTGGGCCAAATCCTGACTGATAGCAACCCATTCTTTCATAATCACTTCTTGGAGTTTGTCAGAAATAGTGGGTTTTTGTTTGTCCACCCGCCTCTTGAGGATTGACCACAAGTTCTCAATGGGATTAATGGGATCTGGGGAGTTTCCAGGCCATGGACCCAAAATTTCAACGTTCTGGTCCCCGAGCCACTTAGTTATCACTTTTGCCTTATGGCACGGTGCTCCATCGTGCTGGAAAATGCATTGTTCTTCACCAAACTGTTGTTGGATTGTTTGAAGAAGTTGCTGTTGGAGGGTGTTTTGGTACCATTCTTTATTCATGGCTGTGTTTTTGGGCAGAATTGTGAGTGAATCCACTCCCTTGGATGAGAAGCAACCCCACACATGAATGGTCTCAGGACTGATGGTAGCACTCACCTTTTCTTCTCCTGACAAGCCTTTTTCCAGATGCCCCAAACAATCGGAAAGGGGCTTCATCAGAGAATATGACTTTGCCCTTTCTCCATTCACAACACTTTCTGCAGAAGATCAATCTGTCCCTGATGTTTTTTTTGGAGAGAAGTGGCTTCTTTGCTGCCCTTCTTGACACCAGGCCATCTTCCAAAAGTCTTGGCCTCACTGTGCGTGCAGATGCGCTCACACCTCCTGCTGCCATTCCTGAGCAAGCTCTGCACTGGTGGCACTCCGATCCCGCAGCTGAATCCTCTTTAGGAGACCATCCTGGCACTTGCTGGACTTTCTTGGATGTCCTGAAGCCTTCTTTACAAGAATTGAATCTCTTTCCTTGAAGTTGCTGATGATCCTATAAATTGTTGATTCAGGTGCAATCTTAGTAGCCACAATATTCTTGCCTGTGAAGCCATTTTTATGCAACGCAATGACGGCTGCACGCGTTTCTTTGCAGGTCACCATGGTTAACAATGGAAGAACAATGATTTCAAGCATCACCCTCCTTTTAACATGTCAAGTCTGCCATTCTAAACCAATCAGCTTGACATAATGATCTCCAGCCTTGTGCTCGTCAACATTCTCACCTGAGTTAACAAGACGATGACTGAAATGATCTCAGCAGGTCCTTTAATGACAGCAATGAAATGCAGTGGAAAGGTTTTTTGGGATTAAGTTCATTTTCATGGCAAAGAAGGACTATGCAATTCATCTGATCACTCTTCATAACATTCTGGAGTATATGCAAATTGCTATTATTAAAACTTAAGCAGCAACTTTTCCAATTTCCAATATTTATGTAATTCTCAAAACTTTTGGCCACGACAGTACAATGCGAATGCAATTCCACAAATATTAGTACACAATTGACCGTTCGCAAAGTCCCGCCCCCTTTAGTTACTGTTGCTTTGTCTGACAAGCCATGCGCTCTCACGCCACACATCATGTTCTCACGAAGTGAAAAATACATCCCGGAGTAAACGGTTTTCATATTTAAAAATGTATAATCTAAAATAACTAGCTTCCACTAGATGACCGTATGCATACTGCGCAAGTCAGCTTGCACCAAATGAATAACCTCTCACGCGATGTATAATGTTGGAATATTATAAGCTTAGACGTCTCTCTCGGTTCAAACAAATAGGGCTGGGTAACAAACTCAAGCTCTTCTCTTATATCAAAATCCTCCAATATTTCCCTTTAAAATTCTCGTTTTAGACTTCTAATTCATAATTTCGCTCTATCCTCTGTGCTTCCGCGTTCCGTCAATGCATCATGCGTCGGATCAGAGTCACTCTTCCGCCGCATGTATACGGCCATCTGCCGGAAGCTAGTTATTTTGCTTAATAAAGTTTAAATATGGATATTTTTCTTACAAAAACGCATTACTTCATTTCAGAAGGTCTTTATGGACCCCCTGTAGCCATTTGGATTATGATATTATTAAATATATCTCCAATTGTGTTCGCCTGAAAGAAGATAGTCATACACACCTAGGATGGCTTGAGGGTGAGTAAATCATGGGGTAATTTTCATTTTTGGGTGAACTATCCCTTTAACCAAGACTTTCACTTTAGTGAGATGAAGTGAAAACGATACATTGGTAACAAATTGACTTAATATGGAACCAGCATCAATGAACACGAACACCCCAATGGTCCGGATGAGTGGCTGCTTGGCATCCCCCTCCGTCTGTTTAAGAGGATTGAGGGATACTCTACAGTCAGTGGAAATTATGCAAATGTCACATACATTCCCATAAGTTTAACCAGTCATATCTGAATGTCTCTGCTGATGCATACTAAAGAATTTGAACATAATCATGCTATGAATCCATATGGTACATGTTTTATTGTTGTTTACTGAACTTTCATGGTTTATGGATGACACTTAAATCTCAATGTCATGGCATCCTAAATCCTGCAGTGATATCTTTACATGATCCACTCTCACTTCAGCCGAGAGGTATTTTTTTAACATTCAGGCCAGTCTATAATATCCTCCAATCTTCTCCTTTAGAGAGCGTTCATAGCATCCTATAGATCATGTGGGTCACATTCATGTCACAAATAAATGATGTCTCAATTGTAACTCCAGTAATGTGTTGTGGATTGCTATTAATAAGTCAGGCTCTGTAAAAATGAAACTGTCACTCTTACATATATATGAATTGGTGTTTTCTGAATTGTGAGAATTCTGAATGACTAACAAACGAAGATTCGCCGCAAGTGGTTGTATACACGACTCCCATTTCATCTAGTAATACAATGCACTAATGGCATCAGTTCATTTAGTACAGCTTTCGTGCAGAGTGATTTGTAAACTAGTACTGCTACAATACACGGGATTCATCCTTCGAACTACAGTTTTATTTGGGTATATTTGTTACATTATATTGCGTGTATAAAGATCTCTCTACGGGGTGCGTGTCTGCAGATAACTGAAAACAGTGACCCCGGAAGGACTCAAACCTGCAATCTTCTACAGGAACAAAGTTGGACTTGACCATTTGCAAAGACCCGCCTCCTGTAGTTACGGTTGCTATGTCCGACAAGCCATGCCGCTCTCAAAATTGAACTATACTATACCAAAGTTGGACTATTGTTATACTATAGTTGGACTATACATTGTATAAAATACATCGCGGAGCAATGGATACTGACAATGCATCGACAGACAAGACAGAGCAGGTTACTTTTTCATATTTAAAATACTGTAATTTTTAAAGAAGTTTAAACAATAAATACAGTATAGTGGCACTTTAATGTGCCGTGAACCGATCATCTCTTCATACACAATTTTTCAAGTACAAGTTCACCAGCATTAATCTACTCACTCTCCTGACTGCTTTGTCGGACAAAATGGTGGATCCAGGGTTTTGATTGGTCAGATCGCCTGTCAATCAAACCGTTTGCGACGGGACAAACGTTAGTTGTCGTAAGCTGCCCAAAGGCACCCACAGCAACATTATGATGAAGTATATTATAATTATAAAGTATTTAAAAATGAATCTAAACATTAAACAATCCTGATTTTTTTCATTTGAACATTGATTTAATAAAAACGTTTATCAATACCTCGTCCATCAAGTCTTCTGTACACTTCAAATATTCTTATTGTGCTCTCAAGACTCGAGAACTGCTCTGACCGATTCAGTCCCATTCCCAGGTGAATCACTTGTGCAGATTTGAAAAGATTTGTGGCCGACTTTGGATCGTATGGTTGTAGGTTCGAGTCCTGCTGGAATCGCAGTTTTAGAAGGACTAATTGATCCTTTCACCAAACACCCACCGGCTCCCCATTCAAAATCAGCTATTGTTGTTCCCTGCTCAAATTTATCTTCATTTCCAACAACCATTTTGTTCGAGTATCACCCGCTTAGTGGGTTTCAGGACAGCGATACGATAAAAATAGTACTGTCCTCAAAGCGCAATGTGTTTTCTTTAGGAACCCATAGAAAGGCACGGCTCTGGGAAAACGATCCGCCGCTCAGGATGTGTGTGCGCATGCGCAGTGTGTTTTGTTTAACGCGGGGAAACGCCATCTCTGATGTCACGCCCACAAAGAAACAAAGTTAGTACATACTAATAGGCCTTTCTACCATTCATTATCAGTATCTGCTATCCATATTTATCCTTATTTATTGTGGTGATCATGATGCCTTACTCACGCTGTAATCTTTAGTTCTGAATGCAACACCCTTCACATGACATACTTAATATTTCTATATAGTATGTTCCACAAGCATCATTAACATATCTTCACTTGGTTGTTGTTCAGAACAACATCTACTTTGGACTCCGGCTCTGCCATAAATCTAAACATCTACACAGCTACCATAAATATCCTTGTCTCCTCACCGCTAATTGAAGTTGCGGCGACACAACTTAGTTATAATCAATTTAATGCCTCTCTTTAAAGTAGAAAACAGCAACTCAGCACTTTAGCGAACATTAGACTTACCAAAAACACATTAGAGAGGGGAAGATTAACTTACTACAAATATTTTTCACCTAACGTAACCTAATAAACTCACAGACTTACTGATGCAGTAAATAGCATGCAAAACACTCACATTAATGGTTTTGATCAGATTGAAAAATGCTGATAAAGGCAGTTTTGGTTGCTGGAAACCATTTGTCTGTAGAGTATAATTTGAGAGCTACTAGCATTAGTGTGAAAATGCGTCTCATAATTGTATTAAAAATGACGGCTTACAAATAAAGGCTTCCACTCCTGTGTATGACAAAGAATAGATTTATTGCCCTGTTAGGTGTTTTTATGGCCTCTGCTGGTAAACCGGACGCCAGCAAAGAGATGTTCTCAAAAGAACAAGTCAGCACTACTTCTTTCTTGTTTTTTCTTGCTTTTTTTCTTTTAAAGATTTTATGAGACAACTGTGGTTTACATGAGAACAGTTAAACAGACTGAGGTCTATAGTAGAGAATGTAGATTTCCTACACCATAAATGACGGTAAAAACAAAAAAAGTTGCTGCACATTGTAGTTTGTTGAATTACTGTTATTTTTGTCCATTACGGTACACTCAAAAAAAATATATCAGTCTAAACATAAGTTTTATGTAATTTAATTACATAGCAATTTTCCATCCATTTGGATTACATAGTTTGAACATAAACAAACTAATAAACTTCATGTGATTCATCATATGTCAGTCATACGTAAATGAAATAGGTAAGATTTATGTAATAGTTGAGTATATGAATAGTGAGAGATTTAATTTATCTTCAGTTGTAGTTCTTGTGTTTCTCTGTCCTTCAGTGATTCTGCTGGTTAACAGCAGGTGTTCATCATTAATGCCCAATCATCACTTAATGATCTCATTAACTCTGACACTGCTTCAACACTACTTTAACCTGGGCATTTTTCTGTGAACTATTACACAAATCTTATCTATTTCATTTACATATGACTGAGAAATATGAATCACATTAAGTGTATAAGTTTGTTTATGTTAAAACTATGTAATCCAATGTACTTAAATTACATAAAACTTATGTTTAGACAGAAATATTTTGAAAAAGTTCAGTAGCCTTGGAAAAACTGGGTGTTTTTTTATGCATTCACGGAAAATGCCTACAATACAGTTTTGTACTTAATCTGTCACTTTTACTATTGCCCTGTGTGCTATAGACATAAGTGATACATAAAGCGACATGGTGATTAATTGTGCGGCTTGTTGGGGAAAGGTGTGATATTGCAGTAGTCTGACATGAGTTTCACCTGGCGTGAACAAGAACACTTAGAGTGAAGGAAGAGACAGATCTAGAGACCAGAACATCACAAAGACATGGAGGTGTGATGGAAAAAAAATGTTATGTCTTAGTAAAAGTGCAGAGGGAACATTTTGTCCTCAAAGATGATGTGTTAGAAGCAAGCGCAAGAATTTGAGAGAGTTTGACAAGAGCCAAATTGTGATGGATACACGACTGGGTCAGAGCTTCTACAAAACTGCAGCTCTTGTGGGGTGTTCCCGGTCTGCAGTGGTCAGTATCTATCAAAAGTTGTTCAAGGATGGAACAGTGTTGAAAGGTCACGTTTTCCTTTACATCACGTGGATGGCCGGGTGCGTGTACATCGCTTACCTGAGGAACACGTGGCACCAGGATGCATTATGGGAAGAAGTCAAGCCGGCGGACGCAGTGTGATGCTTTAGGAAATGTTCTGTTGGGAAACCTTGTGTCCTGATGTTACTTTGACACGTACCACCTACCTAAGCGTTGATGCAGACCATGTACATCCTTTCATGGAAACGGTATTCCCTGGTTTGCTGTGGCACTTTCAGCAGGATAATGCGTCCCGACTCAAAGCAAACATGGTCCAGGAATGGTTTGAGGAGAGTTTGAGGTGTTGACTCGGCCTCCGAATTCCCCAGATCTCAATCCAGTCGAGCGTCTGTGGGATGTGCTGAACAAACAAGTCCAGTCCATGGAGGATCCACCTCACAACTTACATCTTGGTGTCAGATCCCACAGCACACCTTCAGGGGTCTAGAAGAGTCCACGTCTCGACGGGTCAAGACTGTTTTGACAGCAAAAAGGGGACCAACACAATATTAGAAAGGTGTAATGCTATAATGTTACACCTGAAAAAGGCCTACATGTAAGTCTACCCAGCTAACAGGGAATTCTCAAAACGTTCTGGCAAGGTTCTCTCAATGTTACGAACAAGTGTTTTTCCAGTAACAAAGAATATTCGTTCAAATTTATGTGGTCTTTAATCATTTTCTCAAAACATTAGCACAAACGTATTATTTAGCCTTCTATGAAATATTTTATTTGGAGATTTATCTGACTTTTTCAAATGTTTCTACTCGTTTCCGAACATTCCGAGAACATTCAACAGTAATATTCCCATAATGTTCGCAAAATAATAAAACAGAACGTTCCCTTAACGTAATAAGACGTTTTTGAAAAACTGGAGGTAGCAGGTAACATTCAGAAATAAAATAAGGGGATAGTTCACCCAAAAATGAAATTCTGTCATAATTTACTCATCATTTATGAACCTCTAGGATTTTCTTTCTTCAGTTGAACACAAAAGAAGATATCTTGAAGAATTATATAAGAAGTAATGCTTGTCTTTTGACTTTGCCGTTAATAAAGCACCCAGAACACCCTAGCATCTTCAGAAAATTAAATCCACATATGATAACGTCTAAAATCATTAATAACGTGTCATTCTGGAGTATCGAGCTGTAAATGTCTCAGCTTCAGAGAGTGCTTGCTGTAGATTTGCAGTTTACCATCTATCTGCCTCAAGACTTTTAGTCTGCGCAAACAGTTTATACCGTCATCTTACTGTACCGTCATCTATCATCTCATGTCTTAATGTTGCAGACCAGCACAACTCAACCTTCACTGTCTCTTACATAATGACATGGCCATGAATTTTCTTGCAAGAAAAGGTTTTGATAAAAGACAGCCCAGGGAAATACATTTAGCTGAAAAGTCTGTTCTTAATTCCCCCTCCCCTCCGAGATTCATTATTACTTCATCACGAGGCAGACGCAGGACACTTTGTTGTTTTATGAATTCATTTTAAGGAGCATATTTAAGATCATAATAATGTCCTCATCTCTACTCTTTGTGGTTTAGTTAGCTAATAAAATGTCATATAAAATGAAAGCCCTTTGAACAACCATAATGACCTCACTAATAGGTATGCAGCTCTTTACAAGCATAATCCACGGAGCTAATTGGTTGGTAACACTAATAGCTTGCCGTAGCCTTTTAATTAAACACTAGACGAGCATAAGAATGGATCGCTTTGCCTATCTATCGGTTCCTTCATCTTCAATAGTTTGCATTTAATCATGTCTTTTCTGCATGTGCACTGTAAATAATGGCAACCTCGATGGATATGCACACAATCTTGAGATTAGGAGAGAATTAAAGTCAGGTCTATATAATCATGCTTAATGCTTTGTGACCTCATATCTATGAAATGTCATGGTCTGATGCATGTGTGTAGATAAAAGTATAGGTGGTAAAATCGAAGTTCGAAGTTCTGCTCCATAGTCTAGCACGAATACATTGTGGGTTGCGTGTGTTTGCAGGTTCAATTCATGAGAAGTTTTGTATTGGGCTTTATTGAATCATTACTTCAAATGCAACCAGCCTTTCTCAAGGCAGCTGTAACGCCATCCTGCCGTCATTTTTTGAAATAAACAGAGAATTACAGATTCTAGGCATTGCCTGTGGATCAGCGCTAATGAGTGAATTGAATAGAGAGAATTGGATTTTGCTGAGTCATAATTGTATCACAGCTCTGCAATGATCTCGATGTCCTTAAAGGGGACCTATAATGCAAAATTCACTTTCATAAACTGTTTGAACACAGGGTGTGAGAACAACCAGCCTATAATGGTAAAAATACTCGAAATACTCAAAAATTTTGTGCTCTGCATTTATCCCATCCAAGTGCACACACACATTAGTTAGTAGTGAACACACACACAGTGAACACACACCTGGAGCAGTGGGCAGCTATTGCTACAGCGCCCGGGGAGCAATTAGGGGTTAGGTACCTTGCTCAAGGGCACTTTAGTCATGGTATTGAAGGTGGCGAGAGTGCTGTTTATTCACAATCCCCACCTTCAATTCCTGCCGGCGTGGGAATCGAACCAGCAACCTTCACATTACAAGCCCAACTCCCTCACCACTAGGCCATGATGAGTAAAATCCTAGAAGCCCCACCCACAACCGATCTACACTATTAGAGTCCGCCATTTCTGTTGCCTCGCTGTAACAGCTCTGCAATTGTACAATGTCTGTGCACAATGTAGTTAAATTTAATTAATGAATGAAATGTCTCAAATAAAGTACATAAAATCTTGTACATTTGAGCCAATCATTTTAAACGGGTGTTCTGAAGAATTGCTGCTCTCACATGCAATTGGAATAATAGTTAAAAATCGCACACAAACTCCCTTTCTGACATTTTCAGTGCGTGAGTTTGTCCTGTTTTGTTGTTGCCGGTGTGCCTTGAATCTCCGCCCTCTTCTGGGAGCAGCAGCTAATTTGCATTTAAAGGGACACTCTAAGAAACTGTACTGTTGCTCACACTTAAAAAGTGGCATTTTTAACATGCTATAATAAATTATCTGTGGGGTGTTTTGAGCTGAAACTTCACATACACACTCAGAGACTTGTATTACATCTTGTAAAAGATAATCGGTCTCCTTTAAATAATCTTCACTTTAAAGAAACAATTAAGCAAAAAAAAAGTCAAATGTGAAATGTCTAACATGATCACAAAACGTCTCTTTAAAAATGTATATCTATTTTAGGTCTACATTAAAAGTTGACATATAACAGAAGATTACTTGATTTGTATTGAGACTAAATGAATCATATTTGTTCACATTAACTGAACAGCAGATATCTGGTTCCCAGCATGCTTTGCCTATGAGTGGATGGGAGAATGAAATGAATTGGAAAATTGAAGTGTTGATGAAAAAAGGGCACGGGGGTGATTTTGGCATTTAGAGCAGACATTGCAGCGGTTACCTTTATCCTGAAGAATGGAAAAAATTCAAAATGTTATGATTCTTTATAATTGTGTTAGAACTGCATGATTCTGAATACATTGCGAATCACCATTTTTTCAAATAAAGATTGCGATTCTCCCAACATTTTGAACAGACAACAAAATAACCTGACATTTACAAGCATTTCTGGCAAAAAGTTAATTGCTTGAATGTTTAAGTAATCTGAATGAATTGTTTTAAAAAATTAGTTTGAGTGAATGATTCAGTGACTTTCACTTGCTTCATTACTGAATGATTCCGCTTTTTTTTTTTAAAGAATCTCTTAAATGAATGATTCATATTTTAAGTCACTTGTAATTGATACAATTGTTTTTTGAAGCACAAAGTTACTCTCTAGAGGATTTGCTCTATTTTGTTCGATTCTGTAGACATCAGTGTTTATATCCGAACTGTAAAGCTTTATCCCAGTACTTCTGTGAATATTTGAATAGTTAAAACTCAGAAATAACAATACTGTTCAATCAAAATTGCAAATATTTTTTGTAAAATCAGTGTTTCATATGATAACTGCTTTCTCTGGGTCAGCGGCAGCGTCGACACTGATTTGAATGTTCTGCATTGCGAACTTTTAACGATTAATTGTGCAACTCTTTTAAGTTGCGTTCTTTTGCACTTACATTATCCAAATTTGAGTATCGTTTTATTGTTAAAGGTCCATTTTGTCATTGTCAAAACTTGTTATTAAGAGCCTAAGAGGACAACACTGTATATCATTTATATATCTCTTCAACCAGACTTCGTAGTGTAATATAATACTGTGATAAAAGCTTCAGCAGTTGTAGTGATATGAAAATTTGATACTGTCACAAGTATGTTTCCGCAGCACGAAGCATTTGAGTTGAGTTAACATGGCAGTTTTATGTTAAGAAAGTGCTTTTAGCATTTTTTTTTTCAAACATTAATTGGTTACAGTCGCCCCCACACTGACATCTTGTATTAAATTCAATACAATGATAACAAAATATTAAAGTTATTACTATTGCATGGTACACGTTTCATATAAACTGAAAGATAACACTAACAAAAGTTGCAAAATGGGGTTTCGCAACAATCCCATAGAACCATTTTAGGTTCTTTTTTTTTTTCTTAGTGTGAAGAACATCTAAAGAATCTTTTTATTCTATAAAGAACCTTTTGTGTAATGTAAAGGTTCCATGGATGTTAAAGGTTCTTTATGGAACCATTATGAGAATGTGGAAAATATATGTAAATATATATTTAATATATATAAATTATATAATTTCTTTTATATATATATATATATATATATATATATATATATATATATACATGTAATTTTTTTTATTTTATTTATATATATATTTTATGTTTTCCCTCTGCTTCTGAAGCTGGTCATAAGATATGTCATTGAGTAAGGCGTACCTGTGAATACAAAGATATGGTAATCTCCTCTTGGGCCGCATGACACATAAGGTATTCATTTTTGCACAAAATGTGCTGCTTCTTTGACCGTACAGTGACAGAGGTTGACTTCTGTCTGCTCAGCACTTCAATAACATTTCCATTCAGTGCTTGACACTTAAGAACTGCAGTTTGCCTTCAATCAGGCGTTTCCACCATGGATGTGACCTTAACCTGCATAAAGTAATGCTTTATGCTCGGCAGACTCTGCCAGGTGATGCTTGCCCTGTGTCAGACATTACCTATACATGTCTGTGTAAAACCAGTGCTTAAGCAAATATATAAATATACATCCTCTTAATAAAAGGCACCAGATAATCAGGGTTCAGAAATAGTCAAATAGTCACATTGTATTACACAGTTAATATTTGCTGTATTTCTCAGAGCGTGAATCAAAATGTTAGATGATTCACTTCTAGAGACATCAAAAATGGACTGGAGTGGCTGCTTCCTCTCTTTCATGTCAACTGATTGTATCTTCACAGAAAACAGAGTGACAATATTTCCCTTTCATCGCCTTGGCCCAAGCGACAGGAAGTTGCTCAATACACGGCTTTGCTGGGTGACGCATTTTCACTGTAACGCAGCAGAACTGAATGGTGTCCTTGGAGGTGTCTTGAAGACAGTTCGTGAGTGTCAGGGGGAAAGTCAGCAGCGCTCTGTGACTATACTTGTTGACTGTCAAGGCCTCTGATACACCTGTGAAATTAAACACAAGCCTGGGTCTCTGACTCATCCACATGAACAAGACACAGCATTCATTCGTATAATGAATGACTAAAGAGGAGTTCAGAATATATTTGTCATACAAAGCCGTGAGTCCTTGATGAGGATTTATATTTAAAATTTCTTTCAAAGCTGTAATGCCGTATTTTTGTTTCCGGGGCTTCATTAACTCTGTATTTATTTTTTAGAGGCCACCAGTGCTAGTCTTTGTTAATTTTGCATCTTTAATTTTGTTAAAGATGAGGAAGATGGGGAGGATGGGGTAAATGGGGAAGATGAGGTAGATGGGGAAGATTGGGTAGATGAGGAAGATGGGGAGGATGGGGTAGATGGGGTAGATGAGGAAGATGGGGTAGATGAGGAAGATGGGGAGGATGGGGTAGATGAGGAAGATGGGGAGGATGGGGTAGATGAGGAAGATGGGGAGGATGGGGTAGATGGGGAAGATGGGGAGGATGGGGTATATGAGGAAGATGGGGAGGATGGGGTAGATGGGGAAGATGGGGAGAATGGGGTAGATGGGGAAAATGGGGAGGATGGGGTAAATGAGGAAGATGGGGAGGATGGGGTAGATGGGGAAGATGGGGAGGATGGGGTATATGAGGAAGATGGGGAGGATGGGGTAGATGGGGTAGATGGGGAAGATGGGGAGGATGGGGTATATGGGGTAGATGGGGAAGATGGGGAGGATGGGGTAGATGAGGAAGATGGGGAGGATGGGGTAGATGAGGAAGATGGGGTAGATGAGGAAGATGGGGAGGATGGGGTAGATGAGGAAGATGGGGAGGATGGGGTAGATGGGGAAGATTGGGTAGATGAGGAAGATGGGGAGGATGGGGTAGATGGGCTAGATGAGGAAGATGGGGTAGATGAGGAAGATGGGGAGGATGGGGTAGATGAGGAAGATGGGGAGGATGGGGTAGATGAGGAAGATGGGGAGGATGGGGTAGATGGGGAAGATGGGGAGGATGGGGTATATGAGGAAGATGGGGAGGATGGGGTAGATGGGGAAGATGGGGAGGATGGGGTAGATGGGGAAGATGGGGAGGATGGGGTATATGAGGAAGATGGGGTAGATGAGGAAGATGGGGAGGATGGGGTAGATGGGGTAGATGAGGAAGATGGGGTAGATGAGGAAGATGGGGAGGATGGGGTAGATGAGGAAGATGGGGAGGATGGGGTAGATGAGGAAGATGGGGAGGATGGGGTAGATGAGGAAGATGGGGAGGATGGGGTAGATGGGGAGGATGGGGTATATGAGGAAGATGGGGAGGATGGGGTAGATGAGGAAGATGGGGTAGATGAGGAAGATGGGGAGGATGGGGTAGATGAGGAAGATGGGGAGGATGGGGTAGATGAGGAAGATGGGGAGGATGGGGTAGATGAGGAAGACGGGGGGGTAGGGGTAGATGAGGAAGATGGGGAGGATGGGGTAGATGGGGAAGATGGGGAGGATGGGGTATATGAGGAAGATGGGGAGGATGGGGTAGATGGGGAAGATGGGGAGGATGGGGTAGATGGGGAAGATGGGGAGGATGGGGTATATGAGGAAGATGGGGAGGATGGGGTAGATGGGGTAGATGGGGAAGATGGGGTAGATGAGGAAGATGGGGAGGATGGGGTAGATGAGGAAGATGGGGAGGATGGGGTAGATGAGGAAGATGGGGAGGATGGGGTAGATGAGGAAGATGGGGAGGATGGGGTAGATGGGAAATGGGGAGGATGGGGTAGATGAGGAAGATGGGGAGGATGGGGTAGATGAGGAAGATGGGGAGGATGGGGTAGATGGGGAAGATGGGGAGGATGGGGAGGATGGGGTAGATGGGGAAGATGGGGAGGATGGGGTAGATGAGGAAGATGGGGAGGATGGGGTAGATGGGGAAGATGGGGAGGATGGGGTAGATGAGGAAGATGGGGAGGATGGGGTAGATGAGGAAGATGGGGAGGATGGGGTAGATGAGGAAGATGGGGAGGATGGGGAGGATGGGGTAGATGGGGAAGATGGGGAGGATGGGGTAGATGGGGTAGATGGGGAAGATGGGGAGGATGGGGTAGATGAGGAAGATGGGGAGGATGGGGTAGATGGGGAGGATGGGGAGGATGGGGTAGATGAGGAAGATGGGGAGGATGGGGTAGATGAGGAAGATGGGGAGGATGGGGTAGATGAGGAAGATGGGGAGGATGGGGTAGATGATCTTAACAGATTTTGACAACGATTTTTGGCTGGTCCTTCACACGATCACAGACAGCAAGGCATAGTTGATTCTGTGCTTATTTGATCCAATATTTAATGCTTGTAAAACGTTTTAGATTCATGTAGAAAAAAAGAATCCATTAAATTATTGACTATATTTTGAGGCAAAAGTCTTGTTAATGATTTTCAGTTTTGTTCAAGGGAATTAATGCAACAGTTTTTCAATAATGGAAAAACATGTAAAAGTATGGTATTTAGGGTTAAACGGCCCTGCTGTTGGGGCGAAAGGCACAATAATTAACATGATAATAAGCAGCTGGCTGACTTTTCCATTTTTTGACATGACATGTTAGATTCAGATGGTAAACATCATATATTAATTTGGGTGTCCACCATATTTATAACGAAACCATGATATTACTCATATAATATAATAAAACATCATATTTATAGTTACTACTATAAAGCCATATATGTTGGAATCTCATTTAGTGCTTTCAGAATCTTTACTTTTAAATGAATTTTGTTTCTGTATATTTAAAATGAACATATTTTTAAGTTTATTTATTGAACAAATAATAAATTAATTTATCAAAATAAACAGAAAATAATACAAACTTTGCTAAAGTTATTGTAACAAGTATTAACTTAGAATCAAAAAATATCATTTTAAGCTAAAGAATTTGCATAAATACTTTGTGTCTTTTGCCCCATGCTGGTTGTACCTCACAATTGGGATAAAATTATAACATTTATAAGATTTTTAAACATACAAACCACCTTTATGACTTATTTTCAAACAAAATCTGTTGCTCCATCAGTGTTCAATAAACACATACATCTGCAATCATGGGAGTAGAGGAAAGCACATTTTTCTTAAGGTGTGCCTTTTACCATTATCATCTCTGTGTATAAACTACAAAAGCCAGAATTTGTGAAAACGATATTACGTGTTCAGTCTAGAGCAGGGGTCTTCAACGTTTTTCAGGGCAAGGACCCCTTAGATGAGCGAGACACGGAGCAGGGACCCCCCCACACAAAATATGTCAAACAGCTCGCGATTCGGACTTTATATCTCGCGATTCGGACTTTATGGCTCGCGATTTGGACTTTATGGCTCGCGATTCGGACTTTATATCTCGCGATTCGGACTTTATGGCTCGCGATTCGGACTTTATGGCTCGCGATTCGGACTTTATAGCTCGCGATTCGGACTTTATGGCTCGCGATTCGGACTTTATGGCTCGCGATTCGGACTTTATGGCTCGCGATTCGGACTTTATGGCTCGCGATTCGGACTTTATGGCTCGCGATTCGGACTTTATGGCTCGCGATTCGGACTTTATAGCTCGCGATTCGGACTTTATAGCTCGCGATTCGGACTTTATGGCTCGCGATTCGGACTTTATAGCTCGCGATTCGGACTTTATGGCTCGCGATTCGGACTTTATGGCTCGCGATTCGGACTTTATAGCTCGCGATTCGGACTTTATAGCTCGCGATTCGGACTTTATGGCTCGCGATTCGGACTTTATAGCTCGCGATTCGGACTTTATAGCTCGCGATTCGGACTTTATAGCTCGCGATTCGGACTTTATAGCTCGCGATTCGGACTTTATATCTCGCGATTCGGACTTTAAGGCTCGCGATTCGGACTTTATATCTCGCGATTCGGACTTTATATCTCGCGATTCGGACTTTATAGCTCGCGAGATTCGGACTTTATGGCTCGCGATTCGGACTTTATAGCTCGCGATTCGGACATTATGGCTCGCGATTCGGACTTTATAGCTCGCGATTCGGACTTTATAGCTCGCGATTCGGACTTTATAGCTCGCGATTCGGACTTTATAGCTCGCGATTCGGACTTTATATCTCGCGATTCGGACTTTAAAGCTCGCGATTCGGACTTTATATCTCGCGATTCGGACTTTATATCTCGCGATTCGGACTTTATAGCTCGCGAGATTCGGACTTTATAGCTCGCGATTCGGACTTTATGGCTCGCGATTCGGACTTTATATCTCGCGATTCGGACTTTATAGCTCGCGATTCGGACTTTATAGCTCGCGATTCGGACATTATGGCTCGCGATTCGGACTTTATAGCTCGCGATTCGGACTTTATAGCTCGCGATTCGGACTTTATAGCTCGCGATTCGGACTTTATAGCTCGCGATTCGGACTTTATATCTCGCGATTCGGACTTTAAGGCTCGCGATTCGGACTTTATATCTCGCGATTCGGACTTTATATCTCGCGATTCGGACTTTATAGCTCGCGAGATTCGGACTTTATGGCTCGCGATTCGGACTTTATAGCTCGCGATTCGGACATTATGGCTCGCGATTCGGACTTTATAGCTCGCGATTCGGACTTTATAGCTCGCGATTCGGACTTTATAGCTCGCGATTCGGACTTTATAGCTCGCGATTCGGACTTTATAGCTCGCGATTCGGACTTTATATCTCGCGATTCGGACTTTAAGGCTCGCGATTCGGACTTTATATCTCGCGATTCGGACTTTATATCTCGCGATTCGGACTTTATAGCTCGCGAGATTCGGACTTTATAGCTCGCGATTCGGACTTTATGGCTCGCGATTCGGACTTTATATCTCGCGATTCGGACTTTATAGCTCGCGATTCGGACTTTATAGCTCGCGATTCGGACTTTATATCTCGCGATTCGGACTTTATGGCTCGCGATTCGGACTTTATGGCTCGCGATTCGGACTTTATGGCTCGCGATTCGGACTTTATATCTCGCGATTCGGACTTTATATCTCGCGATTCGGACTTTATATCTCGCGATTCGGACTTTATATCTCGCGATTCGGACTTTATAGCTCGCGATTCGGACTTTATGGCTCGCGATTCGGACTTTATAGCTCGCGATTCGGACTTTATATCTCGCGATTCGGACTTTATATCTCGCGATTCGGACTTTATGGCTCGCGATTCGGACTTTATAGCTCGC
Organism: Opsariichthys bidens; assembly: GCA_037194245.1. NCBI lineage: Eukaryota > Metazoa > Chordata > Actinopteri > Cypriniformes > Xenocyprididae > Opsariichthys > Opsariichthys bidens. The sequence continues at coordinate 29,918,509 of CM074280.1, read as the reverse complement.
GATTCGGACTTTATGGCTCGCGATTCGGACTTTATGGCTCGCGATTCGGACTTTATATCTCGCGATTCGGACTTTAATATTTAGGTAAAATTTGTCTATGGTAAAAATTAAAAGAGCTCATAGCGACACCATCATGGCCCTTCTTTATTAATTCAAGTGGAGGTGACGTATTTCCTGTTTGAGAGTGGAGCTCCACTCGCCCACGGTCTGCAGCCAGACCCTTCTCATTTTTCGGCCGATTCGACATGTTGAATCGGCGTCGGGGCGTCGGTGAGAGAGAGAACTCTGATTGGCTGTTCAGCATAGTAAACGAGTCAGTTCACGAGAATATATAGCAAAAGTTATGAAAGCAAGCGAATAAGTCATGACGGCACCGACGGAAGCTTGTTCTAATTTCACGTCCTCTTACCCGAGCACTCGAACGCACGAATATTTTCATAATAACATGAGAGGAGTGGAATAAAGCACGTGATCAGCATGACTGATATTCAAAACGGTCAGCAAGCGCTGCTTTGTATATGGTTTGTATACTTGCCGTCTTGGTTTCGCTTTCCCCTTTTGAATGACGAATATATACAAATATATCTGCTTAAATAGACAGTCATCTCATTTATATGCAGGCGCTAGTTGACAGTCGGCTTAAATTCTTTCGGTGCTCAAGCTCATATTTTTCCGCCGACATGAGCGACAACACCGTCGGCTTCCGTCGCCGCTAGTTCTTGGACGTCGGGTTGGTGTGTTTAAACAGAACTTCACATTTTAATTTTACTATCAGGCGATCCATTCTGGCGAGTTAAATTGTATATAAATTATTAGCCAGTAGCATTTTCAAACTATAGTCTGCGTTGACAGTATCGTGAGATCACGTGACTGCACGTGGACGGAAGGGTTTTATTAAAGCTGTTAATGTAATACAATTTGTAAAATAAAATATATTTTATTTAAATTTGACTTTGTGATGTTTTTACACGTTTTATTTTTTTTTAAATTTTTTGTGATCAAACATTAATTGACGGACCCCCTGCAATACCGCCGCGGACCACCTAGGGGTCGCGGACCCCCGGTTGAAGACCCATGGTCTAGAGGGACTTAGTGTTTCTTTACAAATTGACATCGCCAACTACTGGCCTGGCATGAATAATACAACGCTTTTATATATATATAACGCATAAGGTAACCTGGGTTCAAATCCTGACCTCTTGAAAACAAATAAACCGAGCAAAACTGGGTGGGTGGATGTTGGCAACATTTTCATTTTAAAGCCAGTGATTAAACCAATTGGACTGTCTAAATTTAGACTTTTAAATATGGGGGATTTCTGCCAATACACTTGCCTGAAATAATTATGAAATTATCCAAAATATTATTTATTCAGAGTTGCATTTAAAATCCATATGACTCCAAAAATAGCACCAGTTTTTATTTATTTTGTTTATTTTATTCAGTACATCTTTGTTTCTCTCCTCAATGTTCGCTGTTGGAAAAAAGCACAGTATTTTTGTATTTTGGAACAATCTAGAGTTAGTAACCAGCAAAGCCACATTATTGTGGCTGTAAATATGCTTTCAGTGATTGTTTGCAGCTCCAATGTTTGACAATGGCAAACATTTCAGATGCTCATTTATGCAGTACCACGAGAAAAATATTTTCTACCTGAATGAAAAAAATGTGAGGAATGAGAAATATTTGGAAGCTTGACTGCCAATGTTTATTTACTTATTTATTTAAACATCTGCACAGTAGAATCATACCTCACACGTGAACAAGACTGATCAATGTTATTGTGATTGTAGAGTATATGTGGTTATAAACATCTATGCACATGAAAAATACTACATTTAGTCTAACTCAAGTTGAAAAAAAAATATCATTACATATCATAATGACTTAAAGCATATTAGAATGATTTCTGAAGCATCATGTGACACTGAAGACTAAATGATTCTGAAAATATAGCTCTGATCACAGAAATAAATTACATTTTTAAATGTATTAAAATAGAAAACAATTATTGTCTTTGGCCAAAAGAATGGTTTGAAATGTGTGTATGACACCCTTTTTGCTGTTTAAAGAGGCCATATCATTTTTCAAAGCTTTGATTTTGTCTTTGAGGTCTAGTAGAATAGGTTTTCGTGCTTGAATGTTACATTATTTTTCACATATTTGCAGCTCTTCTGCAATTCATCGACTGGCCACTAGAGAGCAGAATCTCATCGAGCCCCATGTTAAAATGCTAAACTTTACAGCAGAAAAAAACATGTTTACAACCTGGTACAAATTGTGGTTTTGGTCTATATAGCAAATTTTGTCCTTCATGAAAACTGTGAGTGATTTCAGCTGAAGTGCCCGAGACAGCCACTAGAGGGCACTTCACTTTGGACACTCACTCACACTCACATTCAGTCACACGGATCACATTTCCCGTAAGACCCTCACCCAGTCACTGATCACCCCGACAGCTGTAGCACATTACCTTAGGACTAATTACAATCACACCACTATAAGAGCACTACTCACACACACCCACTGCGAAGTATTGTTACTCTGTGTACCAATTCTGATCGTTTATCCTGTGTCCTGTTTCCTGATTGTTTGCTGCCCGTCTTTGGATTTTCTGCCTGTTTACTGACCACGACTCTAATTATCCCCATATGTCTGTTTGCCCCTGTATTGACTATTGCTTGTTAGGGCTGTGCAGTATGGACAAAATAATCACATTGCGATTTTTTTAATCAATATTGCAATTGTGATTTATTTAGCAATTTTGGTAATTGTTTTTGCTTTTTCAAACATGCTACATTCTGAATGGATTCAGTGCACGAGAAGTGCATAACAAAATGTTTCACAATGAAGTAACTGTATTTACAGCTTCATAAACAAAACTGGAATTAACTGTCTTTAAAACAGACAACATCAAATAAAGTAAGGTTAACTAACCTGAAATTACAGTCATAATAAGTAAACTTCAAAATTGTATTTCAGTGCACACATTTCACAGTGAAGTAACACACTGTATACAGTAGGATTAACTGCTTAATAAACAAAACAGTAAAAAAAATTGTGTCTTAAAAACAGACAACATCAAATAAATTACGATTATTTCACCTGCTTAAACTCGTATTCAACGCCCGCCTTACATTTCTCATACAGAAACTTGTGTGAAATAAGTGCGAGTTTTGTCCAGTGATTGACTCCAAAATTCTCTCAAACGACTGATGTTGAATTTCTCTTTGCTACCAAATCATTTTTATTCTGAACTGCACCTCCCGTTTGCCTATTCTGTTCTCCCGCTTTGCTTTGTTCTCATTTGTGCTGAGCGAGCTCTGATTGGTTAACATCTTAAACATGCGCACAGTAACGTTGCAGTATTCTCAATTAAAATATAAATAAATGAACAAATAAAATTGCAGACTTGTGCGATTTAGAAATTGCATGTGCTCAAATCGCGATGGGGGGGGTGATATTTTTTTTTTTATATCTCATCCATTTAAATTATATTAAGCCCTAAAGTTCTGCAAAATTAAGGGCGTGGCCACTTGACTAACAGGTGGATTGCCACTGCTGTCGCCTCTAGCCATTTGTCTGCTGTCGTCAGGTCACCTCAACTCCACCCACGTCCCGCCTCTTTCCCCATTTTCTGTTATCCGGGAGTGCCAAGATAGCTGTGGCCGTCTTAAGGTTTAAAAAATGCTCTTCAGAAACCTATGGGTAACGTCATGGACACCACGTCCATATTTTTTACAGTCTATGTCTTCAAAACACTACTAACTAAATCAACCAGGCCCCGCCCCTTTATTTTGCATATGCCTTGGGCGGGAAATACTTAAATGAGGAATATTGTTCATTCCCAGGAGAAAACTGAGGCGTTTCATGGAGTTCAGAAACATAAGTTATCAAGAATAACTCCATTCGGACTCCGAATAATAGCAACATTACACACTAATAGTTGGAAGTTGGAAATGTAAAAGCATAATAGGTCCTATTTAATGTTTTGTACTTTGTTTACACTTTGATGAAGATCCAATAAAGAGACTGTAAATTCTATTCATTATCAGTTTCCCGCTGTGACGACCCGTATTGCGTGACAGTGTGTTCTGCTGTCGAGGAGTCATTATGTTTAATGAACTGTAACTTTTTACCTGGGCAACATGGTGGAGATGGCTATTTGCGCCAATACTCCCCATGTCAATTATTATGCATGGTAATGCGTAAATATGTTTTGCAACTTAATGTTCCAGCTAAGTTCATAGTAGGTAATGTGGTTATGTATAACTGAAATAAAAAGTCCTAGTGTATATAATGCATAATGCAGAAATGGAAGAGTTTTCCTCCTTGTCTTTACCTTTTCAAAAGTGCAAGAGTTGAGAAAGGTGACAGAAAACATCATTCACACATGGTCTCCAAACTTTATCACCTCGCTCATACACTTCTCTCCTCTCACATATCTCTCCTCCTTGTTTTAATGCTGTTGATCAGCACCAGTCGCGCTGCTGTTGTGTGACACAATAACTGAGACAACACTTTCATCCCACATTATTTCCTCTTACTGACAAAAAAAACAAAAAAAAAAACACCTGTACTTGATGTTCTTGAGGATGTTTTTTTCATTTCAAAATGTGTTCAGAACATGAAATAGAACAACAATTATTCTACTCTTTTTATATGCTTTTCACACCATCTTCACTGGCAACAGCAAAATTGGTGTTGTAATTTTAATAGGCATAATTTGAAAGATGAATGTTACTTAAAGGAACTAGATTTGCTTAAAGAATGATTTTTTTGCACATTGACCACAATGACCTCCCAGTGTCCAGTTGCATTGTGCCTTAATTTTCTTTCCTTATATATGAGACTTAAAGGGATAGATGGGGTTTTAGTTCACCCTAAAATAAAAATTACTCACTGTTGTTGTTCTAATAAGCCATATGCCCTTCTTTCCTTAATGGACCACAAAAGGAGATTTAAAAAAAAATAAATTAAAAAATGTCCCACTTGCATTTGTCCATATAATGGTAGTGAAGTGACACAAAAAAGACACAAAAATATCGCAGAATGATCCCATGTGACACGTGTCGCAGTGGCGTAACTTTGTTTTAACAGAATAAAACAATAATATTAATGCCCAGAAATCAATTTAAAAAGTACATTGAGTTTAATTTATTTACAAGCAGGGCTGGGTGGGTTACTTTTAAACTGTATTTCACTACAGATTACAAAATACATACCAAGTAATTTGTAACGTATTTCATTACATTACTCAAGTTTAGAAACTTAATCTAAATACTTTAGAATACTTTGGAATACTAATAAGTGTGGAACAAACACAAAAAAGGTCATTGCAAGTTTTTATCTCACAATTGCGTGATATAAAGTTGCAATTGTGAGTTATAAAGTCAGAATTATGAGATATAAACTGACAATATTGAGAAAAGTCAGAATTATGAGATATAAACTCACAATATTGAGAAAAGTCAGAATTATGAGATATAAACTCACAATATTGAGAAAGGTCAGAATTATGAGACATAAACTCACAATATTGAGAAAAGTCAGAATTATGAGATATAAACTCACAATATTGAGAAAAGTCAGAATTATGAGATATAAACTCACAATATTGAGAAAAGTCAGAATTATGAGACATAAACTCACAATATTGAGAAAAGTCAGAATTATGAGATATAAACTCACAATATTGAGAAAAGTCAGAATTATGAGATATAAACTCACAATATTGAGAAAAGTCAGAATTATGAGATATAAACTCACAATATTGAGAAAAGTCAGAATTATGAGATATAAACTCACAATATTGAGAAAAGTCAGAATTATGAGATATAAACTCGCAATATTGAGAAAAGTCAGAATTATGAGATATAAACTCGCAATATTGAGAAAAGTCAGAATTATGAGATATAAACTCACAATATTGAGAAAAGTCTGAATTATGAGATATAAACTGACAATATTGAGAAAAGTCAGAATTATGAGATATAAACTCACAATATTGAGAAAAGTCAGAATTATGAGATATAAACTCACAATATTGAGAAAGGTCAGAATTATGAGATATAAACTCACAATATTGAGAAAAGTCAAAAATATGAGATATAAACTCACAATATTGAGAAAGGTCAGAATTATGAGATATAAACTCACATACTAAATTCACAGTTGCAAGAAAAAAAGTCAGTATTGCAAGTTTATATCTCCCAATTCTGACTTTATAACTTGCAATTGTGAGTCTAAATCTCAAAATTCTGAGAAAAAGAAGTCAGAATTGTGAAATACAAACTCACAATTGTGAGGGAAAAAAAATAAATTGTGAGAAAAAGTTGCACTGAATTATAAAATGACTCACAAAACATGAAAACAGTCGTGGATCATCAGGTCATGACAGGACAGTTCAGTTGACAGTTGGGCAATTTTTTTTTTTATAAATTCAGTCATTTTGTCTTGTTCAGGACAGAACTAAATAAAAATATCAAAATGTTTATGATCCCTCTTAAAAATATTAAAATGTTGATGAAACTTAACTCCTCTTTTTCAGACGGTCAGAGTCAGAGAATCACCAATTGCTGTTTAAATGACATTAAAACTCAAAGTAATCACTTTGGTAATCTAAAACACTTTTCAGATGGAACTGTAATCTGATTACCACCCATTTAAAATGTACCTGTAATGAAATATACAGTTACTCAAATTTTGCATTTTAAATATGTAACCAGGTCATGTTTAATGTAAGAGTTTAATCCTTACATCTATTATAATTTAATATATTGTTAGTCATCTGTGAATAAATTCTTAGATTCAAAAAATACTAAGTGTTTTCAACAAGTTACACCCCCTTCCTGTTACGCTCCTCTAGCAGTCCGCAGACAGATTCTATTGGGATCTTCAGTGACTCTATTAGTGCTCCCAGAAAAAGCACTCAAGTTGTGAGAAATAAAGATTAACAAAAATACAATCCATGTACCTTCACGGTAGTAGAATGGTAGTTTAAGTGTCATGACCAAAACCCACACTTCTGAACAAGCTGCACATTTTGAGGAATTTTAGGTTTGGAAAAACTCTATAAAGCAACATATGTCATGTGTGATAATAGCGCAAATTAAGAAAATTTGCTAAATGGCAAGGAAACTTTAATTAGTGTTAACGGTGTGCATCTCTCTCCAGCTTTAAACTGCAGTTGGGTCGGTGAGCTGGAAGCCTTCCCTCTTGGCTAACTGCCTAGATTGTCCATCTCAAATTCTGAGGCCCAAAGTTCAACTCCACCTTGGAGCTACAACACGATCCACCCCATTAATTATTCTAAATTAATTATGGCATAGGCTAATGATCACAAAATCGCCCTGGCTTATGACTGAAAACTGGGTTACATTGTTGTTTTATTTCTCAGGGGAATCTTAAAGGAATATGCCATGTCATTTTTCTACCTGACAAATTCTCATTGCATTGCATTGCATTTTCAAACTGCACAGCCTCCAGCTTCACTGCTCACATTTAGAGCTTAACTTTATCAGCTGTTATAAAAGACGCTAGTGATGTCAGAGGACGACATCGGGGTCCAAAAACAACACAAGACCCCTTTTATTGTCTTTGTAATGACCAAAATTTTTTCTAACAAAGACTTTATGAACAGAAAGACTTAATGCAACTCACTATATTGCGGAATAAGCCCCGCCTTCTAAATAAGAGCCAATCGCTGATTGGTAAAGTCATGGCATCACTGCAGCCGCCGTTAGAAGCTTCTGTCCCTTTAGAAACAGTCAGACGCTCTTCCTATCTGCACATTAGCTTGATCCAGCCTGAAAAATGCATTTTTTTTGGCATAATTTAGGGCATTTAGAAACAATTTATGAGACAGTTGTTGTCAGATTTCATTGGCGATTTCAAACATGAAATTTAATTGTAAGCTATGGAGAATTTGATTGGCTTTGGTTCTAAATGAGAGCAGTTTTCATTTTTGGTAATGCTTTAAATGTAATGTTTAGCAAGTGAACATCCATTTTTTAAATTCACTTTTTAAGCATTTAAAATGATTGACATGAGTTTTTTTTTTTTTTTTTTTGACAAAATAATGGCCTATTTAATGATTACCAGGCATAAAATAAATTGTTTGCTGACTGATTGATTGCTAAATTGTATGCTGATATTTTTTTTTTACCAATAAAACATATTTGTCATGAATTCTCTGTGTCTCTGTGTGCATGGACTTTTATTTTGATATTCTTTTGTCTTACTTTGCCCGTGTTCGGTAAGAATCAATGATGCCAAAACATTGATTTAATTTCCTCTAGAAATTGCATAACCTATTACAACAACTTTTTTGACCTTTTTTGTCTATGGTGTTTAGTTCCAGCGTGATTAGTTCCTGTTTCATTAGTTGGCTTAGTTATTCATTGTTTAATTGATTAGTCTCACCTGTCCCTCATTGCCACTGTGTATTTAGACCCTCAGTTTGCCTCTGTTCTTTGTCTTGTGTTAACGTTACTTGCTGGAATGCATCTTTGGTTGATTCTTGGTTTCTATTAAATGTTATTTAACTGTTGATCTTCAAGCCTCTTTACTCTGGATCATCTAGCCAAGCCAGCATCTGACAGTACTGACAAGAATTTCAATATCATTTCATTCTCATTAATTCATTTATAAAGCACAATTTATACAACAGCCATTGCCCGATGTGCTGTACAAAATATAAATGAATAAAAACAAATAAAAACACAAAAGTAAAATCAAAGTAAGCACAGAGATTCAGTGTAAGACAAGCTTCAATACCCAGTAGAATTAAAATCCTGAGATAGTAAATGAGTTTTTAACGGAGTTTTAACATGCAAGGCTAAAAGCAGCTGATCAGAGGACCTAAGAGATCTAGAGCAGGGGTTCCCAAACTTTTTAGCCCGCGACCCCCATGATAGATGCGCTGGTTAAATGCTGCCCCCCCCCCCTTCACGTGAAAATGTACAGGAAATCGATTTTATGCCCAGTCTCAAAGCACACAAAGTTATATTTTATTGTACGTGAAAAATCAGTGTTACAATTCTGCATGAGCCGCTCGATATCCACCTGTTCTCTCTCGGAAAGTAACTGTGCAACTATGTTGGGTTGAACATTGTTCTGCCATCAGGAACCAGTCGAGCAGGTCTGAGCGACACACACACACACACACACACACACACACATGCCAATCCGACGGTCAACGTGTCCAAAACACTAAGTACTCGGTAAAGCATTTCTGTGTCATGCTGAATAATTCTTCCGCATTTCTCTCAGCATCACACATATAATGCAATATCAATGTCAGTTTTACACATCAAAACGATGTCCTTCATTTACAATCACCTCACTGACCTCCGCAACTGCAGTCTTCGCACCATCAACCGGCCTCACCTGTGACTTTTCTCCTCCTCTCGGTTTTTCTGTTGTGGATATTAACCACCGTTTCATTTTAAAGCAGGTATTATTTGTTTGTAGCCTCCAAACACCTTTAGCTTCAGCGAACAACAGCGCGTGATGTACGTAACTTGATTGTGATCGACGCTGATGTAATCTTGTATAATGTCTGGGACAAAATTACAAATTTAATTAAAAAATATACATTATATATTTTTTAATCAGACTTTTCTGCAAACACGATTTAATAAGTATTGAATTAAATTAATTGCAACAAAAATATATAGGGCCTATATATTTTTTCCACTTTTTAAAAAAAAAAAAAAAAAAATAGAAATCATCCCCACTTTGGGAACCACTGATCTAGAGGATGTGTGCCGCTTTAAAAGGTCTGCAAAGTAAGGTGGAGCCAAACCATTTAAAGATTTAAAAATGCACAACAGAACCTGCAAAAATGAGACAAGCCTTAATGTTCTTTTTGCTCAGCAGTGGTTTCCGCAGGCCATTTTTGCCCAGTCTCTTTCTTATGGTGGAGTCATGAACACTGACCTTAACTGAGGGAAGTGAGGCCTGCAGTTCTTTGGATGTTGTTGTGGGGTCTTTTGTGAGTCGTCGCTGCGCTCTTGGGGTAATTTTGGTCGGCCAGCCACTTCTGGGAAGGTTCACCACTGTTCCATGTTTTTGCCATTTGTGGATAATGGCCCTCACCGTGATTCGCTGGAGTCCCAAAGCTTTGGGAATGGCTTTATAACCTTTTCCAGACTGATAGATTACTTTCTTTCTCATTTGTTTCTGAATTTCTTTGGATCTCGGCATGATGTCTAGCTTTGGAAGATCTTTTGGTCTACTTCACTTTGTCAGGCAGGTCCTATTTAACTGATTTCTTGACTGAGAACAGGTGTGGCAGTGATCAGGCCTGCGTGTGGCTAGAGAAACTGAACTCAGGTGTGATAAACCACAGTTAAGTTATGTTTTAACACACAAACACTTTTTCACACAAGGCCATGTAGGTTTCCCTTAATAATAACAACCTTTGTTTAAAAACTGCATTCTGTGTTTACTTGTGTTATCTTTGACTATTATTTAAATTTGTTTGATGATCTGAAACATTTAAGTGTGACAAGCGTGCAAAAAAAATAAGGAATCAGGAAGGGGCAAAAACTTTTTCACATCACTGCTGGTCATTCACTTGAAAGAAAATCAAAGTGCATCTCATTGCACTGTAGTGTCTGTCACTAATAATGAACGTATAGGGCTGAACTGAACTCATATGATGCAATTAAATGTCTGAATTGCTGATGATGTATGAAATACCGGAATTTCTGAAGATATGTAATAATGTCTAATGTGCAGTTGTCGGACAGCTTTTGAAGCTTGGAGAGTTTTCCTACCTTTCAACTCACTTTTTTTAACTTGTCCTTGAACTGTATTTTCAGACAAGATCAAACAACCATCAGGATCCAGGATAAAGGTTCGTCTTGAGTGTCTTTGATGTGAGAAGAAATAATGAAACTAATGGCACCTTTCTTTGTGTAAGCATATTAAAAAGAATATTCCTGCATAGCAAATGTACGAAAAAAAAATTGCCTCAGGATGATTCAGTTCTGTTTTGTTTATTTTGGAAGAAATGTAATTAAGTCATAATTTCATAAAAAAAAAAAAAAGAATATTAATTTGTAATTTGTCTTTAGCTTATTGAAAATTTGGGGCAAAATGTTCCATCTGGGATTTTCCAGCTTGTTTTTGTAAGGAAAGAAATACAGACATGAACAAGTGGTGTCATTTCTGAGTGAAACTGTATTCGCAACTGTTCATGTTCAATTAACTTCAGATTGTCTTAAATGACACATATCTGAAATCATTCGAAAACTGACACAGATGCTGTTTTCAAATGCCATTTGCCTCCTGCTGGGGATTCAACATATTGTGTTTCTCTCTTGACATCCTCACTGTGAGAAGGGCAACAAATTAAGTCTAACTTTTTCATTGTGACAAACCTTGTCGGTGACCTTTAGTTGACATGAATGTTGTGAAGCGCCAATCCACTGGAGTTCTGCAGTTTGTGGTTCTGGGAATTACGCACAGCTTTCTATTTATTACCTTTGGCCGACCCTCGTTTTAATTAACAGTTTGAAGACAGACAGAATCTAATTGGTGGTTGAAGAAGATGGAAAAACTCACATATTATATATGTTATTCACAGCAATTATGGAAATCGGGCAATGTCACTTTTGTTCAAAAGTTTGGGGTTGGTGAGATTTTTGAAAAAAGTCTACATTTATTTGATCAACAGTAAAAACAGTGACATTATGACATATCACAATGTAAAATAAATGTTTTCAATTTGAATAGATTTTAAAATGCTGATTTGCTGCTTAAAGGGAACCCCTTTTCACAAGATGTAATATCTCTAAATCCCCCACAGATCATTTGTTATAGCTTGTCAAATTTGCCCCTATTTGGGTTTGAGCAAAAACATGCCTTTTTGTGTGTGTCTCTTTAAATGCAAATGAGCTGCTGCTCCCGACCTCTTTCCAGAAGAGGGCGGAGCTTTAACAGCTCAACAACAACAAAGCTGGAGAATCTCACGCAGACAAAAGGAGGATTGTCAGTTACGGTGTTCATCCTTACATTGTTCAAACCGGAGTCGACATATTTTAGACGTTTCTGAACGGTTAGTGGATAAATTGATGTAGTTGCTGTGAAGTTGATTCAACTCATCCACTAGCATGTGTCGTCATGTTCATCTCTTGTGCAAATCCAGAGTTTAATTGACCCTTGTTTGTGCGTAAAATGACGGCATGGCAACGCCCCACTACTACAACTCTTTCTCTTTTCTAAAGCAGCCCAACATGGCCCCGCCCCCTTTTTTTGCGTGTGACACAACCTTTTTATGCGGTCTACTAAAAGAATTAATAATCAAACAAACACTTTGAGGCAAGCATCACAAGTTCTACTGCTGCCACAGTTTTAGATAACCAAAACTATAATCGAATTTTTATAAGAGGATCTATTATGCTATTATGCTATTTTTCAACTTTCTTCAGTGTGCAATGTTGCTGTTTGAGCATGAAAAAGGTCTGTAAGTTCCAAAGCACAAAGTCTCTCCAGTGGGAGTTATTCTCTACATCGCCATTTCTGAACCTCCTGAAACGCCTCCATTGAAGTCCAAGGAACGGACACGTCACAATATTCCTTGTTTAAATAATTCCGCCACGAATGAAGAGGCATGTGAGTTACCTGGGTGAATTGTGGTAAGGGGCGTGAATCTTTTGAAACCACATGAAGGGGTTGACCAATCACAACACACTGGTACAGCCGACCAATCAGAGCACATTTCACTTTTTTCTTGCACAAATTTCTTGACAAACTAAAACATGTAAATGACATTTGTATATATAAAAATATAGTTTTTCGTCCACTAGAGGTCGCCTATTCAAAACAAAGGCACCAAGTTTGAGCGTGGAATCTTGGGACATGTGGTCTTCAGCTCACAGCCGGTGGAAAAGAATCGGGATGAGACTCGGGCAGAAATCATGTTCATGGATGCGATTATTGATGTTACTGTGGTCTGAAGCAGAGCAGGAGCGAGTGTTGTGGAGCTGAACGAGTGATTGATAAAGAGAGACGAACGACAAACGAGAGCAGCGGGACTTTTATTATGACACAGTCACTGGTCTTTCCGGTCATGAGTGTGAGGAAACGCAGCTCTGTTTATCATAATAGAAACCTTTAAAATGTATTGTATGATGAAGAAATTCTGTATTACTGTTACGAAAAAATAAAGCTGCATCTGATTGTTATGTTAGCTAACGTTACTTGACAAAATAGTGTATGATAATAGGCATGGTACTCGCAAAAAATCAAGAAAATTAGATTTAAACTATAATTCGTTTTCTGTCTTTAAATGTATCAAAACATGTTCCCTTGTCTGTGTTCCCACATGTAATATATATTTAAGCGTCTTTGGTGTTTCCATGGTTTCCGAGAGTTAGATATGGCGGATATGACGCCATCTACAGGCGACTCCCTCACACGTCCCGGATCCTTGGTTAAAACTGCGATTTTCTCACGATTTACAAAGAGTTTGAAACGTTTTGGATATTGTAAGTACTCAACTGAACAAAATATATAACACTGGCCCAGTGGTTTTTTGCATATTTTAAAAGTTTATACCTTGCAGCTTTAATGTTTGCTTATTTTTCCGCATGTCATTACAAACACGAAACTCTGCTTCTAACCACAGCTGGAGAGCGGTCGTTCCAACCACAGTTTGCGAATGCTCATTTTGAACCAAACCAAATTGTTGAACTATGAGAGAGAGAGAGAGAGAGAGAGAGAGAGAGAGCATTTGCATCAGTGCCGCTCAAAATTCATCTTGTGCCGACTGCACTGAACAAAAGGGAGGTTATATAATTTCTTTTCACAGGCACTGGTACGGTGACCTGAAAATCTCTGTCGATGTCTCTCTCCTCACTTCTGATGAATCCATTTTTAATTAAGGGTGACAGAGTAAAGGTCCCCTGATACTGTCTTTCCCTCACTCACACTTTGTCGCTCTTTGCCTCCGACAGCAATATGAGCGTAAATGTAGAGAGCAGCGACGGTTGTTTTATTAAACTGATGGGGGGCGTCAAACCCCCTTCGGTATTGCCTTGCTTGACCATCTGATGTTTTCTGAGGCTGCGAGTCATTGATTCGACAGTGCGGTATCTCGCAGTGTGACCGAGACTCATCTCCCAGGGGCGACCTACTGGGAAAAAGATTGTTTGATGAAGTTCCTGGTGGAGAACTTCATAATGGCATCTATAATCCCTCAAAAGTTGTCTGACTCATGGGGATTTTGGATTTTTTAGAACAACACCTCCCTCCAAACCAATCCATGCTTTTGATGTAACACACGTCAAAGCGCTACTCACCGATGTTTGATGAAAGTGGGTTTTGCTCCCATTAAATGAAGTTTTTTTTTTTGTTTTTTTTTTTTCAGAGAATAAAATAGGCAAATGTGTCTCGCACTCTACGTTTATTTGGCACCTGTGAAAGCGAGAGATCAAGAAAAGCAGATCAAAGTTCTTAGGGCAAACTAAAGCTCACCTCAATCAAAACAACACGTCCTGTGCACGCTGATATCTTCAACACCTCAGCGTCCACAATAATCTTGTATTAGAGAACAACAAAGCCAATTTGATTCCCATTAGCAAATCACATACTTACCTTGAGCACCTTGACACTTTACATTAATAGGGTACAAAATCTGGCTTATTTTTCATAGAAGGATGAAAGAAGGTGATAAGCATATTTCAGAACGTTGAGTTTGTCCGTGCTCTGTAAATTTTCTCTTTACTTGGTACTTTTGTATGGTTGATCATTTTTCTTTTAGTAACCTCAGTGACAGGCTTGAAAAAAATAGGCCTACGTAAAAGATTTATGAATTGAATTGCTTTTAAAATTTCCATCCATTTGAATGACACAGTTGTTACATAAACAAAGTAATAAATTGATTCGTATTTGTCATTTTTGCATAAATTGAACAGGTATAGTAAGATTTTCGAAATGCATGTATTCAAATTGCTTATAATCAGCATTAATCTGTTCGTTTTGAAACCATTAGGCCTACATTAATATCAGTTAAACAAGCATTATTCAGATCTATTCAGTTAAAGTGGATTTAAATATCATGAATATATAAACCCGGCATTGTGTGTTTAACCCAAACTGAGAAACAGAAATCCTACCAGTTTCATGTATATATAGCTGACAAATATGCATCACATTATGTTTACACGCAACGGTATTCTAAAAACAAAAAATTTCATTGCGGAAAACATTTGAAAACATAAAGTTCATAGACTTAACATGTACAGATTTACATTTCGATTTACGAAAGACGTTTTTCAAAAATGTGCGTTTTCAGGCCTCCAAAACGCAGCTGTCGTGTAAATAAACGGCTAAGACGCATAAAAAGAAAGCGGTGTCGTGTAAACGGCCCCTGAGTTAAAACGGCATAATCCAAATGGTTAGACATTTTGGTTGCAATTCAAATAAATAAATCTTAATTATGTGTCACTGTGTAGGTCAGAAGACGAAGGGATTCATTCAAACAGTCTTTACTAATCTAAAATGATTCAAAACATAGCAATGCCAAAGAGATAACACAAACTGTACTTTACATTAACGAGAATCGACAAAGCAACGGAATGAAACGCGGGGCTTAAATACATAGGGAGCGTAATCAATGAGAAACAGAACAGGTGCGTTTTCTGTCCAAACATACGGCGCCATCTTCAAAGAATGATTGACTTTTACATACACCAGGTGACCATAGCGTTGCAATTTTAAGAAATATTCCTTTTAGGAATTGCCTGAAAACCTCATGTGAGTGTTTTTTGCGATATACGGCATGGGTGTTGGAACTCTTGTATGTGGGTGGCACAAGACCCATCCACTTTTTAAGACCAATGATATTGGACCGACTCACTTTTACAGCGTTTGTCTGTTCATTTTCAGAGCGCGTTAGTCAAATCCATTCCACTCAGGGCTGTATCCGCCACTGAGGTCCGGACCTCGGTATTTTTCCAGTGTATATAAGAAATGTTGTGAAATAATTGCCTAATATTAACTCTTCTTTGGTGCCTATATGGAAGCAAAGGTAGCCAAGCTCATTGTAGAACAAAATTACCATCCAGTCACAATTTGATATATATATATATATATATATATATATATATATATATATATATATTCAAAGGTAGCCAAGCTCAACGTATATATATATATATATATATATATAGAATCAAAGGTAGCCAAGCTCAACATATATATATATATATATATATTTATAGAATCAAAGGTAGCCAAGCTCAAAGTAGAACAAAATTACCATCCAGTCACTGATATATATATATATATATATATATATATAGAATCAAAGGTAGCCAAGCTCAACATATATATATATTTATATAATCAAAGATAGCCAAGCTCAAGGTAGAACAAAATTACCATCCAGTCACTGATATATTATATATATATATATATATATATATATATATATATATATATATATATATATATATATATAGAATCAAAGGTAGCCAAGCTCAAAGTAGAACAAAATTACCATCCAGTCACTGATATATATATATATATATATATATATATATATATATATATAGAGAATCAAAGGTAGCCAAGCTCAACGTATATATATATTTATAGAATCAAAGGTAGCCAAGCTCAACGTGTATATCTATATATATATATATATATATATAGAATCAAAGGTAGCCAAGCTCAACGTATATATATATTTATAGAATCAAAGGTAGCCAAGCTCATCGTAGAACAAAATTACCATCCAGTCACTGATATATATATATATATATATATATATATATATATATATATATATATATATATATATAGAATCAAAGGTAGCCAAGCTCAACGTATATATATATTTATAGAATCAAAGGTAGCCAAGCTCAACGTGTATATCTATATATATATATATAGAATCAAAGGTAGCCAAGCTCAACGTATATATATATATTTATAGAATCAAAGGTAGCCAAGCTCATCGTAGAACAAAATTACCATCCAGTCACTGATATATATATATATATATATATATATATATATATATATATATATAGAATCAAAGGTAGCCAAGCTCAACGTATATATACATTTATAGAATCAAAGGTAGCCAAGCTCAACGTGTATATCTATATATATATATATAGAATCAAAGGTAGCCAAGCTCAACGTATATATACATTTATAGAATCAAAGGTAGCCAAGCTCATCGTAGAACAAAATTACCATCCAGTCACTGATATATATATATATATATATATATATATATATATATATATATAGAATCAAAGGTAGCCAAGCTCATCATAGAACAAAATTACCATCCAGTCACTGATATATATATATATATATATATATATATATATAGAATCAAAGGTAGCCAAGCTCAACATATATATATATTTATATAATCAAAGATAGCCAAGCTCAAGGTAGAACAAAATTACCATCCAGTCACTGATATATATATATATATATATATATATATATATATATATATATTATATATATATATATATATATATATATAGAATCAAAGGTAGCCAAGCTCAAAGTAGAACAAAATTACCATCCAGTCACTGATATATATATATATATATATATATATATATATATATATATAGAGAGAATCAAAGGTAGCCAAGCTCAACGTATATATATATTTATAGAATCAAAGGTAGCCAAGCTCAACGTGTATATCTATATATATATATATATATATAGAATCAAAGGTAGCCAAGCTCAACGTATATATATATTTATAGAATCAAAGGTAGCCAAGCTCATCGTAGAACAAAATTACCATCCAGTCACTGATATATATATATATATATATATATATATATATATATATATAGAATCAAAGGTAGCCAAGCTCAACGTATATATATATTTATAGAATCAAAGGTAGCCAAGCTCAACGTGTATATCTATATATATATATATAGAATCAAAGGTAGCCAAGCTCAACGTATATATATATATTTATAGAATCAAAGGTAGCCAAGCTCATCGTAGAACAAAATTACCATCCAGTCACTGATATATATATATATATATATATATATAGAATCAAAGGTAGCCAAGCTCAACGTATATATACATTTATAGAATCAAAGGTAGCCAAGCTCAACGTGTATATCTATATATATATATATATATAGAATCAAAGGTAGCCAAGCTCAACGTATATATACATTTATAGAATCAAAGGTAGCCAAGCTCAACGTGTATATCTATATATATATATATAGAATCAAAGGTAGCCAAGCTCAACGTATATATACATTTATAGAATCAAAGGTAGCCAAGCTCATCGTAGAACAAAATTACCATCCAGTCACTGATATATATATATATATATATATATATATATATATATATATATATATATATATAGAATCAAAGGTAGCCAAGCTCATCATAGAACAAAATTACCATCCAGTCACTGATATATATAATATATATATATATATATATATATAGAATCAAAGGTAGCCAAGCTCATCATAGAACAAAATTACCATCCAGTCACTGATATATATATATATATATATATATATATATATATATATATATATATATATATATAGAATCAAAGGTAGCCAAGCTCATCATAGAACAAAATTACCATCCAGTCACTGATATATATATATATATATATATATATATATATATAGAATCAAAGGTAGCCAAGCTCATCATAGAACAAAATTACCATCCAGTCACAATTTAATATATATATATAGAATCAAAGGTAGCCAAGCTCATCATAGAACAAAATTACCATCCAGTCACAATTTAATATATATATATATAGAATCAAAGGTAGCCAAGCTCATCATAGAACAAAATTACCATCCAGTCACAATTTGATATATATATGGTAATTTTGTTATATACGTTGAGCTTGGCTACCTTTGATTCCATATATAGCATCTACGCCAGTAAAAATTTTTGGAGGGATTTATTTTTGTCTCCGATACCCATGATAAATGGGAGTTTTTGTGAAAGGGACGTATTTTGAATTATCGCAATTCCAATTTGTGCAATTTGAAGAGTGATGGAACACAGCTATTGTTTTATCTCCTATTATTTGTGGAAAGAGCTACATATATAGCCAATATTTGCAACACGTTGTAGACTGCTTGTTGAATCAGCATTTGAGCAGTTCAACCAACATAAGATCAATAAATGTCTCAATTATTAAAAGGTCAAGTCTTTGTGCTCTAAGTCATGTAATTGTCCAAATCCATTACATGTTGATAGAAGAGCATATTGCTGCCTTTTTACCTTAGGCTTAAAATCTGGCGCTATGACAGGTGGAGATGGTCCAAAAGATTGATTAGATAACCTCTCAGTCTGGAGAGAATGGCAGTTTATAATGACAGGCAGTCCTCAAACAGGTGATTAGGAGGATAATGTGTAAGCCGTAAGAGTGCCACATTAAAAGCAGAGGCAATAATATATGGCAGTATTTATGTTCAGAGAAGGACAAAGGCTGTATGTGTCTTGATGGAAACTAAAAGGCAGGAGGAGAAATATCTTTCTTTGATGATGTTATCAGCAATTAACATTCAGTTGGGAAAAAGTTCTTAAATCTTTGAGAAGGTTGTGCTTTGAAATTCTTGAATACGTTTCATTGAATACACTGTATGTACAGGGCTGGGTAGGTTACTTTTGAAATGTATTTCACTACAGATTACAAAATACATGCTTTAAAAAGTCATTTGTAACGTATTTCGTTACATTACTCAAGTTTAGTGACTTAATATAAATACTTTAGAATACTTTGGAATACTAATAAGTGTGGAACAAACACAAAAAAGGTCATTGCAGGTGTCACAATTCTGACTTTTTCCCTCAGAATTGCGTGATATAAAGTTGCAATTGCAAGTTATAAAATCAGAATTATGAGATATAAACTCGCAATATTGAGAAAAGTCAAAATTATGAGATATAAACTTGCAATATTGAGAAAAGTCAGAATTATGAGATATAAACTCACAATATTGAGAAAAGTCAGAATTATGAGATATAAACTCACAATATTGAGAAAAGTCAGGATTATGAGATATAAACTCACAATATTGAGAAAAGTCAAAATTATGGGATATAAACTCACAATATTGAGAAAAGTCAAAATTATGGGATATAAACTCACAATATTGAGAAAAGTCAAAATTATGAGATATAAACTTACAATATTGAGAAAAGTAAAAAATATGAGATATAAACTCACATACTAAATTCACAATTGAAAGAAAAAAAGTTAGTATTGCAAGTTTATATCTCCCAATTCTGACTTTATAACTTGCAATTTTGAGTTAAATCTCACAATTTAGAGAAAAAGAAGTCAGAACTGTGAAATTCAAACTCACAATTGTGAGGGAAAAAACTAATTGTGAGAAAAAGACGAGTGAATTATAAAATGACTTCATAACTCGCAATTGCGACTTTTTATCTCACAACTCTGACATTTTTTTCTCTCGCAATTGTGAGTTTAATCACGCAATTGTGACTTTATAACTCATGCAATACACAGGGATGAGATGTCAGTCGCGTGATGGAAACGACTTTTTCCTTAAACTGACTCTTATTAGTTATAAATCTGAATATTATTAATTTGGATGTTAAAACATGTTCTCATGTACTGTTTGTTCATATGCGGGTTATAAGAAGCCTTTGGTTAATGAGTGACGCAGAGCAGCGGTCTGAAGTTCGCAGCTCCCCCGCTGAACAATGGCCCATCACTGCTTACGACAGAAATACATGTGAAAGTAGAAGATAAATAATCGAAGCGGATGGGAGAGAGAACTCAGAAAACTGGCTGCAGCGAGATTTGGACAGCTTTTTAGCTTTTAGTGTGAGAAAGATAAGCGAAACATGGTCAAATTTGTTTTCTCGCAAGTTATTAAATGTAAATCTTAATAAAAAGCAATTTCGTTTAACCTGCACTTTTTCCCCAGTTTTAATTCACCTATATTTTTGTGCATGCTTATTAATAATTGTTCATTTTTTGGTTATACTGTTACTCAAGTAATTCTTGATGTGATCATATAATTTTCAGTTTATTTTGGGTTTATTTTAAGCCAGCAATATGGTCATTTTTAATCAATATTTGAAATCAACCTAATGATGAGTTTGTCCAATTTTGACCCAGTGCTGGGTTGCGAAACAACCCAAATTGGGTTGGTTTCAACCCAGCCCTTTTTTAGAGTGCATAATGTTCATTTTTTGAGGGTTTTCTTTGAACAGGACTCTCTGGTTCTTTAGCAACACTAAAATATTTTCACAAATGACTGTTTAAAACTGTAAAATATCCAAATTTGGACTGAATTCTGGGCTGAAATATGTTATCAGCTCCATGGTTCATTATTGACTACATTCACACCTCGAACCAAAGTGGATAATTTATTGATTAATTGATTTATCAATTGATTCTGAGCTTGTTCACTGATCTAAATAGGGCAACACTTATAAACCGACATACATAAAACACCCTCGTCTGGCATGTTTATCACATCGATGCTCTTATTGTTATAATGTTATCATTTCCTTTTTTTTTTTGCACCATCTATATTGTTATTTTCTAACTATTCAGTGCGAGTGTCAACTTAATGTACAATCAATAAGAACAATTACACGCTTGCGTTTTTCTCTTTTATATAAGCAGCTCATCAGTATTTTATGATCCATACCGAGGACGAATCAAGCATGCAGTACTTGTTACTAATTCAGTGTGATCTTCACACTGTCGTCCAAAAACACTTCATCAGAGGTGTGATCTTTAAATAATTAGTCTGTACAAAATGTATAAAAATACATACACTTTGAAGGACATATTGTGGTGTTTTGTCAAAACCTGAATGTAGGTAAACTTGACATGCAACTAATTCTCTTTCTTTTAATGTTGTTGTGTTGTCTGTCTCAGCCTGTTTTGACATCTATAAGATGCTGTGCTGACAGGCTTTAAGGATGAACTGAATGTGAGCCCTGCTCTTGTTTCAGCAGTCGGTTTGACAGCTTCTCATAATTACCCTCGGGCATTCTGTCGCCTCAGGTATGGCTCTAAAAAACGAACGTACTTACACTACGCAGTCTCCTATTTATTTCTCATCAACACTGATATTGAGCACCATGCAGTGTCTTAAAAACCTCTCTCGTTCGCCGTCATCCCATTTTGATAAGGTAATCATAATAGTGCATTTACCACTATAAACCACAATAATTAATTGAATCTTTTTTGGAAATTCCAAATGTTCACGTCTCAGTTTAAATTGTTCGCACTGAATTATACCCTTTGAATGATCAGGATTTGTGCATGAATGGTTCAAAATGATGTAAGATGATTGTTGACAGGTATCTGTGCTCTTGTTTTGCAATCCTGTGTTTTCCTCATTCTAGGGCTGCGTCCAAAAGCTTGTCCAAAATGACTTCATATGTGGTGTTCGCCTATTCCAGAAGATCCTGCCTTGAGTGTCCTGCCATTTCTGTTTCCTTGCTGTAACAGCCGGACCAAAATACAAAAATGTTCTGTTATTGGATGGACCAAAAAATATATAATTGTCCATTGAGCCACTGAGGACACTGTGATTGAATTTTATTTATGAAGGAAATGTGCTGAAGAAAGTCGGTAAAATATTTGCTCATATCATTTTACGCCGGAGTGCTTCACAAATGAGGGTCAGTGCAATTGCACAAAAGATTAACATGACGATAAATGCTATAGTCGATGAGTTGAATCCGCAACAACTACATAAATGTATCCACTAACCATTCAGAAACGTCCAGTTTCATTCTAAAAGTTGTCACTTCTTCCTGAGTTTCTCCATCAGAGGTTACGTTTTTACAATGGAAATTTCGGACATTTTGTCTGCATGAGATTCTCCAACTTTGTTGTTGTTGAGCGACCGAAGAGCGAGCTGATAAAGCTCAAGCCTTTTCTGGAAAGGGGGCCGGGAGCAGCAGCTCATTTGCGTTTAAAGAGACACACACAAAAAAAACTGTGTGTTTTTGCTCACACCCAAATGGGGGCAAATTTGACAAGCTATGATAAATGATATGTGGGGGATTTTGAGCTGAAACTTCTCAGACACATTCTGGAGACACCAGAGACTGATATTACATCTTGTGAAAAGGGGCAAAATAGGCCTCCTTTCAGGTGACAGAATTCCCGTTTTCCTCATGAGGACAAAGAAAGAAAGAAAAAAAGAAAAATGCCAACAAGGTAAAAATTACAGATGCTGCAGAAGTCCATTTTCCAGAACATCAATGTCTTTGTGCATTTCAAGTGCTTGTGGGAGCTATTTTTGAACCTACTTGTTTTTGCATTGATTGCTCTGAATTACTTCTTGGAAGGCAGTGCTTAAAAGATGTAATGATCACGGTGAACCGGTCACTGATTGTTTTGACTGTCCTCTTCCTGGATTTTAACATGAAAAGGTTCGGGAAGATCAGGCCACATCCAGTGTCCTGCTGTTCAGATGATGTGCTTTCGTCAAGCTGTGGTTTTCAGACCAGAACCAGTCAGGGGTGTGAATGGATTCAAAGATGGAGATATAATATTTGGTATATTGAATTGAGTTTCTCTGTCTTTGCTTGATGACAAAACTATAGTTTTGGCTGTGAATTGGTTTTAAATTAAGGTGTTTAATGTTAGTTTTATTTGTATCGCAGTTTTTCTTTGAAACACAATGCAATGAAGTGCCAAATTCTAAATACAGATAAAACGGCAAAAAATAAATATGTAAAATTCTGTTAAATTAATGCAGGGCATTGTTGTGCCCTACTTTTACAGATGTTTTATTATGTACAGCTCTTTTTTACGCTGTAGCTCAAGAATAATTTCCCTTACTTGGTCTGTAAAACCTCTGGTGTTACATTGTTGAATGCAGACTTAAGATCTACCAAACATGTCCTGAATCTGGAATTTCAAGATGTTGTATGTTGAAATGCAAGACAATACTGACCACACCATTCAATTAATGAGCTCTAAGCTGTGAAAGAAAAATTTTAATGGATCAAGTATTTAAATACTCAGAGGGGAACCCAGAATCCATTTGCCAGAATCCATACCTGCTTATTTTAAAATGTGCATGAAGGGTAGATTTTAAACTTGGATTTCACTGAAGTCATTATGCATTAAAAAAAAGGCTCTTTGAGGTTTAAAATGTATTAAAATATGCATTTTCCTTATTGATTTGTTTGTCATGCTTGCTCTGTGTTTGCAGATATTCTGAGCATTCCCTGTTCTCCTCTCCTCTCTGCTCATAGAAAACAATTAGCACTCATCCGATAGGCTCAACATTTCATAGGATGTGTTCCATGTAGGAGGTAGCCGAGATATAATATAGGGTCACTATAAGACAGTAGTAAGCTATTTATACCTGATCTGACCATTAAAGGATTAGTTCACTTTAAATTGAAAATTATCCCATGAGTTACTCACCCTTACGCTATCCTAGGAGTATATGACATTCTTCTTTCTGATGAACACTATTAATATTTATATTAATAAATATCCTGACGCATCTGAGCTTTATAATGGCAGTGAACGGGACCAATGAGTATGAAGCTCAAGAAAGAGCATCCATCCATCAGACATTTACTCCACACAGCTAATACAGGGTTAATAAAGGCCTTCTGAAACGTTTGTGTAAGAAAAATATCCATATTTAATTAGTTATTTCTCATTCACTGCCATTATAAAGCTCGGATGCGTTAGAGTATTTATTAATATTTCTACGATTGTGTTCTTGAGAAAGAAGAAAGTCATATTCATGAGTAAACCTTGGAGTAATTTTCAGTTTAAAGTGAACTAAAGTACTTTTATGCAACGCAATAGTCACATTCATTTCAATAAAAACTGTTCATTTCTGTATGGAAGCCCGTTTCCACCACTGTTGAGAAAATATTACGTAAGTCATAATAATGAGAAACTTTCTCAGTGTAATGACTTAGTATCTCATAATAATGACTCAACATCTCATAATAATGACTTAGTATCTCATAATAATGACTTAGTATCTCATAATAATGACTTAGTATCTCATAATAATGACTTAGTATCTCATAATAATGACTTAGTATCTCATAATAATGACTTAACATCTCATAATAATGACTTAACATCTCATAATAATGACTTAGTATCTCATAATAATGACTTAGTATCTCATAATAATGACTTAGTATCTCATAATAATGACTTAACATCTCATAATAATGACTTAGTATCTCATAATAATGACTTAGTATCTCATAATAATGACTTAGTATCTCATAATAATGACTTAGTATCTCATAATAATGACTTAACATCTCATAATAATGACTTAACATCTCATAATAATGACTTAGTATCTCATAATAATGACTTAACATCTCATAATAATGACTTAACATCTCATAATAATGACTTAACATCTCATAATAATGACTTAACATCTCATAATAATGACTTAGTATCTCATAATAATGACTTAGTATCTCATAATAATGACTTAGTATCTCATAATAATGACTTAGTATCTCATAATGACTTAACATCTCATAATAATGACTTAGTATCTCATAATAATGACTTAGTATCTCATAATAATGACTTAGTATCTCATAATAATGACTTAGTATCTCATAGACTTAGTATCTCATAATAATGACTTAGTATCTCATAATGACTTAACATAATAATGACTTAGTATCTCATAATAATGACTTAGTATCTCATAATAATGACTTAGTATAGCTGCTTTGACACAATTTGCATTGTAAAAAGCACTATATAAGTAAAGGTGACTTGACAATTTTTCAAGTTCAACTTCCTCCACGTTAATCTACTAACTCCCCTGACTGCTTTGTCGGAAAAAAATGGCGGATTTGGTGTTATGATTGGTTAGATCGCCTGTCAATCAAAACTGCCTGCAAAGGGTCAATTGCTCATAACCCATATTACTGAGTGAACCTTTAACAAATATTCAAATGTTTCTATTTCTACAACATATTAAACACAACGTCCTGACATGTATGAAAATATTATTTTACTGAGATCTTCAACCTTTCAATCAAAATGAGTTGAATGTACGTTAGAGTGGTTTAATGGGTTATATATATATATATGTCGATATTTAAATTTAAGTTTGGAGGTTACGTTTTTTTTTGTGTGTAACTGGACTTTAACGACAACGTCTTCATGTGACAACTAGCCCGGTCTTCTGACAAATCAGGTACTAAAAAAAAAAGAAAAAAAAAAAGAGAGAAAAGAGAAAAAGTCTGCCTCAGAAAAACAACGACAACAAAGGGGAAACCAACCCCATCACTAATAAAATAAATATTTTTATATTCATTACATGAATTATTATGATTAGTATTATTTTCCAGGTCAACAGTCTTAACATAAAAAGCCTTTGTTGTTCGCGAATCTGATTCCTCCGGTGTCAGTCTTAATTCTGTCCAGTAGGTGGGACTTTATGCTCGTCATTCGGAGCATCGCCTCTTTCAGCGGTACTTTCCTCCAGCTTGGCCACTGAGAGCATCTCTATGATGGACTGTGGAACGGAAAGTCGCGGCGAGTTGTGGCATCTGCTCTCGTTCTTTTGATTAGGCGATTAGATCACGAGCCCAGCCTCATATGATGTTCCCAGGCGCGCGCACTCTTATGTAGCAAACGCACTTGGACATTTAACACTCATATCTTCATCAGCGATCTCCACCATCACCATCCTCACCAGCCCTGGAAGACGTCGAGTCGCTTCGGACCCAAAAGTCATGGATGTATGGTTCTGTTCAGCGCTGCCGCCGTTCACCTGGAGGCTTTTCTTTCTCTCAAGCATCTTCCAGGGTTACTGGAGCTCCATGCTCGATTGTCCACCAACATGCGGCTGTTCGCCCACTGAGATCTATTGCAATAAGTCCGACAGTGGAAATTTCTTCCCTTTACTTGCTCTGCAAGATCCGGCGGGCAATGGCAGTAACAATAATGACATTGAAGAGCTCTTCAGGAACATCACGTCCATGTAAGTGGGCTTCTGTCCCTCTCCTACTGCGCAAAATGTAGATATAGGCTATATATATATTTCATATAGGAGCCGAACTTGCCTTGCACATCAAATATGCGCTAGTATATCAACTTTTATTTTGTATAATGCTTTTTTGAAATCATTTAACGGCGTTTTAATATCAAACACTGTGAAATTCGATGATGCTATTGCTGTTTCACTGGTGCCGATTTTATGTCGTGCTTCTGCATTCATTAATAATCATAACCTGTTTGCGTTCTCGTTGATTTAATCAATGCAGCCAAGTGTTATTGAATGACATGACTGTGATGATCAGCCTTAGACTTTACCCTTGAAACGGATTGTTTGTGGGTGCACATTAATATTCATATGCATCGTTGTGACATTTATATTGTAGAAGTGATTGATAATCTAAGACTAGTGAGCAGCAATGCACCAACAGGTTACAGAGATTTCTTTCATTCAGAACTCTGGACAGCTCCTACAATCTGCTGGATGATTGAATGCACAACATTGATGTGTTATGAACTTCTATATTCATGTGGAACATGCATGAGAGAGATGACTATCTGATTCTCTTGTCCTTTTCGTGGCTGGCTGTACTGTGATTAAAAAAAAAAAAAAAAAAAAAAAAATGTTTGCTCGCTCAGAAAATGGAGGGGATCCTTCAAAGTTTCAGTTTTTCAATCAAAAGTGTCTGTTCTTCAGGAGTGAAATTGGTGCGTTTCTCGAAGGGGTTAAATTGAGGTTAAATTTATGTATTAAGTTTTTGAAGCAAAAATACGGTAATATTGTAAAATATCATTACCATTTATTTTTCTATGTCAGTGTATGTTAAAATTTAATTTATTCCTGTGGTCAAAGCATCATCACTCCAGTCTTCAGTGTCACATGATCCTTCAGAAATCATAATAATATTTGCTGCTCAAGAAACATTTATTATTATTATCATCAGTGTTTTTTTTTTTTTTTTTTTTTTTTTTTACAGGTAATTTTTTTTCAGGATTCCTTGATGAATAGAAAGTTCAAAAGAACAGCGTTTATCTGAAATAGAATCTTTTGTAACATTATGAATGTCTTCCTCGCTGAATAAAAGTATTATTTATTTAATTTCTTTCCCTCCAAAAAAATCTTAGCGACCCCAAACTTCTAAAAATTCAATTTCAAATAAATGCTGTTCTATTTATCAAAAAATAAATAAAAAGAAATGCTGAAAATTCAGCTTTTATCCTGGAAATAAATTATATTTTCACAAATATTCACTTAGAAAATAGGTATTTTAAATGGTAATAATATTTTGTAATATTACAGTTTTTACTGTATTTTTGATCAAATAAATGCAGCGTTGGTGAGCAGAAGAGACTTTTAACACATTAAAAAACCTTAATCTTTTCAAACTTTTGACCAGAACTGTACATAAAAATCAACATATTTCAAATGCAACTATTTCAATTAATTATCTAATACATATATATATATATATATATATATATATATATATATATATATATAAAGACACTTTTGTGTCTTTTGTGATGTTGCAATCACATTTGAAACTCATCGTATGACTTACAAGCACATCATCAAGTTTTTATGAGGCCTTTTTTTTTTTTTTTGCGTTAAGTAGGTCAGGATTGCCATTTGAGAATTAAGAAGAATGTCAGGGTTTTGCTCTTTCATGCGAAGAAGCTTTACTATAGAATGGGACTGACCCTGTCTCTCCCTCTACAGCCCATGCAGTATTGGTTGAAGTTGTCCTTTAAAGGAAATTTGTGCTCAAATTTTGTTTGTCTCTCTTAATGGTTATAATAGGGATTTTTGTTGGGGAAGCTGATCGTAGATCAGTGTAAGCAGGCTACTCGGAGACATCTGCGGGGGCTCCACTTTTACTGAGGAATATAAATGAAGTACCTTCTGAGGCAACAATCAAAAGACGCATTGATAACCTGTGGGAGCAAAGGAGGTTCAAAAAGGAAGTGCTTGAGATCTGGAAACGGGGCTCGGGTTGAGCTGTTTGAGCTTTTGAAGTTTGTTTCTAAGGTGATTGTATTTTAATTAGCTTATGATGAATCACGGAGACAAACAATAGTCGTGTTAGACATACTGTATAGAATTGTTGCTAGCCGTTGTTGGTTTGCTTCAATATTTCACAACAATCTATCAAATAACATGTAACCTATAAAAGTCTTGGGATTTCCAATGACATTCATAGTGTATAGAATAATATAGTGATTAAATGTCAAATCAGGGGAATCTGATGAGACAGTTCATATACATACACACATATATATATATTATATATATATATATATATATATATATATATATAACATACATACATATACATACATGTATAAACATATATATATATATAAAATTTTATTTATTTTTTGCATAATTTTCTGACAATTGTCATTATCGCAAAATTTTTGAATTATTACTTTAATGTGAATTTATATATCAATATGTATTTATCAATACATTGTATTTATTCAATATGGTAAAAACAATTACAAAGTAAACTACAGCAGTGCCATTACAGTAATGAGAAACTAATGAGAATTACCGCTGAGAATAATAATTACAACAACAACAAAAAACACTCATAAGATGCATTATGGTAAGATAATTTTGGGGGGGAATGTGCTCAATTTGTCTGAAAATAATGAAATAATGGCACTGCAAAAAAAAAAAAATCATAATGGTTTTAAAAACTGGCTTCATTTGCTTAATGTAAAATATTATTTATTTTTCCTTTTCTTTTAATATTACAGTGAAATGTGCCAGCCCAAATTTTTACTTGGACACTAGAAAGGTCACGGCTCCTTGTTTAAAAAGCGATAATACACGCATAGTCGCATGGGATATTACGTTCATATCAAATTAATGTAAATGAATGAATAACTTGAGCTCCTCTAGTCTCACTAAATGGGTGATGGGAGTTCAGGAGAAGAGGAGAAAGCATTGGCGCTCTACAGAAACAGTGAGGATTTGTTTTTGAACAGAGCTTTCTGTTTAAAGCCTGCTTTTTCACTATCAGTAAATGTATCCCACAATGTAATGTAATAAAGCGTTGATTTATCCTGCTGCTTCTTTAATTGGAAATGTGGCCATGTCAAGCTCTGTCTGCGTGTTAACAGTGAGGTTTCTAGGTCAAAACGAGCACTATTCTTTATAATTAGAGAGCCTTCAGATAGCTAAAGTTCATCTGAGGGAGCTGCAGTGTGTAATGCATAATTATGTTGTATGATATGTATAAAGAGAAGCACAAAGAATCTAGATCTTCTGTTCAAATCGAGGTTAAATATTATTACTTAAAGCAAAACACTTGAGGCAGAGCATGACAGGATTTTACTTGAAAACAGCAACATTTGAAATTAATTAGAGACGATTAATAGAATGTTCTGAACACAACATTTCTGTAAAGACATTTTTAAAGGGGTCATGAACTGCATTTAAAAATAAAAAGTATGTTCTTTGCCTTCCAATTATAATGATTTTTACATCAAAAAACGTCCTTATTTAGAAGCAATAGGCTATTTTCTCTACCCTCTCTTTGAAACACTCCATTTTGTTAGGCATGCCGTATTCAAGTTTTGGAAGTTAACGCCCACTGCTGTGATTGGGCAACAGTTTTGCATATTAAAATCAGTTTCAATGTGTGGAATTGTTTTGAAAATGTTAGGATCAGCAATGCAAATAAGGTGTCTCTGCTGTTTTTGTGTCTGTCTTGTATTGCATGCGTGAATCGGTGGGTGTGGCTAAAGAGGCAATAGGGGTGTTCGGCTTCATGCGGCGCTGCACAGGCCAATCAGCGTCTGAACTGAAGCTGTTCCACGATTGGCCGGATTCACCGCATGACAACGATCACGTGTTTATTCTCACACCTTAAGTTCCACTAATGCTCTCAAATCTGCATTTGAGATGTAGTCACAATGCTATATTGTGTCATGCTAATTAGTACCGTACCCATTCGTACGGTAAACCGATTTCAATATCGAGACGATATGTATTTTTCAAAAACCGCCATACGGTTGTGAACGTGAAACAGCTGCTGTATCTAATCCATGAAGCCTTCTGTAGAGATTTCTATTAACTGTATACCATTCTTACACTAATGGAAACAACTTTATAACACAACAATAAATTACTCCCAACACTAACACGCTTTAGTACCGTATGATTTCCGCGATACAGAAAACACAGAACTTACTGTATAAAGCGAAACGTCACTGAATTTGGCAATTTTTGGAGGAATAAATCAAAAGTAGGGCTGTACAATGAATCAGATATCGATACGGACTAGTGTCTGTGAATATTTAGCTAAAAAAGACTCTTATTGAAATCTGAAATCCGCGTGAATGGTACAACTCTCGACATTTTTCGTATCATACACACAGGAAGCCAAAGGTCTTCATGACCCTTTAAAAATAAACGTTCGGTATAACTTGAAATAACCGAAATATTTTACAATAGAGATAATAACAACACTGTTCATTAAAACACACAAATTCAAAAAGGTCTTCTTTGAAATTGCACAGTAAAAATGTAGCCTACTTATTATTATTATTATTATTATTAATTTAATTTAATAATATTAAAGTCATTTAATTAGATTAAATTTGAATAATACATTTTTATATGTCCTTACAATGTTTATATAATATATATTCCTTGTACTCCTGTCAGTAAAAAGTGCCAAAATAAAGGTCCAGTGAAACAAAAAAAAAGAAAAAAAAAACACCAGAATCTTCAAAAAAAAAAAAACATGATACAGATTTTAAATCAAAATGAAAACTGATAAAAACCTAGTCCCCACTTGTAAAGAATCCGGTCTGTCTTTCGTCCACTTGCCTCTAGATGTCGCCCTCCCATTTCATGGACTCTATCCACAACACTACATTTCCCACAAGTCACTTTCCTTTATGTTGATTACTGCCCAGCTGTAGGCGATCTAGTTCACTATTTAAGTTTACTCTGTAGCCCATGTTGTTTGCGAAGTCTTGTTAATCCTAGCATTGCAATTCCGAGCGTTATATCCCTGTCTTGTTTGCCTGGTTCTCTGTTTTTGATGTTTATCTGCCTGCCTTTTGACCTATCGCCTGGAAACTCCCTACGAGCCTGCCTGTTCCCTGCCACTTCTGTTTGCTGTCTGATTGACCATTGCCTGTTTGACCACGTTTTGTTAATAAAGCTCGCATTTGGATCCTACCCCGCTGACTCATCATTACACCACTTCATTGATATTTAAATAGTATATGCTTATATTGAACTTTATTCTTGTACAAACAGACACTGTTTTAAGCAGTAAAGTATCGAATGAAAACGTTTTTGTGTATTTGGCAAATATTGCATTGATTTCACTTCACCTGTACTAAAGCATGGAAACAGCCAATGAAACTTACAGGATATTTTCCGGTACAGAGAGTGAAAAAGATGTGACATTTCAAAATATCTCATTAAATAGATCACATCATGAAATAATCACCTGGTAGCTGTAGTGGCTGTAGGAAGAAACAGAGAGCCACACTTCTCACTTTTGTGATTTTTACCCTTTGTGTCTGTTTCTCACGGCGGTAAAAAAACAAAGCTACATAATCGCAGCAGCACCAGAATGACAGCAGCGCGATGCCTCGACGTCACTCTTTTTGACACTGCACAGACTTCGTCTGCCACCACAAGACTACTTTCAAGGCGGCATTATTCCACCATGAAATACTGAACACTTTGAATCCGTGAACAAAATTCCTTTGATCCTCCTTTTCTAGGTCACATAAAATCCTACATGCCACAAATTCCTTACCAACACAACTATATTTAGATCCAATTTAATGAATATCTTCTCTCTTTGAAAGCGTAATTTGTGCACACTCTGCGAGTAATGATTTCGTTTTAAGCTAATAGTGCGCAAAGTTTTGAATGCGGTCCGCGAGACTGTATATTACAGAATGCATCACGGTCCTACCTGCTGCATAACATGCTTGAATAGAGTTCAGCTGCAGTTCGGATATAGGTTCATATAATATCGTGAAATGGAATCTGTCAGACATTCGCGCTTTTTTCTTTTCTCCCTAGACTATGAGCCGAGTAGATACGGAGATTGAAATTGAAATACAGCAGAAAGATTTTAAATGGAAAACGTCCTATCCTATTAAAAGTGTGTACGGTTCTTGTCATATGCGAGATTCTCCAAGGGCTTAGAATATGTGAAAAAGAGATGTATGAAAGTGTATCCGATTTGACATATATGACATGAAAAGACTGCTGTCACTGTATTTTTAATTCATATAAAATGATTTCTTAGATTCCTTATTTCAGCTATGCGTCTGTATTCATACTGACAGGTTTCAAAGATCTGCCCGCTGCAAACTTTTAAGGCAGCAACCTAACTATAATGGAACATTGTGAGTAAATCATTTGAAATGCAACTCTTACAAATAGTTTTCCTCACACAAAGTGCACAGGAGACTCACAGAGGGTTTAATGTATCACTGCGCAACTCTAATAAGCATTATATATATATATATATATATTTTTTTTTTTTTCACAGTTGGGGAGTAACAAAATACAGGTAACTTAGTTACGTATTTAAAATACAAAATTTGAGTAACTGTATTTCATTACAGTTATATTTTAAATGGGTGGTAATCAGATTACAGTTACATCTGAAAAGTATTTTAGATTACCAAAGTGATTCCTTTGAATTTTAATGTCATTTACACATTCATGTAAACTGTGACGGACAGTTAATGTAAACCGAAAAAGATGATTCTCCGACTCTGACAGTCTGAAAAAGCTGAGCTACATTTGTGTTCAGAAGTTTCATACCCTTGCAGAATATGCAACATTTTAACAACATAAGAGGGATGTATTTCACATAACAGAGTTTTACATATACTTAATGACCTAATTTATAAAAGTTGCCTCATTTAAATATGTACATATTGAATCTTTTCTGTCCTGTCATCACTGGATGATCCACGACTGTTTTCATGTTTTGTGATGGTTGTTTGTGAGTGCCTTTGTAATTGTAAAAAAGGTAATTGTGACTTTTTATCTCACAATTCGATTTTTTTTCCTCACAATTGCGCGTTTGCATTTCACAAGTCTGTTTTTTCTCAGAATTGAGATACAATATTGCGTATATTGACTTTTTTTCTAGCAATTGTGAATTTATATCTCAACTTCTTTGCTTGCAATTCTGACTTTTCTCAATATTTCGAGTTTATATCTCAGAATTTTGACTTTATAACTCGTAATTTCTTTAAATCATGCAATTCTGAGAAAAAAAGTCAGAATTATGAGATAAAAACTTGTAATTACTTTTTTTGTGTTTGTTCACACTTATTAGTATTCCAAAGTATTCTAAAGTATTTAAATTAAGTTACTAAACTTGAGTAATGTAACGAAATACGCTACAAATTAATTTTTAAAGCGTGTATTCTGTAGTGAAATACATTTTAAAAATAAATACATTTTAAATATATATATATATATATATAAAAAGTAAATATATATATATATATATATATAATATAATATATATATATATATATATATATAATATAAATATAAAATTTAAATTATATATATAATATATATAAATATATATTTATATATATAAGTAAATATATATATATATATATATATATATATAATATATATATATAGTGGCTGGTCTGTGTGTGTAATTCCACAAACGTGGAAGAGCTTCTGAACAAAGTATTTCAAAAGAAAAATAATTTAATTACAATTTTTGGAATCTGATTATGTCATCCAGATTACATGTGTGTGTATCTACGTAAGAAAACCTTTGAAATAAGTAATTTAGTTGTTGATTGCAGTAGCTTTGTATGTGTTTGCTCAAAAGGATCTGTGTAAGCAGGAATAATAATAATAAAAAAAAGGATCAAATCTTTCAGAAAGGTGCTTTTATGAGTCCCACAGCGAGCACAATGGAAACGCAACACTTCCTAACCACTACTTCACAGTTGGGCTGCAAAATTTCTCACAATGAATATCCGTCCTTACTTTATTTGAATCAGAATATAGTTAGTTAACACTTGTTGTGAGCGTGGGGAACTAGAGGAAGTCAGTGTACACACACTACGTTTGCTGTCCCAGCCGGTGGCTTGCAAATTATGATCAACAGCATGTATGTACCAGGACCCCAGATGGGATGTGCTTTAAACACTTTATTTTCACAGCCCAAAGTCTTCCAGATTTGCATGCTGTATGTCATTTTGGGCTTCTTGCCAGTACAAAAGAGAACAGTGATCCACTATTTTATTCAAAAGCTTCTCATACAACTATGGGCTGCGAGAAAACTCATCAGGGGATATGTCATGTATATACTGCTCAACTCAAGACAAGACAAGACATATTTAGTGCACAAAAGAAAGCTCTCTACATGATATAGTACTAGGAGACTTGTTGATAGACATACCTGCTGCAGTTTTGCACCATAAAATCAACAGCAAGCAAAAATATTTTCTTGTTTTTTATTATTAACGTGGTGGCCGGTGACAATCTGGAACACCCGATAAAGACTCCAGCAGCGGTGGTGAGCTTAAAGCAGTATTTACATGTAATCGTTGTATAACACTAAATTATTTTAAAATTATGGTTTAGACATGTTTAAGTATGCTTTCCCTATACACTATATTAAAGTTTTTTTAGTATAATTTTTGGGCTGCCAAGGAGAATATTCAATGACTCATATAAACAGTCATTGTTGAGTTTTAAATAAATCGTTCTAAAGATGGTCACTTGTCTGAAAAATCTGTTGTGTAACTTTTAATTTAGAAGTGATGTGCTGCATTTACAGTTAAAATGATCTGTTTTATAAAAACAAAATTATATTATAATTCATCATAGTGTTGATAACCCTATTCCTCAAAATATTCTCTTATGTGTTCTGCAGAAGAAAGTCATTTAGTTTTGGAACACGATAACAGAAATTTCATTTTTGAGTGGATTGTCAATTTAAATCCTTTTATTATATAAAAGTACAGCGTGCTCTCATGCTTGTACTCTATGTTAAATTAGTTGAGCATGTTTTTACGATTAAAGCTTTGTACTAGCGCCTAGATTTGTAGGCTGTAGGGTCCCTAGGAAATTGTTTGCGTCCTCTGTTGAGGATTGGATCTGGTGAAACATGAAGCAATATTATTAATGTAATTCGGTGCAATAAAGCAATGCTCATTACACATATTACAGCCCCATACAACACACACTCACAGACACTTTTTAGTCACAGACTTCAAAACAAATAGGGTTAGTTCACCCAAAAATGAAAATCCTGTCATTAATGTTGTTCTACACCTTCGTTCATCTTCAGAACACAAATTGAGATATTTTTGATGAAATCCGATGGTTCAGTGAGTCTCTATTGACACTTGTCATGTTTGGTTCGATTAAAACGAACCCTGGTTCTATTGCTCAGTTAGTGCGGTTTGTTTGAACATATGTGAACGCTGCCATCCGAACCCTGGTGCGGACCGAGACCGCTAAAAAGACGGGTCTCGGTCCGCTTCCAAACGAACTCTGGTGCGGTTCGATTGATTTATGAACGCAACACGGACCAAAGACATGTAAACGAACCAAAAACAGGACGTGACGTCACAAGATGCGACGCTACAAGTCACTGATTTGACGACGCGGGAAGATCGGTGTATCCAAAATGAGTCGAGGGCAAACGTGGAGCGACGAGGAGGTGAAGTTTCTGTTTCTGCACAACGGAGGAAATCCTGCTGCTGTTTTGAATGTTTTGAACATTTCATGAGCTCTTCGTGATTCTCAGCTGGTGAAAATAAAGCATATGTACACGTATAAAATGATGGCGTTTAATCCAGAGCTCAGTGTTGTTTTGAATGTTCGGTAAGCGAGCTCCGTCGCCAAATATACGTCATAAAAGCCGACCAATCAAGTCGTGACCGTATCCCTGTGCCTTTGGTTCGATGACTTAAGGTTAGCTGTTAAAAATGCCAGTGTGAACGCTGAGCGGACCAGGACTATATGTTTTGTTTTTGTTTTTTGGTCCGGACCAAACGAACCAAACCAACCGAACTACAAGTGTGAACGCACCCTCAAACATATTTAAAACAGTTCATGTGAGTAGTGGTTCAACTTGAGGCCACAGCTGGAGGACATACGACTGTAGAAAACTCAATGTAATGTTCAAGAAACCAGTTTGAGATGATTTGAGCTTTGTGATAAGGTACGTTATCCTGCTGAAAGCAGCCATCAGAAGATGGTAGACTGTGGTCATAAAGGGATGGACATGGTCAGCAGCAATACTCAGGCAGATTGTAGCATTTAAACAATGCTCAATTGGTGTGCCCAAAGTCTGCCAAGAAAATATCCACCACACCATTACACCACCGGCAGCCTGAGCCATTGATGCAAGGCACGATGCTTTCAAGTTGTTTACACCAAATTCTGACCCTACCATCTGAATGATGCTGCATTCAGATCAGGAAACATCTTCTGTCGTCCAGTTTTGGTGTCCTGTGTGAATTGTAGCCTCAGTTTGCTCTTCTTATCTGACAGGACCGGCACTGGTGTGTCTTCTGCTGCTGTAGCTCATCTGATTCAAGGTTGGACATGCTGTGTGTTCAGAGATGCTCTTCTCCAGACCTCCAGAGTTTGAGTTATTGTTTCCGTTCTAGTAGCTGGAACCCGGTCATTCTCCTCTAACATCAACAAGGCATTTTATCCCAAAGAACGGATGCTCACTGGATATTTTCTCTTCTCTGTAAACCATAGAGATGGTTGTGCACGAAAATCCCAGTAGATCAGCGGTTTCTGAAATAGACAGACCAGCCCATCTGGCACCAGCAACCATGCCATCTTAAAAGTAACTCAAATCACCTTTCTTCTCCAAAAGATTTCTATTTCAAATAAATGCTGTGCTTTTGAACTTTCTATTTACGATTCAAAACGAATCATGCTTTCCCCCCAAAATATGAAGCTGTTTCTTAATCATCAAATCTGCATATTAGAATGATTTCTGAAGGATCATGTGACGCAGAAGACTGGAGTAATTCAGATCACAGCGATAAATTACATTTTGAAATGTATTAAAGTAGAAAACCGTTGTTTTAAATGAAATGAAGTTGAAGCAGGATCTAATTGCAGCAGTTTTCATAACAGAATGTAAAATGCAACTGAACCAAACGCAGGCCTTAAATACACAGTGAACTAATAAAAAAAAAGAAACAAGACACAGTTGACATGACTAATTAAACAATGAGTAACCTAGGAGACTAACTAGAAGTGGGAACAAAAGAGAAAAAAAAGTGCAAAACTAAATTATTTATGTCCCTGGCAGTCACCGTATTGTGGTTTTTACTGTATTTTGATCAAATAACTGCAGCTTTGAGACATTTCGTTCAAAAACTTACCGGTTACACCTTTTTTAAGGTGTCACTGTTACAGTGTAATTATACATTTAGGTTCTCAGTGATAATAATTAACTACATGTACTTACTATAGGTCTAGGGTTAGGATGAGGGTTTGGTTTAGGGTTAGTTGCATGTAATTACGCTTAATTGCAAGTTATTATTACCGTAAATACATGTAACGTGTAACAGTGACTCTGTAAAATAAAGTGTTACCAAAATACCTTTTAAAATAACTTTTGAATGGTTGTATAAATGCTCTAAACAACATGCAAAATACATAAGAGCAGATTTTATATTTATATGACCATCTCTGTGTTTTCTTGATAAATTCTCCCCACCAGAGAGCAAAATTTGTGCCTATTTTCTCCCAAAATTGCCCATTGTTCTGTGTTAAGGAAGTCATCCCGTGCAGGTTTTCCAAACAAGTGCTCTCTGCAGCCTTTGGCATGGCAAGTGACATTGACGTCCCAAAACCAGGAAGTTATTGGCGTCCGTACCATTATTGCTGCTCTGTCTAATGCTCTCTGCCTCATGGGACCTAATTATGCTCATTTTCATTTTGGCTAAAGCTCAGGAGTGGAAGAGGGTAGAGATGTGCAGAATGTAGATACAGCACAGAAGGGGTTTTGTTGTGCCTATATTTAGACTGCCAGGTCTGGACATGGATCATGGAGTTGCGATGCATTGCACACAGTTAATCTGAGGCACATTGATACATGGCCTAAAAACGCACGCCTGCCTAGACACGGTTAGTTTGGGAAGGTTAAGTCTTACGCACTTTTGCTTCGATAATATTCCAGCAGCACTTTGGATCAGAAATACTTAACGTGGAGGAGATCTCCTTTGAGAATATGTAATTGCTCTGTTGCTGGTCAGAGTCAGATGTTTTACAATGAACACTTTTGGATGTTTTACCTTTATGTCGTTTTTTCCATGCAGCACAAAAGGATAAAGTATTTTTTCTCAATACAATTACAAAAATCCTGACTAAAGCAATCAAAAAGGATGCAAAAGCATTTTATAAGGAGTCCAAATAATGTTGTGTGAGGAGCACATCAGAATGTAAGTCCAGTCATATGGGATTGAAATGACATAGTAAGTGTGAACTAACTGTTAAATGATGGTGCGAACAATGTGATTTATGTTTTCTTTTAAAAAGAGAGCTCATTTCTAGGTCTGTTCTACATATATTCCTTAAACACATTTTTCTAAGTGATAAAATGACAATATAGGAAGATGTCAAGAATGTCGAAAGGCATTGCTGATAGTTGTATTAAATAGGGAAAATGACATTTGCACATTTTTAAAGGTCACTGCTAAATGGGGACGGTTTAATTGCCCCGTGTATACTAGAGGTGAAACATTATCGTGATTTTACCTCAATCGAACACCTTTTCCTAAGCAAGTCAGACAAATTGATCAGTGAGCTCAATATTTGAATACTTTTAAGTCTATTAGTGAGCAAAGAAGTCAATACAGATTTCAATCATTTCCAGTTCTCAAGTTTTTTTCCACAATATCGGCTACAATCCTAAATTGAAGTACTTATCTACAGCCTTGTCAAGTTTTAAAGTTGTTTTATGAATAAATATATAACTGTCCAATGATATAAGCAATGATAAGTGCAACAAAATTCAATCGTTTTTTTTAATGAGTCATTCCCAAATGTAAATGAGTCATCTACTTCGGGTAAAATAAGTATTGAAAACGTCAACAATTTTTAAAATAATTATTATTACACATGGTTCCAATGCAGCATTTCACATAAAATTTGAAATTTCGAACAGACATCGATATTTACTTCAGAAATCTACACAGACGAAGAAATCATAATTTTACTGTCTATTAAAAAGCTATGTGTAAATGACTCACACTAACTGAAATTGTATTTAATAGTTGGTGGAAAAGTTTTTTTGCAATTACAGCTTCAAGGTGCATCCTGTATGACCAAACTTTAAATGTTGAATACTCTGGGGGTCTGTCTTGTGAATTTTGATCTTCAGTTCCTTTCACAAATACTCTGTTGGGTTTAGGTTTGGTGATTGACTGGGACATTCTAACAACTTTATATTCTTCTTCTGGAACCAATTCAAACTCTCCTGAGCCGTGTGTTTTGGATTTGTTGTCCTGGTGGTAGGTCCATCAAAGTCTCATCTTCATCATCCTGGTGAATGGCAACAAATCTCAAGAATTCCCAGTTCCCATGCTCCATTCATCTTCCCTTCAATAACATTGATTCTGCCAGTACAATGAGAAGAGAAACAGCCCCATGCTATGATGCTTCCACCTGGAAAATATCACTGTTGGTATGGTATTTTTAGGGTCATATGCAAAGCCATTTCCCCTTCAAACATGGCATGTGGTATTGTTGCAAAAAGTTCAAATGTCTTCAAAATGCCCTTTCTTCAATAATGGAGCTTTCTGTGGTGAGTGTGCATGGAGGCTGTGGCGGTGGAATGCATTTCCTATTATTTTCTCTGTGACAACTGTTGCCTCCAAGTCTTTCTGGACCTCTTTCCGAGTGCTCCATGGTTCTTGGACTATTCTTCTGACTAACCTGACTCCCTGATCAGAAATCTTACGAGGAGCTGCTTTGCATGGCCAGTTGATGGTGGAATGATGTTCTTTTCAGTTGTGGGAAATGGCCCCAATGGTGCTAAAAAGGAACATTTAGGATTTGGAAAATCCTTCCGTAACCAGTAACGTTGTTATATACGGCAAAAATCTTGTTGTGAAAGTCTTGGGAGAGCTCTTTGCCTCTACCAATCATGAGATATCCAGTACTTGCATTCAGAGGTGGCTAAGCATTTTTCTAACCTAACAACATCAATTAACATAAACTGATTCTAATTTGCATAGGTGAAATCTGTTGCTTTCTTGCCTTGCCTTAGTGAACTACTTTTTCTTAGAGTGTTCCATACTTTTCCATCATTTCACTTTATTGCACATGACTTTTTTTTTGGATAGTAGAATTATGATTTCCTAGTTTGTATTGATTTCTTG
Organism: Opsariichthys bidens; assembly: GCA_037194245.1. NCBI lineage: Eukaryota > Metazoa > Chordata > Actinopteri > Cypriniformes > Xenocyprididae > Opsariichthys > Opsariichthys bidens. The sequence goes on along the minus strand of CM074280.1, from coordinate 29,877,090 downwards.
AGCTCATACCAATATATGGTCAAAATCTTATGTGAATTGCTGCTTTGGAACTTTAAGTATTCAACACTTATTTTACCCTAAAATATATTACATAATATAGAGAGTTGAATCATTGAATCATTTTTGCGAAACTGTTCATTTACATGAACCATCCGAACAAACTGATTCAGTAGAATGAATCGGACTTTCCAAAACTATGAGAGAACGGCTAAATGAGTCAGGCTTTCTTATCCAAGCTCTGTCCCAAATGGAATGGAATCCCAAATGGAAATCAATCCCATACAGACTTAAACTGAGGGAGGAACTTTGCTCTGCGGAGCATTCTAAACACCATTCACTCTTAAAATTAAAGCTGCCATTTGCCATTTTTGTTCCCCAAAGAACTTTACAGCGAATAGTTCCATCATTAGAACCATTATTTTAATAATCTAAAGAGCCTTTTTCCACTATAAAGAATCTTGTGTGGAATGAAAAGGTTCAATGGACGTTAAAGGTTCTTTATGGAACCTGTATTAAAGATTATAATTTCTTTTATTTTTGTCATTGTTTACAATTCTTTTACAATTCTAAGAAAGATGCCATTTTTAATTTGCTCAGTCCTAGTTTCTCTCCAGTGAGTCGCTTATTGATATGTGTATCTTTTGCTTGTGCAATTTAAATAACACAAGTGTTTGTATTTCTGTTTTTGTCTAGAAAGCACGCATTATGTACTCACTGCTCATCTGCTTTGCTCTAGCTGCTTCAATGGATTAATAAAGTGGTCAAATGGAATTGTATACTGGACTCTGGTGTTCTTACAGACACCCCTGCTGGAATCAAGCCAGACATTTCCTCCTTAAGCCTTACTCCCCTTCCAGAACCACTAATGCTAATAAAGAACTGCTACTTTAAGGCGTGTACATTAGCATATCAAGTGTTCAGAACACCCTAGCAACATGCTGACCAGTCAGGAACCTTAGGAACTAAGCACTGGTACAGACAAACACCACATTGTGTCATAAAATATAAATGCTACTGGGTGTCATTAAAGCTGTCTTGCACCAGCTGGACGTAAAAAAGTTAGATGTAAGCTCTACGCTGGACTTAGTTACGTCCAGCTCTGAATATTTACACCTGTTGCACCATCTAAAACTCGACTAGGCGCAGCCGCTCTTAGCGTAGATGATGCGCGCACACGCTGATATGTTCTACCGCAGTGTTAGTTGAGACACCGTTCGCATTACTATGGTTACAAATGTGGATTTATTGCCTCCAACGAATAGATGAAAAATGACTGTTGAGCCGAAAAAAAGAAAAAGAAAATTCAATTACTTTGATTTTAAAACAAGAAACATTATTTAGAAATTCAGTGAGTATATGCATATTTTGGTATACTAGCAAAATAATTCAGTAACAAAAAAAACAAAAAAAAAAACAAGACATCTGGCAAAAGAAAACAGCTGTTTACACATTGTACAATTTTATGGAGCAAATTCACTCTCCAGAACTTTCACGTTCACTGTTCCCTGCTGGTGGAATGATCTCCCTACCTTCATCAGAAATGCAGAATCCCTGGCAATATTCAAGAGACAGCTGAAAACTCATCTCTTTCGTGAGCACTTAACCCTTTCTTAAAAAAAAAATAATTCCTATCCTTTCCTTTTTCCCATCTTACTCTAGCGTATGTTACTGAGCAATGTATGAAACTTCCTGTGTCTATTTGCCTCTTCACGAAGAATCGCTTGTTTGTTTCCTCACTTGTAAGTCGCTTTGGATAAAAGCGTCTGATAAATGATTAAATGTAATGTAAATGTAAATGTAAAGTTGTAGGCTAGACCTATTTACATGGTGTACAGCATAGCCTACACAAATTTTTGGATTTTTTAATAACGCATGCATTTTGCAGATAATGCCGACCCGCCTTTAGTACCGAGGACAGCTTTGAAAAACACGACGACAGCCCATGATCTCAACGTTTTTATTCGCCTTTATTTTCATCATGGAAACAAGTCAAGACTTCTCACTTTACACATACCTTTGACTAGGCGTAAGATTTAGTCTCAGACGTGCGCCACGCTCAGATGGTGCAACAGGTATTAATTCAACGCGGGACTTAAAACGCATCTTACGTTAAGCTTAGTCTTACGACCAGTTGTACATCCATCTGGTGCAACCGACCCCAGAAGTGCTGCCTCACATAATGCTACATACATTTCCTCCGTTTAAAATGCAAATCAGCATCCAGGCACCTACGAATGATTCATAGCTCGTTAGTGCTAAAGGTGAGGCATGTGGAATATATACATCAGATATGTAAATCCTGGATTGAAACCTGAAATCAGCAACAGATGGAGTCCAGCTGTAATTTCATCAACTAGATCCATTAGAAATAAGGCATGTTGTACACCTGTCTCAGAGTAATTACATTTATTCAGATGTTATGTGGGTGTAGTAAGGAATCGGTGAAGCGTAAAACAGTTTGTTTACTGACTCAAGCAGTCATGCTGAAAAGTATTGTAGATGTGGTTTCTCTAATTGCTTTTATAGTGTTCGAAATAATTTCATTGGTTGAATTCATCAACGCTCTTTATTCTTTGAATAGAAGGGCAAGATAATAGTAAGACTTGGCTTTCGGCTTTTCGGGATTCTGTACTCAAAGCCTGTCTCTGAGAAGAAAAAGAAAGGTGTCAATCAATGCCTGGAGAGCACACCTGGGACAAACTGCTCTATTAAATATCTTCCATTAAGCTCGTTCTGTAGATCATTTAAACAAAGTCATTAATCATGCCCAGGCTTGGGTGTTGGGAACAATGGAGAGACTAGAGAGGAGATTATAGAGAAAACCGTCATGAACTTGCACACAGGCTTTTCATCGCATGCTGAAATGAAATAGGCGTAGAGCCTTTGATATTTGAATGATTCACACGGTTTAGGTTGTGCATCTGTATAAACACTGTTGATCCAATGCATCTGGATCACAACAATGCCATCCGGACTCAGTTCTATATCTCTTTGCATGCAGCAAGGAAGGTCTGATTAACAAACAAAACGTTCTTTTTTTCTCCGATGAGTCAGGATTGCTGATTCATTTATGTAAATGCAGGGCTGGGGAGTAACGAAATACAAGTAACTTAGTTACGTATTTAAAATACAAAATGTGAGTAACTGTATTTCATTACAGTTCCATTTTAAATGGGTGGTAATCAGATTACAGTTTCATCTGAAAAGTGTTTTAGATTACCAAAGTGATTACTTTGAGTTTTAATGTCATTTAAACAGCAATTGGTGATTCTCTGACACCGTCTGAAAAAGCGGAGTTAAGTTTCATGTTTTCGACTGTTTTCATGTTTTGTGATAGTTGTTTGTGAGTCATTTTATAATTCACTCGTCACTGCAACTTTTTCTCACAGTTAGTTTTTTTCCCCACACAAATGTGATTTTGCATTTTACAATTCTGACTTCTTTTTCTCAGAATTGCGAGATTTAAACTCACAATTGCAAGTTATAAAGTCAGAATTAGGAGATTCTTTTTTTCTTGCAATTGCAAATTTTTTCTAGCAATTTCATGCAATTCTGAGGGAAAAAGTCAGAATTGTGAGATAAAAACTTGCAATTACCTTTTTTGTGTTTGTTCCCCCTATTAGTATTCCAAAGTATTCTAAAGTATTTCGATTAAGTTACTAAACTTGAGTAATGTAACAAAATACGTTACAAATGACTTTTTAAAGCATGTATTTTGTAATCTGTAGTGAAATACATTTTAAAAGTAACCTACCCAGCCATGTGTAAATGTACACAAAAGGGATCAATTTATTTCCCAGTAAAAATGAGGAGGGATCAATATTGTTATCAATATTGGGAATTAATATTTTTTTATGTCATGACAATTCTCAGATTGGCATGCTAATGTATATGTCAACGTTTATGTATTTGGTCTTGGCGAAATAGATCTGCTACGCTACTGTAGAGCAAGTAGCGAGACTTGCTACCTCCAATACATCGACAGATTCTGCACACTGCTAACGGCATCACTACTGGTATTTGAATGTTTAGCCGCAGCTCATTGGCCGCTGATGCAACAGCAACCAATCAGCTGGGCTAAATAGACGATGCGTCTGCTACCAAATTGAGTTACCTATCAGTCTGTGCCATCTAGAGTTTCATGCCAGAACTTGGCATTTATGTACACACTGCCCAACCAAAAAAAAAAAAAAAAAAAGCCACTGTTTGGATTTAAATAGCCAAATGCATAAGAATTTATGTTTGGATCATTATTGCTGTGATTATTATATTTATAGTCAGGCTGGGTCAATACATCAACTCTCAATTCACGATACAATGATTCTGGATCGATTCTGAGCTCAGTTTTAACAGCAGATGGCACTCCAGGCTAATTTTTAACCACACACTCAAATGTTCATGAAGAAGAGTACTGGAGAGCGCGTGTGCATTCGTCATGTAAGTGGTTAAGTATACTTGAACCTCGGATCAGAATGCTTTTATGATGCAAGATTAATGTAAAGAGCCCACTGCGAACACCCTTGTAATTCGCTTAAACCTTTTCGAACTTGATTGATTATTTTAGGTTTCAGTGATGTGTGTAAAGAAACTGGAAACAAGCAGAGTATGGGTGTTTCTAAACACGTAGTTCTGTTAAAAAATAAGCTCAGAATCGATGGGTTAAGCATCCTTTTTTTGGGGCGATAAATAATGGCGCAAATACCAGTAAATTGAGTAGCACAAACATTAGTAAATCACGTTCATTTAAATACTCTCCTCCCACAAATTTTGTGTCTGAAAGGGAAACTCCTACAAATGCATATGCAATCAGGTCAGCCTCAAAGACAACTCAGTCAGGCCACGCCTAATTTCAGCGCTAATTTCACAGTGCGTGCCTTTAGTAAATATAGATAGTATTTTTTTAATGCCAAAAGAGGGTTTGCACAGTTCGTGAATCTGGCCCATAGACTCTTTACCTAAGCAATTGTCTATTTAAATCCAAATGGGGACTTTTTGTTTGGCCAGGCAGTGTATATATATATATATATATATATATATATATATATATATATATATATTCATTTAAAACTTGCATCAATATCAAAAGCATTCATTTTCATCATTAGTTAATCTGTTTTACTAAATCTCCTTGATTAAACTGACTAGTTTTAAAGGATATCTGTGTAAAAACTTAACAGGTTCACTTCCAGCAAGGATAAACTATGTTTACGACCGATGTAAAATCAGGGTCCTGAAGCAAAACCAGTGATTCGGAACTGGTTTTAGGCATCGTTCAGTGGTGGGCCATGAAGCCCATCCTCAGTGAAAGCTCTTTGGGGAAATTAGTGACCTGAAGATGCTGTGTAAAACCAATGGGCAGTAAAGTAGCTGGGCCTCTGCTGTATTACATTAACTGCAGTGCGACTCATTTGTAAAGTGTCACTCTCTCCACTGCTGTAAACAGAAACATTAAATCTACCTGATGTACTGTGCTAGACTGTGCTTGTGGCATTGTCAGGGTGTGTGTGGATCTAGAAGCGTGTATCCTTGTTTGCTTTTGTGTGGCTGTGCTCTGTCAGCGGCACATCGGTGATTTCTCCTGCTTAGAACACCTTTCACTTCTGTCCAGATTGTGTTTGTTTTAGCTAGCAGATAAGAAGCTTGCGGAATAGGATATTATTGCGCTGCATTCCCTGGCAATTGCTGAATTTAAATGCAAGCATGTTTTCAAGCAGATTCTGACACTGATAATGGTGTTTCAGTGACATGGTAGGGGAGGCGAGGGATCATTGTAACACCTTTTGATTTTTTTTTCACTTGGATTTTAGGATTTATTCAGAAAAGGTTTAAAGTCTGAATTTGATTGAACCCTGTTGAGAGCATTTTTTTTACGCAAATTCATTTTGCACGTAAATGCCTATTTTAAACATTGTTTATTTGCTCAGTGTCTGTTTATATTTTGACTTCAGGACAGAAAAAAAAAATATGACAGAAAAAAAAAACCCCCTCCCCCCAAGATTATAAACATGGTTTTCCTGCATTGCTGAGTTTTCAGTCCATTTATCATCATTATCATTGTATGAAAACACATTCACCATTGCTAATACTTAGGGTTAGTTGTTTGAAACCCTAAGTATTAAAATTCACCACATAACTCCTCCAGCACTATTTGTGCTACGGAAAGGACTGCTACCTCAAATCATGTGGCTTGTTAAGGAGAGGTGTTCTATTACTTTTCCCAGAAATCAGACAGCAATTTTTTCCCCTTGTGGACAATAAATGGGGGGGAGAAAATCAGTCTTTGAAGGAGGAACTTTGTCACTTGAATTTTTGGATTTTGCCTGCATTAATTTTAGCTGTCATTACAGTTACTGTAAGTTTAGATGTCAATTAAGCATATATATATATATATATAATATATATATATATATATAGGCTATATATATATATGAATTGAAGTAGTTTGTCAACAAGATCAGTATGTTTCACTAGAAACGGTCCTCGAAACAGAAAGGGCTTTGGCTTGCACTTGAAAAAGAGCCTCACCATCACGCCACACAGACGCCACACAGACGCCAGGGTCTCCGTAAGAGTTTTTGTTTTTTATATTTATAAAGGATATAGCTAGTTAAAGGGTTGGTTAACCCAAAAATGAAAATTCTGTCATTAATTTCACCCTCATGTTGTTCTACACCCGTAAGACCTTTGTTCATCTTCAGAACACAAATTAAGATATTTTTGATGAAATCTGATGGTTCAGCGAATCTCTATTGACAGCAATATAATGAACACTTTCAGATGCCCAGAAGATACTAAAACATATGTAAAACCATTCATGTGAGTATTGTGGTTCGACCGTAATATTATAAAGTGACGAGAATACTTTTTGTGCGCCAAAAAAGCAAAATAACGACTTTTCAACAATATCTAGTGATGGAAGATTTCAAAACACTGCTTTACGAATCTTTTGTTTCAAATCATTGGTTTCGTAGCGCCAAAGTCACATGATTTCAGTGAGTAGTAAATCATGGAATTTTCATTTGTTGGGTGAACTATCCCTTTAAACAATATAACACAAGCAAGAGTGTTGTTTTCCCGAATATCAGTGCGTCTCCGAGCAACACAGTAATGTTTTGGTACTGATTGAATCTGCGTTTTTGAGCAAATCATTTTAATAAATGACTCAATGATTCACACCTGGATTACTCAGCGGTTTTGAACGAACCATTTGAGTGAATGATTCAATGACTCACTCGTCAGGACAATGAGTTGCTGCCACGTACTGGCGGTTTAGTTTCATATTTTGTTATATTTAAAGAGATAGAATGTGTAAATAGACTAGTACGAGTGAAATATGACAAAACATTGTTGAATAATAAAGTAATATTCAGTTGCATTGCATGAAAGTCTTGTCTTTTTTTTTTTGCTTGTCTGAAATGCTCGTCTGTTTTTTTTTATTATTATTATTTCATAAGGTGACCTTTCACTATTTGTTTGAAACGTGCCTCTAAACTGCAACGGCCGCCTCTGAACAAGACCTCTTTGTATGAATTATTTTGGGAAGAGAGGATTTAATTGTGCTTGCTCATAACTGATATGACTATAATGAGTTATTGTGAGTTTTATTACTGACATCACATTTATTTAGTGTTTCAAGGATCCCAGCTCTCCCATATACAAGTTAACTTGTGTCTCTGGTTGTTCGACATGGTATACATGATAATTATCTTTGTATTTCCCACATGTTCTATGCATTTGACCTTATAGTCTAGGGTAAAACAAATTGTTTTGCTAATTATTTCACAGTGTGGTTTGCAAGTAATCACACCCTTAGGCATTCTGCGTAACCAGCACACGAATGCCTCTGAGAGAAATGTTACACGAGCGCTCACTGAACTATGATACATTTTTCAAAACTCCAGGGACCTTGCGTTGGGTTCCTGCCCCAGCCATCAAGCGGAAAAACACATATCCCCTGGTTGAATAAATTGGCGGTAATGGTGCTGTTTTCAATATTTTCTCTCTTTCTTTTGTAGACACATAGAGAATTGGACTGGATTGCAGATTCTTAAGGATGTTGACATGGAACTGTACACAGGACTCCAGAGACTGTGAGTATTCAAAAACAGATTCCATTGGTTACATGCATTTTACACTGAAGTCTGGTGCACGTGGTATGATTTGGGTCGTCTGAGATTTCTTTAATCATAGGGCAGAACATTGCTAACGTTAACTCAAGGGCTTGTGCGATATGATGTCTTGTTTGTCAATGAGGATGTCAAAATGTGAGAAGATTGATCACAAAGTCAACACTGTCAATCATGACTAGTCTTGAGATGTATATCATACAAGCAGACAGTTGATGTCACACAGTCTGCCTTGACTTTTACCCAGGAGACGCAGTGATGGACAGTAACAAAGTATTTTTACAATGTTACTGTACTTAAGAACAATTTTTAAGAGTATTTTTTATTTTGTTAACTTTTACTTCACTACTTTCCAAAGCATAAGATTGTACTTTTTACTGCACTACATTTCATAAAACAGGTTAATCAGAGCTGGATTGGTTCTTTCATGAAATAGATATTTCTGTCATGACAACTTTTGAAATGTTTGGCACGGTAATGTCGTATGACAGTGTTGATATATTTGGTCTTGGTGAAATTGATCCGCTACGCTGCTGTTGCAGAGCAAGTACAGGACTTGCTATTGTCAATACATACACAGACATACTGCTGAGAGCAAGTAAGACATGCTGCTGCTGCACAATATTGCCTACATGAATTACCCGCAGCAGATTTATACAGGTGGAGCTGGGGAAGAGGGAGAGCTCTTGCTGACCAGGTTGAGCATGCAAGCTCTTCGGCTACTGATACAGCATTAACCAATCAGCTGTGCTCTATAGAGAATGATGTTACTGCAGGCAGATTGAATTAAGAAAGCTATCAACCTGCGCCATCTAGAGTTTCATGACAGACCTTTGTATATATATATATATATATATATATATATAATATAATATATATATAATATATATATATATATAATATATATATATATACTTCTATAAGGTGAAAAGGTCTGGTGGGATGAAACTGACTAGACGATCTGCTGCAGATCCAGACCTCCCACAGTGTTTCATCACTCCCACTTCTGAGCTTCCTTTCACCTCGTCCAAGCGCTCTCATCTTTCTCACCTCAATCCTCTCTTCATCGTAACCTCAAGACAGTTTTCCTCTCCACTCCTCTTGATCTTTCAGTATGGAAGCCAAGTGGACTATTCCCAGCTTCCCATTTGCATTTTTCTCATTAACATTGCTCTCTCTCTCTTCTGCTGATGGTGGGCTCTCCTGGTCCCACCCACGCATGGGAACAGCACTGACCTCCAAGCCTCTAAATTACCCTCTGAGGTTTCACTAAAGGTCATTCAGCTTTAAGCACAAACATCGTAGACAGCATTGTTACATAAGCAAACACGTGAATGCAAGACCTGTCTGTGGAGGTTCAGTGTGAAATAGATTAGTTGAGTCATACAACATCTCAGCCCACCTGTGGGAAAGCGGATAGTTTGTGCACTGATATTATGTTGACTTAACAATGATGACTTGTTGTACTAACTTTTTTTTCAAAAGATCTATCTATCTATCTATCTATCCATCCATCCATCCATCCATCCATCTATCTATCTATCTATCTATCTATCTATCTATCTATCTATCTATCTATCTATCTATCTATCTATCTATCTATCTATCTATCTATCTATCTATCTGTCTGTCCATCCATCCTTCCAAAGCTTGCTCTATCCATCCATCCATCCATCCAGCCATCCATCCATCCATCCATCCATCCATCCATCCATCCATCTTAAAGAGATAGTTAAATAAAAACGGAAAAATCTGTCACCCTTCACTTGTTTCAAACCTGTTTGAAAACAAGACACAAAACATACTTTCCAAATATCTCATGTTATCCATCAATCCATCCATCCAAAGTTCTATTTTTCTGATTTTATCTATCCTTCTTTCCATCCGTCCATCCTTCCAAAGCTCGCTCTATCTATCTATCTATCTATCTATCTATCTATCTATCTATCTATCTATCTATCTATCTATCTATCTATCTATCTATCTATCTATCTATCTATCTATCTATCTATCATGTTATCCATCAATCCATCCAAAGTTCTATTTTTCTGATTTTATCTATCCTTCTTTCCATCCGTCCATCCTTCCAAAGCTCTATCTATCTATCTATCTATCTATCTATCTATCTATCTATCTATCTATCTATGATGTTATCCATCAATCCATCCATCCAAAATTCTATCTATATGATTTTATCTATCCTTCCTTTCATCCATCTGTCCATCTATCCATCCATCCATCCATCTAAAGCTTGCTCTATCTATCTATGATGTTATCCATCAGTCCATCCATCCAAAGTTGTATTTATTTGATTTTATCTATCCTTCCATCCATCCATCCATCCATCCATCCATAGCTTGCTCGCTCTATCTATCTTTCTATCTATCTATATGTCCCTCCATCCATCCTTCCAAAGCTTGCTCTATCCATCCATCCATCCATCCTTCCAAAGCTCGCTCGCTCTATCTACCTATCTGTCCATCCATCCATCCATCCATCCTTCCAAAGCTTGCTCTATCCATCCATCCATCCATCCTTCCAAAGCTCGCTCGCTCTATCTACCTATCTGTCCATCCATCCATCCATCCATCCTTCCAAAGCTCACTCTATCTATCTATCTATCTATCTATCTATCTATCTATCTATCTATCTATCTATCTGTCTGTCTGTCCATCCATCCTTCCAAAGCTTGCTCTATCCATCCATCCATTCATCCATCCATCCATCCATCCATCCATCCTTCCAAAGCTCGCTCTATCCATCCATCCATCCATCCTTCCAAAGCTCGCTCGCTCTATCTACCTATCTGTCCATCCATCCATCCATCCATCCTTCCAAAGCTCACTCTATCTATCTATCTATCTATCTATCTATCTATCTATCTATCTATCTATCTATCTATCTATCTATCTATCTATCTATCTATCTATCTATCTATCTATCTATCTATCTGTCTGTCTGTCTGTCTGTCTGTCCATCCATCCTTCCAAAGCTTGCTCTATCCATCCATCCATTCATCCATCCATCCATCCATCCCTCCAAAGCTCGCTCTATCCATCCATCCATCTATCCATCTATTCATCTATCCATCTGATTTTTTCCATCCATATAAATTTTGAAATTTTGATCTATTTATCTGATTTTATCCATCCATCCATCTTAATTTCAATCTATCTGATTTTGTCCATCCATCCATCCATCCATCCATCCATCCATCCATCCATCCATCCATCCATCCATCCATCCATCTTAAAGAGATCGTTAAACAAAAACGGAAAAATCTGTCACCCTTCACTTGTTTCAAACCTGTTTGAAAACAAGACACAAAACATACCTTCCAAATATCTCTGTGTTCCACATGCAGGTTTGAAACGACACGATGGTAAGCAAACGATGACAGAATCTTATTTCCGCGTGAACTGTCCCTTTACTGATGTAAAGTTCTTAACGTGTTTAAAGTACATAAGGCCTAATCAACATTTGAAGTGCAAGGCTTTTAAAACATTTGCAAAAATTCATCCAAAATTTTCTAGTTCAAACATTGGTAGGGACCACTGACCTGCCTGTAGTTCACTAGCACCATCGCGGCAGTGCCGGAATGAAATATCTGCCTACACTCGTAATCCCACCCCCACAAGTTCACGCATGTCACGTGAAGGACCATCATGAGGGTTTCGCAATAAGGCCCCTTGCATTTGTTTTTAGGCTTTTAAGAGCTGAATGGTTAAGAAGAAAAACGGTGCAAACACAGCCAACATCCCCCTTATATCTTTCACATAATAGGCACGGATAATTGTATTCCTAGAAATAGTTTACTATAGAGCCATCATCATAATAAAACTAATTCTGTACTGATTACTGTTCACCGGATAAGGGTGTTGTGAGTGTAATCACTTTTTGCATTAAATTCCTGTAATGAAAAGGATGCAGTCATTACCAATTAATGCCACCGAGACTGTGCACAGAGTCTTTAGGATGCACAATTCATTCCAGCTGCCGCTGCGGCTCAGCGCTGTGAAATTGGGGACCCTGACGATACCATTATTCTAATGACACTCTCTGAAGAGATGGGGAAGATGGCAAACTGAGATTGCTTCTGCAGTTTATCATCATAAACGATGTATATCAAGCTGCAAGGCTCTAATGAACTGTTGGCTTTCTCAGGTTTGAGTGATCGACTTGCAATGCCAGGTGCAAATGACCAACAACAGGGCCCTCAGTCAAAATTACCGGATGAACCGCGCTGTGTGGAGGCTGAAATAAATGTTGGTGGTCTTACCTTGGGAAATTCATTTCGCGCTCATCACTGCTGGATTGATGCTGGTCATTTTTGGCCAACCAATGACTCCCATCTTTCACGAGGATTTGTGCATTTTCATATAGTAGTCTCTCTCTCTTTTTTCAGGACGATAATGAACTGCAATTTACGGACGATCCAGCCACGTGCATTCGCACAGAACCCTCACCTCCGTTCCATGTGAGTACTGTGAGCGTGTTTAAGTGAATGAATCATTCTTGTTTACTTCCATGCACTTGTAAATAGCGTTGGGCAAGCTAGATTTAGTGCATATTGTAATAGTTGTGTGTGATGATGCAACTGACAGAAAGATTCACCGAATGAATCAGTGAATAAATCAGAATATTTGAGCCATTGCAATGAGTTTTTAAAAACAACAACCTCCAGTCTTCTATTGCTTTTGATCAATACGGGTAGAAATCAACTTGATTTTTTTTTTTGTGCATATTTTACACCATGTTTTCCTGGAAGTGCCATTCCTATCAGACGGTGATAGCATGCACTTCAAAATTAGATCAAAAACCTGCATTTAGAAAATAGACAAATGAAATTTTTTTTTTTTTTTACAGGTGCAGAATTATTTACAGACGATAGCTTTTACTTTTCATGTTAGCTAACATTTCTTTTAACCTTTGCACAGTTAATGGATCGAGGTGCTTTTTACCATAACTAGGAGATACCGTCATGATATTCTCATTACTACATTTTTTAAACCTTTCGTGGCAGTAAGCAAAACCTCTAGCTCTGACCTTTGGTGTCTTTCATAGTCTCACAACCGGAGAAACGCATGGATTTCTAGAGTATGCGATAATGGTCTCAATTACAGGCGAGCGAACGGGCTAAGCACTTCATGAATGGGCTAAAAGATCCCGTGTTCATTTGAGGCACAAACAGAGCAGATGGACACGCTAATTGTGTGGTCATTAAGAATATGGTCAGGAACTTCAGTAACAAAGATGATGACTGCTTATGTCTTATTTAATTGTGGCTCTCAGAGGATTAAAGTGGCTGCTTTTGAAGTTCTAATGGCGGATGGAATTAAATCACATTCAGTAATTCAGCATTTTCAAAGACAAAACATTGATTAAGGCGACGTGGAGTAGTTAAGTACAGTACGGCGACGGAGATGAATGGCGTTTTTTCCCAAGTTCAAGAAGTCGTTTCACTCAGATATCCGTCACAACGGGGAATTAAATATTAACTCAGCTTCCATTTCATCTTAAATAACTTAAAAAATACAGTACTTATTCAGTGCATAAATGGATCTTAGTTAAGTTTTTACTGTTTTTCTCTAGTAGCCTAAGGTGCCATTCACACAGAACAAAACCATAAGATGCAGGCAGTGGAATGGGGAAAAAAACATCATCTTTTTTAAAAAGTTGAACTTCTTCTAACTAGAGCGCAGCGTTTTTAGAACGGCATGTCATGCTTGAGATGCTGCAAAAAAAAAAAAAACATAAATAATATATATATATATATATATACACACATATATACACACATATATATATATATATATATATATATATATATATATATATATATATATATATAGTATTTTATTTATTTTTTTAGACGCTGCAAAAAATACATAACTAAAATATTATTATATATATATAGTATTTTATTTATTTTTTAGACGCTGCAAAAAAATACATAATTAAAATAATATTATATATAGTATTTTATTTATTTTTTTAGACGCTGCAAAAAATACATAAATAAAATAATATATATATATATATATATATATATATATATATATATATATATATATATATATATAAATAGTATTTTATTTATTTTTAGACGCTGCAAAACAAACAAATACAAAATAAAATTATATTATATATATATATATATATTATATATATATATATATATATATATATATATATAAATAAAAAACTGTAAAAGACTTTTAACTTTAAAATCACTTTTTGTGATTTTAACTGTAAAAGACTACTAAAAATGCTACGGTAAAAAAAAAAAACGTTAATTGGTTACAGAAATATTCCATACTATATACGGTCAATCACTGTAATACATCTAACCGTACATTTTATGTAATTTTACAGTAAATTTCATTTATGTTTTTAAATTAAATTGACCATTATTAAAGGTGAAAAAGAATAAGTCGTATAATTTACAGTGAAAAAATGTAAATTGACATTCCCAGCATTCCCTGCGTGACACTTCACATTTGATGTATTCTCGTTGAAATAATATTTTTCTTCTTAGTTTTTTAGTGATCAGTTATGTTTTACGTAACAACATATGTTGTTAAATGAATGTTTATTGCAGTTCTTTTATGTTTAGTGTGTTACCATGATGGTGTTTAGTATTTGTGTGAATGACACTGTGCACCTTCTATATATTAGTATTTTCTTCCTCAACTGTCTTCATCATGTGACTCTCTCATCATTACAATTTTTGGTGGTTGTCAGTGCACAAAGGTACAAAACGGATATTAGTACTTCAATAGCTTGGTAAATTAACATTATATCAGTTAATGAAATACAATTTTTACTGTAAATTAAAGTTAAATATATAAAGCCTAAAATATTTGTACCATTTTTTTACTGTAAATTTATGGCATGCATAGGATGCAATTTAACAGATTTTTTTCTTTACAGCTGTAATATGAAATCACATGTAAAAATATATATTTTGCATTAAGTCTATAAATAAATTAAGCCTATTTTAGCATTACCATTACAAATTTTCCTTCTTTGCATGAAGAGATTATTTTCAAGCCAATTTAGCAATTGGCATTCCTTCAATTTTTATTTTCGAGGTAAAATATGACCTGGACATTTTTGTGAGATTCACCCCAGAAATGAATCTACAATAACAATATATTTGGGTTTGACTGATAGCACGCTTCTTAATCTCCAAAACCAAATTTCCATATGAATGAATTCCCCTGCTCCCAAAGAAAAACGCTCGTTAATTCCGCACATTGGCTGGAGCGGACGTTTTGGCTTTTATGTGTCCTAAACGTCCTGTGTGCTAAATGACGGAGTGCAGTCTGGGTGGCCAGACATTGTGTCTCCACAGCCCACATATCAACAGGGGCCTAATAAATTTGAAGGACCCATTGTAGGGGAGGAGGAAAGGTCATATCCTCTAGGGAGGGCGGAAAGTCTCTCCCTCATTAAGTCTTTCTCCTCTACGTGATTTTCCTTTCCCAAAATGTCACTTTCTTCACCGAACCCCCTCCTCAGACATCTCATTCAATTACAGGGACAAATAGTATGTGATCATTTCAACATGACTCAGATCTGTACAAGAATATTTCAACAAAATGGCTTCACTGTAGGGCTGAGGGATCTGCATGAAATACATCTAGACATTGTAATGTCGTAACATAATACAGTCTAAATGCTTTTTTGTTTCTCATTTTTTTTATATATATTTCATCATGTCCAGTACATGCACGTCCTGATTTTGCCGAGTAAGTTGTTCCTGGACTCTGAAAATTGAATCTTAACTATCCATTAGTTATCCCAAAAATCAGAGGGAAATGATGTGAATAACACTGAAGATGTAGACGCATCTAACTCTCTAAACTTGACCAATTTTAATTTTTTTTTTTTTTTTGTCAATCTATATGGATTGTGTGAAGTACATGTCCAGATTTGTCATACAATATCATATCTCTATTTTCCCCATAAGGCACTGCAGGAAAAGGCATTGCTATTTTAGCTTATGTTATTTTAGCATTTTTGTAATGTAAAAGTCTGCAAATATGATAATTTAACAAATATTATTTAAATGAGTGCTTGTTGACGCCGCATTCATGTGGAAACAAGAACTGAAAACTATTGCATATATTCAGCAAAGCTTAAATGATTCATTCTCAGTTTCAAGTTTCACTTTAGCTATATAAATATGCGTTTTAACCCTGGATATTTTAAAATTCTGAAATAATTATCATGCATTGCACATCCTATCATGTAAAGCGCTTTGGAGCCAATAACGCAAAAGCGGCCAGCAAGTAAAGAGTTCTTCATGCAGTGCTTCGACTGTATATGCTAAATATAACACACACTATAGAATATTAAAGACAAACAAAGAAGCGGTTTGGGTTGCCAGGACAGCAAAGGGAATTAAAAATACCCCAAGCTCAATCCCATTACCAGACTTTGATCCTGATGAATTCGTACAGAATCGCACATTATACATTAGTAGACGTAAAAAGAAATGACATTAACCGCTGTGGCATTTTTATAACGTTATTCATGACGTGTAAAAGCTATTTATGAAAAGACTGACAAAATTAATTGTAATTTGAACAATTTTATCAAATTATAATATGGGTGACTGACAGTAAATAAAATGACCTTAAAATCAGTACTTCCCAGTTGTGTTTTCAGTATAAATCCTGTGAGATTCCGCACTGATCCTAAAAGCCTTTGCCCAGTGAAGCCTGATTTCTTTTTGTGGTCGTACTGATTTGTTGTTTCTTCAGGCAGATCCATCCAGACACTTATGTAGACTCACCAGAGAATGACATTACTGCTTTTTTCTTTTTTTGGGGGGCCCTAAATGTTTTAGTCAGACCAGTCAGACTCCATTTGGCAGATGCAGCCTGTATTGTTCATCGAGACAACAGTGGTGGTAAAATGGTCTATTCCTATTGCATCTATTTACGGCGTTCATGCATGTTACAGAGTATTTCTCAAATACCGCAGCTGTGAATGATATGAAGGAGGGCTTTATTTTAAACTCCCAGAAGTCACATCACATATCCGATCAGATCGGAACTGGTGATTTCAGCTGTTTTTGTGCAAAATGTGCGTCAGATGATCAGCGAAGAGACCGTACGCAGTCCACAGCTTTGGTTGTAGCTCAGTAGAAAGGTTTAGAGGTTGTGAAATCTGTTCAGACATCCCCATAGGATATGCAGAATGCATAGCATTTACCCTATGTGGCGTGATAAGCTAATAGCTGTGGTCTGACAGTAAGAATTCAGAGGGGGTTTGTCCACTAATTTGATATTCTGCTTGGATTAATTGCTGCTTTTACACCCTTTTGTTTCGTTACACCACATTTGAATAGGCTTGGGAAGCTTTTTTTTTTTTTGTGTGTGGTTTTACAACATATCATGCGTTATTTTTTCAATGAATACATAAAAAAAAAAATAAAAAAAAATGCAATGCTAAGTTCCTTGCAAGCACAAATGACAAACCATACATTACATTGTTTTTGTAATTTTTACAGAAAAATACAGTAAAACATCTATGGTAAAAAAAAAAAATGTTAATTGGTTAAATGTAAGATATCTTGCCATATATGGTGAAAAACTATAAATCGTTTAACAGCACAATTCTACTGTAAAATACTGTCAAATGCGTGTTTTTGCAAGTAAAAACTATGAATTACCATTTTATTTACAGTAAAAAAACAGTAAAAGGACATTCATGGAAGTTCCTGCCTCACATAAATAATGGATAATTTTGTTTCTTCTTAATTTTATCAGTAATGTAAAAGTGTGTTTTATTTTCTATTATTTAGTTTAAGCTGCAATATGTAAGATTTCTGCTGTAAAATACCCAAAATCTACTGGGCCAGTGTTATATATTTTGTTCAGTTGAGTACTCATTATATCCCAAATGTTTCAAACTCCTTTGCAAATCAGGAGAAAAACGCAATTTTAACCAAGGATTTGGGACGTGTGAGGGAGTCGCCTGTAGATGGCGTCATATGCAGGTTATCTTCGGTTTCCGGTCTTATTTTGTAGAAACCATGGAAACACCAAAGACGCTTTAATGTATTACATGTTTTATTAGACAAGGGAACATCTGTTTTGATACATTTATGGACAGAAAACTAATTATTGTAATATTTACCTGTAATATTTACTCTTATTGTTTTAATCTAATTTTCTTGATTTTTTTTGCGAGTACTATGCTTTGTAGCATAATAAAAGTCCCGCTGCTCATGAGGCGTGTGTCGCCAAGACAGACATGTTCCTGGATCAACATATTTCGTTGATACTGGAAAAACATTCCTGTCCAAATATTTAGCCTTAAACCTATACCTACCCCTAAAACTGACACTACCCCTAAAATCAGAGGCAAATGATATGAGAATAACCCTGATGTAGAAGCATCTAACTCTGGTTGTAAGTCTAAGTTAAAGGTCCAACGATCAGTTTCAGTGCAGCTTCAAATGCTATGATCCCAGATGAGGAATAAGAGTCTTTTCTAGCAAAACGATCTATCATTTTCTACAAAAAAAGTTATATACTTTTTAACCACAAATGCTCGTCTTGCACTGCTCTGTGATGCGCCACGCATTACGTAATCATGTTGGAAAGGTAAGCGGAAGTACAAGGGTAGCAGCGCATTTTCTCCTTTAACTTCAAAATAGACCGCCATTGTTGTTTTACCTTTTTTTGTAAAGGCAGTTTGACACGTTCGCTTTGTAAACACTTGCTCGGTATTTCCTCCTGCGCCACATCGCAGAGGTAGTGCAAGATGAGCATTTGTGGTTAAAAAGTATATAATTTTTTTTTTTTTTTTTTTTAGAAAATGACTGATCGTTTCTCGTCTTATTCCTCATCTGGGTTCGTGTAGAGCGCTTTGAAGCTGCATTGAAACTCGTTGGTGTTTGGATAAAAATCCTGGAATGTTTTCCTCAAAAAGCTTAATTTCTTCTCGACTGTAGAAAGAAAGACATGAACATCTTGGATGACATGGGGGCGAGTAAATTATCAGGAGATTTTCATTCTGAAGTGAACTGATCCTTTTAAGGAAAAAAAGAAAATGTGTTGTCTGACTTTCTTTTTTACATACATCTGAGTTTCATTCCATGAATAAATTATCCATTAAGGATACTGGGATCTTGTGCGTTTTACATAGGGTTTCTTCATTAGAATAAAGTAAATGTTCAAAGGTGACTTTATAGATTTTTAAAAAAAATATAGAATCATAATTATATTTTATTGCTGACGGCCTTTAGCTTGCTTGCTTGACCTTCGGTGCCGTTTGGCCAGTCCAGACACCAGCAAAAAAACATATTCTGCCATGTTTTGCACTTGCGTGAATGTGGTTGTCATGAATTTTTCTTTTCAATTATCCTGATGAATATTCATTTTTGCTCATGATGTGAATAGGTCATCTGGGTTGTAGCGTTTCCATTTTGCAATTGGTATGAAAGAGCCTTTAAGAGTCAAGCTTTTTGTCCATTTGTCAAATTCTCCATCCTCTGACTGCGATGACCAAGTTTCCAAAAGTGTAGTTTTATGTTTTTTCATGCTATTTAATAAACATTACATTATATTTTATCAGAAGAGGATACTTCACCGTACCAGTTTGTAGCTCTAACATTGAAAGATGATCTATAGTGAGCGACTATAATTGCAATATGGCAGATGTATGACACACAAGTCAAAGTTATTGTTGTCTCTGCAGGCTTATGTAATCTAACTAATGTAATTTTTCCCGCAAGATTTCTATCTTTTAAATAAGATTAGGGTGTATTGATCCACCCCAGCTCACATGCTTTGCTCAGTCAGCAGGTTGGATTTTGACAGACAGTTACGGGCTCTCGGCCTGACACTGTGTGTACATAGGTAAAGACAGCCTCTCCAAGCCGCTGTCACTCATTCCAGTCCAACACGTTTTATCACAGCTGCAAGCTCAAGCTCATCACTGTCTGCTCAAACTCCAGGGGATTGTAGGGAGATGTCTTCCATTCACACCTTGTCCGCTCACTGTCGGGGTCATCTTGTTTTAGCCTGCTTTCTCGACAACAGCTGATACAGCATAGGATGCGTTTCATCCCAGACAATGAAGAAGAAGAAAAAAAAAGTTTTTTGGTGCACTGAACATTGTTCAGTCTCAGTCGGGTAGCCTGTTTAACATAATTGCAGAAAAATGTGAACAAAAACTGAACTCGCAGTGACATTTATTCAAGTTTTTGAGATGTTTCAGGCACTGAGCTAAGTTGTTTACATGACTGGTTCAGTACGGCAAATTTGCACATATAATTACATTTTTATTTCCATTTTCATTTTTTTCTGCAGTAACTTTGAGCTTCCGTGCTTATAAGAAGCGATCAGGCTTTTATCGAATTATCGGCTGCAGCTGCATTTGGCTGAATCGTTTCACTTTCTTGAGCATGCAAGCTGAAACTTAAGAAATAAATGATAAAAGTCCAAGTCTAAAACTGATATTTAAAGTAAAAGTGAAGCTGAAGCAATACGCTCAACCAGTGTGATAGACAGGCTTACTGGTTGCACTTTAACCCCCCCCCCCCCATAAATATATAGGTGCATAATACGAAAAATAACATTAAACTTGAAAACGATTATCAGTGCGATTATGAATTTGCAAAGGCTGTGATTATTGTTTTTTATGCGCAGCTTGTCAGTGAAGTACGGCTCCAAATGCTAATCCATCTGAAAGCTCTGCTTGAAAGTCGCTTATAATGTACATTTGAAAAAACAACGTGCATCAAACATCTTTCCAGACATGAGAAGCATTAATTAACATCTTGTCCAACAAAAGAAAAGATTAATAACATGTTTTTACTCCAAACTCACTTCATAACGACAGTTGAGCATCCTTCTGTGAGATGATGTGGCTTCTTACACAGAATAAGGCAGTCGTGTGTCTATTAGTCATGTTTAAAGCATTTCAATCTTTTGTTAATTCAGCTACAGAGATATGACACGTGTTTTCTTCTTCTGCTGCAGGGCGTAGTTTGAGTTTCTGCGCAAGAGCGCCCTCTGGCGTTCAGATGGAGAAACATTTGCTACTGAACACAGAGCTGTACAGCTCTGACAAGCTGCGCATTAAATAATCGCAGCCTCTGCCAAATCGCGTGCGATTTAATAGCGACAAATCGTGCAGCCCTAACCGATAAACACATTTACTTACAGATGTGAGTCTCGAAACATTCTGTACAGTAGCTTCTCAAATACTGTCTGTATGGAACATGGAGTGGGAGTCAAACCTGTATTCTTTTACCAGTGATAGAATAATAGAAGAACTAAGTAATATCAGTGATGGTGACAGCCATAAAACTGAGAAGTCTTCATGGAAAGAGGCCAATGAACCATCAAAATTCATAAACCGAGAGCAGCTTTTATATCCGGGTGGAGAGCGGATCAATTGAGTCGCGTGTGGAACACAAAACTGACGTTAGCCGCTCTGGTGGAAAACAGCGAATGGATATAAAACCCTCAGAAGATACACAGCTCACATCTCGCAAGTTTTTACGTGCAGTTTTCAGCAGATCATGACTATTAGGCGAATATGGCACCTAAATCTTGTCACGTAATTTTACATCATTGTAACTGTGTAAAATTGTATAATCTAAAAAGTGTAATTGTATTTCACAACATTACTATTTCAACTGTATTTTGGTACAATAAGGTTCATTAGTTAAACATTAGTTAATGTATTAACTAACATGAACTAACTAAATTCATGTTAATCTTCGTTAACGTTAGTTAATGAAAATAGTCGTTCATTGTTTGTTCATGTTAGTTCACAGTGCATTAACTAATGTTAAGATGTATTGTAAATGTAAAAATTAACATTAACAAAGATGAATAAATACTGTATATGTGCACTTCATTATTAGTTCATGTTAACTAATGTAATTAACTAATGTTAACTAATGAACCTTATTGTAAAGTGTTACCTGAATTTTTGATCAACTTAATGCAAAAACATTCAAAGAAATCTTTTCAATTCCAAACTTTTGACCGGAAGCTTATCTAACAGTTGAATCATTTCCACCACCGCTCGGTCTGTACTTTGATACAGCTAAACCCTATTTTGTACTTGCCTTCAAATACACCAACCGTAAGGTCAAAGCTTGTCAGGACAGATACTAGAGGGTCCCGCGAACGACAGAGGTGTGAGGGGCACTAATGAATGCCGAACTGTCAGTGTGCCCAGACCTGGCAGAATGCCGGCACCTCTCAGCAGCTCATAGCTGTCATCCACGGAGCTGCCGTGCCCCGACACCTGGGCCCGCCACCTTCAGCTGCTCTGATGAGTTGAGAGACAGGGGCAGATGGCAATGTTGAACTGGCACAGGGTTACGGTGTTTGGAGCAAAGCTGCACGCCCCTGCAAAACTCAATCAGTGGGCTGCCTTGATCTGGTCGATCCACTGGAGATTTGGTTTTCCTAACGTAATTGGACCCTCTGTATCTTAGAGATCAACTAAAAGCATGGAAACAGATGCTTAAAGGAGTTAGTTCACCCAAAAAGGAAAGTTCTGTCATTAATGACTCAGCCTCATCATCTTCATCTTCAGAAGACAAATGAAGATCTTTTAATGAAATCTGAGAATTGTCCATAGACAATCCACACTTCAAGCGTCAAGTTCTTAAAGTGATCATGAAACGAATCCAAATGAATTGATTTAGTCCAAATTTTACTTGATCAATTTATATGATGAACAGATTGAATTTGGGCTTTTATTCACATTTAATCATTGATCAGTCGGCATAAACAGAACCTCATTGGTTCTTGTTGAAGCTCAAACGTGCTGCGTAACACGAGAATGAACCTCATTGGTTCTTGCTGAAGCTCAAACGTGCTGCGTAACACGAGAATGAACCTCATTGGTTCTTGTAGAAGCTCAAACGTGCTGCGTAACACGAGAATGAACCTCATTGGTTCTTGCTGAAGCTCAAACGTGCTGCGTAACACGAGAATGAACCTCATTGGTTCTTGTAGAAGCTCAAACGTGCTGCGTAACACGAGAATGAACCTCATTGGTTCTTGCTGAAGCTCAAACGTGCTGCGTAACACGAGAATGAACCTCATTGGTTCTTGTAGAAGCTCAAACGTGCTGCGTAACACGAGAATGAACCTCATTGGTTCTCGCTGAAGCTCAAACGTGCTGCGTAACACGAGAATGAACCTCATTGGTTCTTACTGAAGCTCAAACGTGCTGCGTAACACGAGAATGAACCTCATTGGTTCTCGCTGAAGCTCAAACGTGCTGCGTAACACGAGAATGAACCTCATTGGTTCTCGCTGAAGCTCAAACGTGCTGCGTAACACGAGAATGAACCTCATTGGTTCTCGCTGAAGCTCAAACGTGCTGCGTAACACGAGAATGAACCTCATTGGTTCTTGCTGAAGCTCAAACGTGCTGCGTAACACGAGAATGAACCTCATTGGTTCTTGCTGAAGCTCAAACGTGCTGCGTAACACGAGAATGAACCTCATTGGTTCTTGCTGAAGCTCAAAGGTGCTGCTTAACACGAGAATGAACCTCATTGGTTCTTGCTGAAGCTCAAACGTGCTGCGTAACATGAGAATGAACCTCATTGGTTCTTACTGAAGCTCAAACGTGCTGCGTAACATGAGAATGAACCTCATTGGTTCTTGCTGAAGCTCAAACGTGCTGCGTAACACGAGAATGAACCTCATTGGTTCTTGCTGAAGCTCAAACGTGCTGCGCAACACGAGAATGAACCTCATTGGTTCTTGCTGAAGCTCAAACGTGCTGCGTAACACGAGAACGAACCTCATTGGTTCTCGCTGAAGCTCAAACGTGCTGCGTAACACGAGAACGAACCTCATTGGTTCTTACTGAAGCTCAAACGTGCTGCGTAACACGAGAATGAACCTCATTGGTTCTTGCTGAAGCTCAAACGTGCTGCGTAACACGAGAATGAACCTCATTGGTTCTCGCTGAAGCTCAAACGTGCTGCGTAACACGAGAATGAACCTCATTGGTTCTCGCTGAAGCTCAAACGTGCTGCGTAACACGAGAATGAACCTCATTGGTTCTCGCTGAAGCTCAAACGTGCTGCGTAACACGAGAATGAACCTCATTGGTTCTCGCTGAAGCTCAAACGTGCTGCGTAACACGAGAATGAACCTCATTGGTTCTTGCTGAAGCTCAAACGTGCTGCGTAACACGAGAATGAACCTCATTGGTTCTTGCTGAAGCTCAAAGGTGCTGCTTAACACGAGAATGAACCTCATTGGTTCTTGCTGAAGCTCAAACGTGCTGCGTAACATGAGAATGAACCTCATTGGTTCTTACTGAAGCTCAAACGTGCTGCGTAACATGAGAATGAACCTCATTGGTTCTTGCTGAAGCTCAAACGTGCTGCGTAACACGAGAATGAACCTCATTGGTTCTTGCTGAAGCTCAAACGTGCTGCGTAACACGAGAATGAACCTCATTGGTTCTTGCTGAAGCTCAAACGTGCTGCGCAACACGAGAATGAACCTCATTGGTTCTTGCTGAAGCTCAAACGTGCTGCTTTGCGAATGTGTGCAGAAATGTGTGGGTTGATGAATGTTATTGTAGAATAAAATTCAGTCTATTCATAATTTTTACAATCTCTTTATGAAATTTTTGAAGTGTCAAATTCTCAGTTGTGAAGGCTGTCCATGGAGAGGCAGAAATTACTCAGATTTCATCAAAAGTATCTTCATTTGTGTTTTGACGATGAACCAAGGTCTTATGAGGGTGAGTAAATGAGGACAGAATTTTAGAATTTTGGGTGAACTAACCCTTTAAGACTGTACTCTTCTGCTCAAAAATGCTGCATTTATTTGAAAATACAGGTCAAAACAGTAACATTGTGAATATTATTACAATTTAAAGTAATTATTTTCTATTTTAATATATTGTAAAATGTGGAAGGCAAAGCTGAATTTTCCGAAGCCAATATATGCTGATTTGCTCAAGAAACATTTTTTATCGTTATCAGTGTTGAAAAGTTCTAATGTTTTTCAGCATTTTTTGATGAATATAAAGTATTTAAACAAAGCGTTTATCTGAATTTTTTGTAGCATATTTGTTACTGGCTTTTTTGATCAATTTACTGCATTCTTGCATAATTTCTTAAAAAAAAAAAAAAAAAAAAAAAAAATAAAATATATATATATATATATATATATATATATATATATATATATATATAGGTAAGAAATTAAGCAAGAATACATTACACTAATCAAAACAGCTGGTAATGTATGAAGAAAAATATTGGACAGAATGAGTTAATTAATGCAATGTTACTTGGCAACTGAACAACATATGGTTATGCTAATGCTCAACTTTAAACAATTACTTTGCAAAAAAAAAATGTTTATTGTTATGGTTAATATTAGTAATGTACTTGAGCATCAGTGTCTTTTCTAAAAGAAATAAGACTCTCCATGCGTCGTGTTACAGTGATTTCACCACAGTTAAGGCGTAATCTTGGTACAATGACTGGCTTCCTGTGACTATACTGCCTGAAAACAAACAACAACCTAGAAGTCAGCTGTGGACCATAAAGGATGGATTGAATAGTGATGGGATATGAAATGAAATCACACTGCCCACAGAGTTTCCTGTTTTAGTTTTTGGCATCATCTCTGCCAAGCTGACCAATATGGCACATCAAGGAGAAAAAAAAAAAAACCCTCTGAGACTTGACAATGCCAGTGTCCTATTGTCTGGAGGCCTAACCTGACAGGAGAGCTCTGGCCTGTTAGGCTTCCATGGGTTTAAATTAGATCAGTCAGATGAGCAGATACATGCACAGCATAATGTTGAAAATATATGAAACCTGCGCCTTTGTGATGCATATAGTACTGCACACTGCAAATAAACATCTTTCATTACAGTTCCATTTTAAATGTGTGGTAATCAGATTACAGTTACATCTGAAAAGTGTTTTAGATTACCAAAGTGATTACTTTTTTTAGTTTTAATGTCATTTAAACAGCGATTGGTGATTCTCTGACAGTCTGAAAAAACAGAGTTAAGTTTCGTCAACATTTTAATACTTTTAAGAGGGATCATAAACATTTTGATATTTTTATTTAGTACTGTCCTGAACAAGACAAAATGACTGAATTTATAAAAAAAAAATTGCCCAACTGTCAACTTTACTGTCCTGTCATGACCTGATGATCCACGACGTTTTCATGTTTTGTGAGTCATTTTATAATTCACTCGTCACTGCAACTTTCTCACAATTAGTTTTTTCCCCTCAAAAATGTGAATTGCGAGATTTAAACTCACAATTACGAGTTATAAAGTCAGAATTGGGAAATATAAACGTGCAATACTGACTTTTTTTCTTGCAATTGTGAATTTAGTATGTGAATTTGTATCATAATTCTGACTTTTCTCAGTATTGTCAGTTTATATCTCATAATTCTGACTTTTCTCAATATTGTCAGTTTATATCTCATAATTCTGACTTTTCTAAATATTGTCAGTTTATATCTCATAATTCTGACTTTATAACTCACAATTGCAACTTTATATCACGCAATTCTGAGGGAAAAACGTCGGAATTGTGAGATAAAATCTTGCAATTACCTTTTTTGTGTTTGTTCCACACTTATTAGTAATCCAAAGTATTCTAAAGTATTTTGATTAAGTTTCTAAACTTGAGTAATGTAACGAAATACGGTACAAATGACTTTTTGAAGCATGTATTTTGTAATCTGTACTGAAATACATTTTAAAATTAACCTACCCAGCCCTGTATATATATATATATATATATATATATATGTATATATATATATATATATGTTTGTTTGTATGTATATATATATATATATATATATATATATATATATATATATATATATATAAAACTGAGTTCTTAAATTATAATGATCACCGCACAAAAAGCCATGCAGTTATAATAGCTGCTACACCCCAGGTCTTACCTCCCACCACTAGTGCAAAAAAGGCAGAACAAATTTTAGCAAGGTGTTGATTCCTTGCCAGGCCTTTGAGAAAGTGAACATGTGACTCTATAGACAAGTCGCACTTTTGCTAGTGGTGACAGCTGATGAGACTCTGAGTGGATTCGTGACTGTAATAGAGGAGCCATAGAAGGAGAGAGCGGAGAGGCAGTTTCACCTGCGGGGTGCACAGACCACCCGGAGGAATTGAAACACAGGCGAGGCTTCATTTGGTCTGGCTGCAGTAGCGGCAGGTCTTTCATGTCCCAAGTGTTTTTGTTCCCTATCCCTCCTTTTTTCCCCCCACCTGAGCTTATATTTCCTCTCTTCTCAAGCCTCCCCTGCCAGGATTATGCCTGGAAGCATGATGTCCCATCTCATGAATCTATTTCCTCTACTCATTGTGCAATCACTGAAAACCAGCATCATCAAAGCCAGGCAATCAAAGGGACCATATAAGCTATTTGCGGGGCAGCACATCTTATGCGATGCAACTTTCCCAGTTTTTTAGTTCCAAGAGTTGCAATATGTTACATTTAAAGTGCCTTTTTTGTTCCTTTTTTTTTTTTTTTCCTGGTACCACAGACCTTGCCAACACTGATGAGATAAGTGTGTTATTTCGTGATAGTACAGCACCAGTGCAAATTACCGATTCAGCCTTTTAAATAAAAAAAGGCATTTTCTAAAGCAAACCAAACAAGGCATTTTAAACTATTATTGCACTTTCATGCGGCACTTCTCAGTAACTAACATGAGCGTGTTGAGAACACGCAGGATCTCATAACCATGCGTTATATTATATATAGTTATATAAAATATTTCTATTATGGTTCCTGTTGCTACTTATTTAGTCTAATATATTTCCAGTTACATCTGATATAACTGCATTGAGTACTGTATAGAACAATCGGTAACACTTTGCAATAAGGTTCATTACTTAAACATTAGTTAATGTATTAACTAACATTAACTAATCACAAGCAATACATTTGTTACTGTATTTACTAATCGTTAATGAAAATACAGTTGTTGTTTGTTCAACACGATTTTAATAATGTATTAGTAAATGTAGATATTAACAAAGAGTAATAAATGCTTTATAAGAGCATTTGTTCATGTTTAACTCATGATCCTTTATTGTAAAGTGTTACAGAACAATTCTTCATCAAACAATAGTGGATTTAGCGTGACAATTTAACGTC
This sequence comes from Opsariichthys bidens, assembly GCA_037194245.1. Classification (NCBI taxonomy): domain Eukaryota; kingdom Metazoa; phylum Chordata; class Actinopteri; order Cypriniformes; family Xenocyprididae; genus Opsariichthys; species Opsariichthys bidens. The sequence continues at coordinate 29,848,773 of CM074280.1, read as the reverse complement.
TGATGCTAAAATGTATCTTTTTTTAATGTAACCTTTACCGTTTAAATACTTCGGTTAGTTCGAGAATAATGCATGCAATTTTATATTATTTATTCGAAAGGGTTAAGAGAGCAGTTTCATGTCTATCCTTGTGTTGTTTAACTGGTCGGGGTTGATATGGGATTCAGAAAGTAATTAGTAATAAGTAATGCAATACTTTTTATAGAGAGTATTTAGTACAGTAATCTATTTACACTGATAAAGTGTAGCACATTTTTTTGGTGTAACTTACCCAACACTGGTTGTGGCCGTATTTATTTATTTATTTATATATTTCATAATCAATTAAAAGACAAACAAAAAAAACGGTGTTGCTAAAGTTGCTAATGCGAAGTGTTACTAAAAATATGCATTATAAAAATAACCAAATATTAAAAATATCCCATTTTAATGCTTCTATTGTCTTATTTTAAATCATGTAAAGTCATCTTGAGGCCCCCATGGAAGTTTGATGCCGTCCCCCAGTTGAAAAGCACTGTTTTAGAGGGATTTTGAACACTTTTTAGCTTGCCACTTTTCAGATATAATCAGCATAAACAGCTAAGATCAGCAAATCAGCCTAGTCGGGGTTTTAAGATGTTTTTAGTGCTTGTTGTCACTTAAATGTATCATGTTTGGCAATTTTATGTCACCTGTGAAACTCCTTTGATTGCTGTCAAACTTTCCAAAGTTGAGTCTTGAGAGAAAATCTCAAAATGCTGTTCACCCCCGACATGTCGTAGACAGGAAAGGGAATGCTTTACTAAACTATTCCCGATCAGTATACGCCGAAGATAGAAGTGGCTTCTACTTTTTTCTCCTGAAAGCCAAATGTTTTAGGAATCATAAGCTGTGTTTTAAATTTAAAGCAGGTATCTGCAGTTATGAATAATAGACGGCAGCATGACTCAGCCTCGTGAAGAGAGAGATAGAGAGGCAGAAGAAACTGAACAGGGTGGGCGGCACACTGCATCTCCACAACAGCTTTTAGAAGTTAGCTTTAGCCAAGCCAAAAACAGATATGGCAGAACTCCATCGCAGCCCTTGAACCAGAGCTGAGCAATTAAGCTCCCGGTTGGCATTATATCTTTTCCCCAAGCATGAAATTCCAGGATTTTTTTTTTCTATTTTAGCAAAAAAAAAAAAAAACGGAAATATTCAGCCAGTCTTTAAATGTCCACAGCTTAACTCAGTTTATGACTCAATGTGTGCTTACACGGTCTGTAACCTTTTCACGATGGATTGATTGATTTGAGGAGGTTTGTACAGAGCTTTGTGAGGATGTCTTGCCTGCGAGATGATATTAAGGTTGCTTTTTGAGAAAAAGACAGTCAACTGAATAAAGAATTGTGCATAAGAGGTAGTTTACATTTCAATATAGCTCTGACAACTCATTTCACATATTTACATTCCATCTCTCATGGTTAAAATGATCGTATTGTAAGCGAGTGGCACAAAATCACTATTCTGAAATTAAACAAATGAAGCATTTGTGAGTGAGTCATTGAATCATTCATTCAAACAGTTTTTTTTTTTTTTTTTTAAATAGTTAAGCCAGATTTTTAAATAGACTGCAGCAATTAAAGGGTTGGTTCACTTCAAAATGAAAATTCTGTCATTAAATACTCATCCTCATGTCATTTCAAACCCGTAAGACAGAAAGCTCTCAGATTGTATTTGTGTTTTGAATATGAATGAACGTCCCTCAATTGACAGTCTACGCAACTACCAATTTCAAGCTCTGGAAAGGTAGTAAAGACATCATTAAAATGACTCCAGTGGTTTAATATGATAATGAGTGCTATATTTGTGCAAAAAAGAAAAATAATAATAACAAATTACCACTTTATTTAATATGAATCTCCAACGCATGGTCATCATGATACGTGTTGTGTTTACTCAAGAGCAGACTTTGTTGTGTGAACGAGAGTTAGAGATTCATATTTTGTAAATAAAGTGATAGTTTATGATGATCTTTCTTTCACAATCAAAGCACTTAACTTTATTGCAGTTTTAGTTTTTAGCAATTTTAGTACAACTTCAACTTATTTTATTTCAGTTAGTTGCCAACATTTCCAATTTTTTACTTAAGTATGTGTTTCTAATATTCATATTTTATTTTTTAAGCTTCATTTTAATTAATAGTTTTAGTATTAGTTATCATTAAAGGCACAGTGTGTAAGTTTCACATCTAGAGGTCGCTTATTCAAAACAATAATAAATGAAGACAACGTGAACGAGCGTGGAATCATGGGAGTTGCGTCTTCATGTTCACGGCAGATGGAAAGCATCTAATAAAACAATTGTTTGTTTTATTAACATTACAGTGGTATGAAGCAGGGCGGGGCTGAGAGCCGCGGGACATTTTACGCTGCTGTTTTCATTAAGCTCATATGCCACAGTCAGCCACTGCTGCTCCTTTCAGACTGTTGTTTATGTCTATTTTACGATGAAGGTTACATATAACATCCTTCCCTGAACTTTATTACAGTTACGTTTGATCACTTAAAGTGTTAGTTCACCCCGAAAATGAAAATTTTGTCATTAATTACACTTTCATGTCGTTCCTCACCGGTAAAACCTTCATTCATCTTCAGAACACAAAAGAAGATATTTCTGATGAAATCTGAGTGTTTTTTTTATCCCCCATAGAAAGCAATTTAACCACCACTTTCAAGGTCCAGAAAGGTAGTAAAGACATTGTTAAAATAGTCCATGTGACTACAGTGGATCAACCTTAAATTTTATGAAGCGACAAAAATAATTTTTCCGTGCAAAAATATGTCAGAACTCCAACTCATTATTGGCCGGCTCCTGTGGCAGAATCACACGCATGCTCATGTGACCAGCGCCGGCCAATGCTGAGCCGACGTTCTGACGTAGAGCCTGGAAGTGTTGAACGTAAACAGCGTAAGAGAATGACACAGAAGAGAAGATATTATTGCTGAATAAAGTCGTTATTTTTGTTTTGTTTTTGCGTTTCTGATCCCTTCGTAACATTAAGGATGAACCACTGCAGTCGCGTCGACTGTTTTAACGATTTAATACCTTTCAGGACCTTGAAAGTGGTGGTTAATTTGCTGTCTATGGGGGATAAAAAAAACCTCTCGGATTTCCTCAAAAATATTTTAATTAGTGTTCCGAAGATGAATGAAGGACTTACAGGTTTGAAACGACATGAGGGTGAGGAATTAATGACAGAATTTTCATTTTTGGGTGAACCAACCCTTTAAATTCACATTTTTTGATTTCATTCTAATGAAACAGTGCTGAAGTACCACTCATACAGCTCACTTTATCTGATGAATTAAAGTTGTGGGGTAACACAGCGCTGTTTTACTTCAAAACAATCACACAAAATATGTTTGCGTGTGTTGATAGTTATGTAATAAGGTTACTCTGTGTATTCACTCATAGCTGGTGTGAGACACATTACAGTAAGATTGATCGATATTAGAATATCCTTAACAAACGCTGGATGACTTGTGTTGTTAAATAGCGTGCAGTTAATTTTAAAATAGATTGCATGATGGAGAAAATGCAGTGTTACTGTTAATACAAATAAAGCTCTTTCTTATTATACCATGTCAGTCGCTTGACAAAACAGCATCGTCTCTGAGTTTGCTTGATGCAAACTCGCGGTAAATCAAGAAAATGAGAAGGTCTACCCATGTTGAGCTGTATAACAATGATTCATTTTCTGTCAATAAATGTATCCAAACGGTTGCTCTCCTATCTAATAAAACACAGATAACGTCTTTGGTTTCTCCATAGTTTTTACAGCAGTATGACCGGAAATCGTCGTCAACACGGATATGATAGGTGACGCAATAACACGGACCGATACACTGGTTAAAATGTCTTTTTCTCTGGATTTAAATATTGTTGAACCTCAGATTCAGGAGGAACAATGCGGTTTTCGTCCTAGTCGTGGAACACTGGACCAGCTCTATACCCTCTCTAGGGTGCTGGAGGGTTTATGGGAGTTTGCCCAACCAGTCCACATGTGTTTCGTGGATCTGGAGAAGGCATTTGACCGTGTCCCTCGTGGCGCCCTGTGGGAGGGTGCTCCAGGAGTTTGGAGTCCGGGGTCCTTTGCTTAGGGCTGTCCGATCCCTGTATTACCGGAGCAGGACCTTGGTTCGCATTGCCGGCAGTAAGGCAGAACTGTTCCCGGTGCATGTTGGACTCCGGCAGGGCTGCCCTTTATCACCGGTCCTGTTCATAGTCTTTATGGACAGGATTTCTAGGCGCAGTCAGGGGCCGGAGGGAGTCTGGTTTGGGGACCACAGGATCTCATCCCTGCTTTTTGCGGATTATGTTGCCCTGTTGGCTCCATCGGGCCAGGACCTCCAGTGTGCACTGGGACGGTTTGCAGCCGAGTGTGAGACGGCTGGCATGAGGATCAGCACCTCTAAGTCTGAGACCATGGTTCTCAGTCGGAAAAGGGTGGCTTGTCCTCTTCAGGTTGGTGGAGAACTCCTGCCTCAAGTGGAGGAGTTCAATCATCTTGGGGTTTTGTTCACGAGTGAGGGAAGGAAGGAGCGTGAGGTTGACAGACGGATCGTAGTGATGCGGTCGATGTACCGGTCTGTCGTGGTGAAGAAGGAGCTGAGCTGCAAGGCGAAGCTCTCGATTTACCGGTCAATCTACGTTCCTACTCTCACCTATGGTCGTGAGCTTTGGGTCATGACCGAAAGAATGAGATCCCGCATACAGGCGGCCGAAATGAGCTTTCTCCGCAGGGTGGCAGGGCGCTCCCTTAGAGATAGGGCGAGGAGCTCGGTCACTCTGGAGGAGCTCAAAGTAGATCCGTTGCTCCTTCACATCGAGAGGAGTCAGCTGAGGTGGCTCGGGCATCTGTTTCGGATGCCTCCTGGACGCCTCCCTAGGGAGGTGTTCCGGGCATGTTCCACCAGGAGAAGGCCCCGGGGAAGACCTAGGACACGCTGGAGAGACTATGTCTCTCGGCTGGCCTGGGAACGCCTCGGTGTCCCCCCGGAAGAGCTGGAGGAAGTGTCTGGGGAGAGGGAAGTCTGGGAATCTCTGCTCAGACTGCTGCCTCCGCGACCCGGCCCCGGATAAGCGGTAGAAAATGGATGGATGGATGGATGGATTAAATATTGTTGGAAACTTTTGGGATAATGGGAAAAATATAGAACTTTGTTGTAGTGGTTTTTAGATATTATAATGCAAAAACCTTGCATATTGTGCCTTTGACACACATACATATTATTTATATTTAATATTATAGTATACATATATATACTAATACTAATATACTAATATATATACTAATATATAATATTTATTTTTTAAAAACCCTTTAGTTCACAATCATTGCCTCAGTTTCCTGTTTTGAGCAGAGTAGTCCACCCACTCATGTGACAGTGTGTGGTTCCTGTTATTAGCACTGAATCACTGGCCTGCCTCTCAATCCATGATTAAAGAGCAGTATTGAAATCGTCCCCTCACTGACCCAGACGTAAACAGTTGCTTCAGAACCGAGCGGCAGAAGATCTGTGAGTGGCATTATGATGATTCATAAATGGCCTCTTTATATCAAGGAATGTTGTGAGGTCTTATTTTTCTCTGAATCGTATTGTAGAAGAATATTCTGTTATGTATTTTCCACTGACAAAGAATACATCTGTGCTCAGAGCTTTTAAAAGTCTGTAGTGTATTTTACCTTTGTGGCAGTTGATTACCATTTTAATACCACATGATATTTTCCAGATACTCCAAAGCACATGATCATTATAGCGGTACTCATTATTGTTAGATTTTAAATTTACATGTGCTGACATTCTGAGATCAATTCTTTGCATGAAACAGAAAGAAAAGCGCCTTTCGCATTAGGAGTGGAGAATTAGAAAATGCAAATGTTCTCACACTTATATAGGCATGATTATTTTGGTATCTCTCTCCTAGACTGCAACTTTTTTTTTTTTTTTTTCAATTTTTCATGAATTCAGTGTGGCTGCTGCACAACTGGTACCGAATTAATGTATTTCCTAATTCATTAACTACCATCCGCCCCGTTTAATTTGCACTGACATTTTTCTTCACAGTGCTGAAAGATAACCTTTTAAAAGAGCAGCTCCTGAAATATGCAGGTGGCTTCGCACTAAACACCAAAACATTTAGATTAACATTGAAGGCGTTCGTCAGATTCATATCTGGTGTTTTCGTTTGTGGTCTCCAGAAAACATGTGAGGATAAAGTGTTACTTTGTTAAGAATATGTTAGTATTGTGTTGTGTTGCATCAGTAGTAGCTACTAGTGAAATGTTTTTGAATGAAGTCTCTTATGCTCAACAAGGCTGCATGTATTTGAACAAAAATACAATAAAAACAGTAATAATGTGACTGTGAGTCATAACAATCATTTAAAGGGGACATAATATGCCCCTGTTCAGATGTACTACAAGTCTCTAGTGTCCCCGAAATGTGTGTGTGTGAAGTTTCAGCTCAAAATCCCCCAGAGATCATGTATTATAGCTTGTCAGATTTGCTCCTATTTGGGTTTGAGCAAAAACACGTCCTTTTTGTGTGTGTCCCTTTAAATGCAAATGAGCTGCTGCTCCCGGCCCCCTTTCCAGAAGAGGGCGCAGCTTTAACAGCTCACGCTTCGGTTGCTCAAGAACAACAAAGTCAAAATGAGGACTGTCAGTAACTCGTTCAGCCTTACATTGTTCAAACCGGAGTCGACACTGATGGAGAGACTCAGGAAGAAGTTATATCTTTTAGAATGAAACTGGACATTTCTGAACGGTTAATGGATAAATTCATGTAGTTGCTGTGGAGTTGATTCAACTCATCCACTAGCATGTGCTGTCATGCAAATCTTTGGTGCAAAACCCGTATGGACACCCACTATACATAGCATACCTGTTTGCCAAACAGTACCGTACACACCAGGCTAACGTTTATGATTGCTATCAAATGCTGTGAATGCTTTTCCAAAATATCGCATGGACAGAAACACTCATTTTTTAGCAATCAAGCTTTCCAGGTCAACTTGAAGGCTATCCAAAGTAACGAGACTCTAAATAGTGTTCAGTGCTCGTCTGTGCAGCCAACGACAGAACAGTTAGCAACACCTGCAGATTAAGGGGTGGTAATATTATAATAAGGTCCCCTTCTTACGTCTCTAGGGAAGCGAAATCTGAATGGCTCGTTTTTTTTAACATGCTTGCAGTGAAAGGATTGCCAAAGGGTTGTCCTTTTTCATGTTTTATGAGTTGTTAGATGCACCGGGGACCCAATTATAGCACTTAAACACAGAAAAAGTCCAATTTCATGATATATCCGTTTAAAATATGGCAAATCTGAAATTTAAGCATCATTACTCCAGTCTTCAGTGTCACGTGATCCTTCAGAAAGGATTCTAATGTGATGATTTGCTGCTCCAGAAACATTTATCATTGATATTTTTGTGGAAAATGTTATTCAGGAGATGAAGATGAATGTAAAGTTATTAAGCATTTAACTGAAATAGATTTTTTTTTGTAACAATGATTAAATCTTTGCTGTCACTTTTGGTCACTTCAATGCATCCTTTCTATGAATTTCTTTTTAAAAAAAAAACACTTACTGACCCCAAACTTTTGAACAGCAGTTTGCAAAAGCAATTCGGTGGCAGCAATGTATGCATTATTCGGCATATGGAAATCCCAGAATGCATTGCAATAGAAATGTCAATTCCAAATATATTTAACTGAATACTTAAAAAAAAAAAATAAATAAAAGGGTACGCTAACGTCGCCCTCAGTAGTTGCGTTTTTTGAACTTGATCCAGGCATCAATAGAGGGCTCATAGCAGAGGAAATTCATATGAATATCTGGACTGTTTGAAGATCAGCTGGGCTGCAGCATTCTCCATGTGCTGCAGACATTTTATTGCTTATACTGGGCCGTCGGCCAACACCGAGTTGCAGTAATGAAGATGAGTCCAGTCTAAGGCCTGTGCTGTAGTAAATCTCCTGTCCAACAGACAGGAATAGAGATCTAGTGCTTTGAATTCACAGGTTTGTCATTATCTTAAAGGGGTCACATGATGAGCAATCACATTTTCCCTGTTCCTTTGAGATAAATGAGTTTGATGTACTATGAAAATGTACTGACTCAAATCTCAGAACTCAAAAGCTCGAAATTAATCTACAAAATTGACTCTTTTGAACTTCACAACTTTCTGATGTCCGAAAGATACCTCAACACACGACTGTCCGCGATTAAGTCAGTGAAGATTTGTTGTGCAGACATTCGCCTTGCCTGGTCATGGTGAGTTAAAGGCACAATATGTAGTTTTTCCACCACTAGAGGTCGCTTATTCAAAACAGAGGCGTAACGATGATACCTTGACTTCTCAGGATCATGTGAAATCATATTCATGGATGAGCTAATGTATTAAATATTTATTAACATTACTGTAGTATGAGGGAGAACGAGGCTGCTAGAGCGATTGCTAATGAGAGACGAGCGCGAAACACGGCCCGAGAGCAGTGGAGCTTTTATTATTCCAGTCGGCACTTCTGCTTCTTCCAGTCATGCGTGTGTGGGGTAACGCAGCGCTGTTTATCACATCAAAGTGTTGAAAGTTGTTATAATGCTTGCTGTGAGACACTTGTTACACATTGCAGTAAGCTAGATCGATATTAGAACATGGTACTTGCGGTAAATCAAGAAAACAAGATTTAAACATTAAGACTTACTGTGTTGAGCTATATAACTATTAGTTTTTCTCTATGAATGTATCCAAACAGTTGCTCACCGGTTTAATAAAACACATAATATATTAAAGCATATATGGTTTCTACAAAATAAAACCGGAAATTGAGGTCCGTGTTCTAGCTAAAATTGCTTATTTCTCTGGATTTAAACATTCTTGGAAACAGTTGGGATAATGTAAGTATACAAGTCAACAAAATATATAACATTATTCTAGTTGTTTTTGGATAGTCTAATGTTCCAATCGTGCCTTTAAAAGGAAAAAGCAGTAGAGATGTTGTTATTTCTAAACAATGAAAAGTCTGCCAAACCTTGTGCTGTTCCTAACCGTGTGTATTGTTCTAAACAATCCCAATGTTAGAAACGAGCAGATGAAGTTTATTTTTAACTAAGTGCTTGATCATTTCAGTCTGATTTTATCCATTTATGCTGCATATTTCAGCTTGGATTGTTTTGCAATTCTGTCACATGGCTTTGCAAAGAAAACTTTTTTGGATCCAAAAGTAAAAAGTAAAGTTTTTCTTAAAGGCACAGTAGCAAAAAAAGAAAAACAAAACATATGGGTTATAGCTACAAAAACTTGAGTCTCAATTTAGACTCATGATCAATCGACTTTTCACTAGAGATTTGTGAACACCACAAGTCTCTAGATATACAAAGAAGAATTTTTTGATGATTCAATGATCCATTGTTACTATGTCAGTAGGGTTCCAGTCTGCAACTAAGCATTTTGTGACCTTTTCTTTTTGTGCCTGAGCAATGCAATGCTTGTAGCACTACAGAGTAGCTCAACTCTTATAGATAATCCATTTCTGTTGCATATGAGAAACATCAAATGGCAAACACTCTAAAAGCAGAACGAAAAAAAACGTACTACTCATTTGAACCTCATGGCAGGGACCATTTATCAGCTCGGCCAAAATAGACAGTGCTCGAAGCAGGTGTGTTGTGTTTACTCACGAACCGATCTCGATCATGCAACTGTTATTAAAGAGTGCCGTGAGATCCAGTGAGAAGTGGTTGAATTCAGTTCAAAATTCTGTTACAAAACCCAAATGTTTAGATGATTTAAACCAGATGACATTCTCAACAGGATTGACTTGGAAAACAGGTGAAACACTGTGCCATGAAGGATCAATTCAATCAAAAAAACACCAATATTTATCATGGATTTACTGTAGTAACTCCAACCATAGCTGGTGTACACCTGCCCTAACAAGGAACAGGTGTGGATAATGATTTACTGTGGAGACTAACAAGGGTAACTATGGATACAAAGACAAACAGGAACTAAACACAGGAAATTAAAACAGCAAGACAACAGATTATCAAAATAAGAGTCCTTGAACACAAAACACAGGGGAAATCGTTGCTACTATGGAATAACAATGGTGAATTTAGAATCATGGGCTGTAGAGAGTCCTGTCACAACGTTTACGGTTCTCCCAATAAAAATGAGGCTTTTGCACTTACAGATATTGCTGTTGTTAATAAGGATCACAACTCAAACTCAGTGCTTTACTCTATAAACATCTATTTCCATTATGTAATTTTATTAGCTATTTACCTCGAAAAAGTGACTCGTGACCATAAACTCGTTAGTCAGCTAGAAAAATAACTCTACAGGGGAGCATTTTGCTGAATGTCTGCATCTTTACATATTCATCATCATTTTTAATGGTTCTTCACTATTGTGTGTTTGAATAAATTTATGACAGCCACCGTTTAAATGTTTATTTCAGATTAAAAAATTGGAGTAGACACGTCATTTTATAAGCTCTGTGCCACTGCTCTCATAAGTTAGCACCAGAGATTCTAGCTTGTGTAAGGATTCGAAAAAACATTTTAATATGAAAAAAAAAAAAAATGACACTTTAAGTAACACCCACAAAGATGTGCAGTCACACAGATTGACTTATGCAACTCATTTTAATAAGACTCCATCAGAAGCTCTTGAGGCAGGAACTGAATGGTTGAATTACTATGAGTTTAAATGAAAAACAGACTAATCCTCAAAGGCTTCAGAAAGAGTGTAAGTGTGTGTTTTTGAGTGTGGGTTGCGGGTGGTGACACTTTAAAGTGCACAGCAGCAACAAAACCCCTCCCCCTGCATCAAGCAGCATCAGAGAGCTTGTTGCTATGGTGACGGGCTTTAGCAGTCAGCAGTGCTTGTTATAAAACTCATAAGAGTTGCAATGACCCTGAGAATACGGCAGTCGTCTAGTCAAAATAACTTATTGTAATGCATCCATCACTCATCTCTAAAGAGTAGATCTCTGGGAAGGAGAAAAATTGCTATGTGGTTGCTAAGGTGTTGCTAGGTGGTTGCTTACAGGTCTAAGTCAAAAGAGGCCACCCACAATATGATATGCAATTTCCTTGCTTTGTCACAATATCATATTATGTTTTCTCTGCGATAAGTTTCCAGAGACAAGTAATTTGTCTCTCCGTAACAAATGCGACACAACTATGAGAAAATCATATCAAAAATGACAGCCAATCAGAAGAACATGTGGGCGGAGTCTCTCTGCATGCACTCACAGCGAAATGGATAAGAACAAAATCAAATTCATTAGTATGAGATAATTTTAACATTTGACTGAAACAATCTTTGTCATAGAATACACTTTTTGAGTGCACAGTTTAAAGTCCCCCTGAAATCAAAATGCAAGTTTTTAGCTTTTAGTATTAATATTTTAGCCTTAAGTTTATGAATAAGCTTGTGTGTTCCAAAACAATGACAAAATTCCCATTTATGTGATATAAGCATTCAAAACTTCCACTAAAAATTGATCACAGATTTTCATGACATCACAACGCACTTCAGCTTCTCATCAGATCTTCTCTCCAATCAAATGCTCTCTAGAATCTAGAAGTCCCGCCCCCTACATTATAAATAGACAGTGAAACTGTGGCTGAAATGTGTTATTTGTTCACACATTTACTAGTTTCTACATGATGAACGGCACATAGCGCACTATCTAGAGGACAGGGAACGATTCAGACAGTGTAAATATCCTTGACACAAATGAAGTCCGTTTTCGCGTTAGTGTCACGAGAACCGCCGCAGCGCGAGCACAGCCTGCTCCGGTCCAGAAACACGAGAGCACAGACCACAAAACTTATCGAAACCAAGTGAATTCTGCAAAGAATGCTGTATTTTAAAGCGATATGGAGGAGATCGGGCGGAGAAACGGTTGGAGATTTGACGATTTGCTCTGGACAAAGCGAAACGCTATTGGCCATTTTAAAAAAGTGCGATATATCCCGTCCTGTCTTCCTGTTTCAGTTGAAATTACGTCAACTCATTGAACAATGCTGCACGTTCCTAGACACTTTAGCGGGCTTTTAAATGTTCTTGTTTCCTTTCATTTATTTCGAGATCTGAGGTGGATTATCCATTGTCGCTTTAGTGTGGCTGTAAAGGTCTCGCAAAATGACATTCGAGCTCACATTAGACGCTTTTAACATTAAATAAAGGATATAATCAGATTATCAGGTCATAATTTGTGTTCCTAGAAGCTGTTCCTAAAAGAAAATCATTGCTATCGCCTTTGCGGCTCGTTAGAAAAGTTTTTTCGTCAAAACGACCCCCATAAAACGCTGTATTATGCTACCAGGTCAGTAGTTGGTGACGGCAATTTGCACGCGCCTCCATATACATTCTCTTACAGAGCATTCATGCGTATGCTTATTGTCTAAACACGTAATATACGCATGAGCATGCCATCACCGTTTTTACAGATCCGCGCTTTTGTTGTTTACACGGAGCTGTAGCGGTCCGTTATTCAAAACCTCACACTTTGAAACCCATTTTTAAAAGTTGGCGTTTTCAGACTCCCAAAACGCCGTTCTCACGTAAACGAACGGCCAAAACTACGGTGGCCCAGTAGTGCACAACACAACAAAATTTAAAAAGTAAACATAAGTTCACAACACAACGAAATCGATCCACAACACAACGGGAATCCTCCCGACCACCAGGGGGCTCTCAGAGCTCGGTAAAGTAAGTTTTCGACGTTCTATAGAGTCGGAAGGGAAATCAATACCGCAATAAGCTTTAACAGCATGAAACCACTGTATATCGACATGCAATATTAACTCAAAATCACCTACATGCACAATAACTATACATATTTATACATGGGAATGATTTGACGCGCTACCGCCGCGCATGAGGAAGGGAACGTCTGCCAATTCCAAGTGGTTTAAACGAATAATTTGTATTTATCACAATGACTTTTAGCATTTAAAAACAGTCATGTTGAAATGCCAAAGCTTGTAGTAGGTTTCTTTTGGCAAGACTGACTTATACAGGTGACATTTTGACAACACATACAGGGTTTAATTTCACCTATAGTAAGTCAGTCTTACCAATAGAATGTTTTTACTGTAATTTAAGTGAATTACAGTATATATTTTTTTTTTTAAATAAATTGTGTAGTGTATGTAAAAGCACAATTTCATCTGTAGAAAGTCAGCCTGGTCAACAAAAACCAAAAAATTAAAACCAAAAAAAAACACTTTTCGGTGAACTACAGTGATTTATTACATGAAGGGAGGTATTGACAAAATGTCACCTGTATAAGTCAGTCTTGCCAAAAGAAACCTACTACACGCTTTGGAATTTGAACATGTCTGATTTTAAATGTTAAAACAAAGTCATTGTAATGAATAGAAATTATTCGTTTTACCCATTTGGTGGAATTGGTGGACGTTCCCTTCATCATGCGCCGCGGTGAAGTCATTCACAGGAATAAATATGAAGCTATTGTGCATGTAGGTGATTTTGAATGAATATTTCTTGTCCATATACAATGTTCGCATACTTAAAATGAATCATGGTATTGATATAAGACTGTCGACTCTAGAACAGTGCCAAGGAAATTTAACTTTACCGAGCTCCCCTAGTGGTCGGGAGCATTTCCGTGGTGTTGTGGCTCGATTTCATCGTTTCGTGAACTTATGTTTGCTTTTTAAATTTCATTGTGTTGTGCCCTACTGGGCCACCGTACAAAATGCATAAAACGTTGTCACTGAAAAGATACCCATATTGCGGTATCTTACATCCACATGTCATATATTGATTTATTTCATGAAACCATTTTTTTTGACTCTTTTTTGATGAATAGAAACAGAATCATTTGTAACATTATAAATATTTGCTGTCACTTCTGAGCAGTTTAATGCATCCTTGTTGAAATAAAGTATATAGTTGCATTCGGCAGTCACATCGGCAGTCGTTTTATCGAAAGTACAACCTTTGAATCATTGAGCCAGATACAGATGCTCCATTATCTTTTTTCGCTGCGTTTACCAATAACAAACTTCTATGTCTTCTCTACTGAGGGAAAGATAAGGGCTATTAGTTCCTTCTGAGTGCTTCCTTCAATGTATTATTTCATATATTCGAGTCAGGCTGAAACAGATCCGCCATTTAAACCATATTTTGAATAGAATCAAAAAAAAATGCATTAATAAAAACGGTCAAACCAAATATTGATGCTTAAATATGATTACAGATCTTCAAATATCAGTTCCGTGACATCTGCTCCATTTTTACCCTCCATATCATGGATGTCCATCTTTCCTTATAACCAGTAGATTTATTTTAATGCCCCCTACCGCATATCATGCCTTCAGCTTTGTTGGTTAAAAGCCATTTACAAGTCCCAGACCACCTCTTTGTATTGAATTTGTTGGCTTTTAAAACCTGCAGTCTTTCATTGCGTCTACTGAATTTGTAGACGGCGAACTGCTCAAGTTCTCTTTATTGATTTGGCTGCGCGGCCCCTGCAGCTGCTCCTTTTCTCTCAGCTCCTCTTGGCAGTGATGGAGGCTCTCTCTGATTTCCTGTTGCATAAAGTCCTTCTCTCTCATGTTAACTCTTTCGTTAATGTCGTGTTTGACAGGACGTGTTCACTGAATTAGTGTTTGTGCAACACTTTCAATAAGTATCAAGGCTTGTGGGATTTTTATATAATCGAGTGTCTGATCATTTTTAGCAGTTTGTCAGTATTCTTGCTGCTTGTTCATTTTACTGCATTGAAATGAGTTATAGTTGTCAGCAGTTTTTGAAAGAAGTCCCTCGTGCTCACCAAGGCTGCATTTATTTGTTCAAAAACCATTTTTTTACTATATTATTCTAATATGCTGATTTGCTGCTCAAGAAACACTATTATCAATGTTGAAACAGTTGTGCTGCTTTTTTCAGGTGTCTTTGATGAATAGAAAGTTCAAAAGAACTGCGTTTATTTGAAATGGAAATCCTTTGTAACATTGCAAATGTCTTTACTGTCACGTTTGATCAATTTAACGCGTTCTTGCTTAATAAAAAGAAATTATTTTCAAAACAAAGCGTCTTACGGACCCCAAACTTTTCAACGATAGTGTGTGTAAAATGAGTTTACTTAATCCGTTTGTGTTGGAACTACATGAACCATTTTTGTTTCGTAAACAATCCATTAGTAGTGGGTTTTCCCTCATGCTTCGCATAGGGCTGAATCGGGAGAATAAGTGTTGAAATTAAGTGTTATTTTATGTGGGTTTTTTTTTTAAGTTATGGAAAAGGCATGTGTTTAATATTCAGTTATGTTTGACATTTTAACATGTTCCTTTTATGTTATGTAATCCTTCTGGTTACCATTGTGCTGAAGTAGTGTTTATGTGGCTAAATGTACTTCTTGTTAAATGCATTTGAATGCAAACTTGTTCTATGTGAGAAACTATAATAAACATACATAATTGAAACACTAATTAAACACTCTTTCTGTTTATTCAGAACAGATTTAAATGGTTAGTCTAGTTCACCCAAAAATGAACATTCAGTCAATAATTCGTTCCACACCCGTAAGACTTTCGATCATCTTCCGAACACAAATTAAGATATTTTTGATGAAATCCGAGAGATTTCTGCGTCTCCATTGACAGTTACGCAACTGACACTTTGACACTTCAGAAAGTTCATAAAGAGATGGTAAAACTAATCGACATGAATTGAGCGGTTTAGTCTAAATTTTCTGAAGAGAAACGATCGCTGATGATGACGATTATTCACAAATAAACATTCATCGACGCAAACAGCAGTTGTGCTAAACGGAAGCTCAAGCATGTCTTGACTGTCAATGGTAAAAGATCTTTGTGTTATTAGATGAAGAGTGTAGAACGACATGAGGGTGAGGAATTAATGACAGAAACTTCATTTTTGGGTGAATTAACCCTTTAAATATACTGGAACCTACTCAGTATAATTCAGTGAACATAACTAAACAACACTGAGTAAGTTTAACTTAAAAAGTATGTCTAAAATAAATAAAGCAATTAATTTCATATACTTTAGTTACTGTTGCTATGTCTGGAAAGTCATGCACTCTCACGCCACACATCATGTTCTCACGAAGTTAAAAATACATCAAAGAGGACACTGACAACACGTCGACTGACATGAAACGGTTTCATATTTAATATATCGTAATTTTTAAATAAGTTTAATCAATAAATAGCATCTAGTGTGTCTTTAATGTGTCGTGACAGATCGGTCGTGAAGCGATCATCTCTTCATACTAGTTCATTTATAGCATCAAATAAACATGAATGAACATCAGAAGGAATGTTGTTTCAAGCGTGGAAAGACGTGAGGACACAATTTTTCAAGTTCAAGTTCACCAACGTTAATCTACTAACTCCCCTGACTGATTCGGGATTATGATTGGTCAGATCGCCTGTCAATCAAACTGCTGGTGAAGCGTCAATAGCCTTAAATTAATTTGAAGTAAAATCAAAAAGACATTCTATTGTATTCTATAACATACATTGATTATGTAAAGTCTCATCAGAGAGAGAGAGAGAAAAAAAATAGCTTCATAGCTGTTTATAAATGTTCATTTGTCTTACCTGAACATGTTATTTTATTATTTTATAGTCTATATGAAATCAAAATGGACACAGTCTTAATCTTAATGTGCTCGATTCATCAGTCCATGTCCTTAAAAATTGTAAAAAAAAACAAAAAAACGCTTTATTATAACGTACAATTTTGCTTCATGTTTATTTCAGCTGATGTCATGAATATATGATGCATATAATTTTTTTTTTTTCCAATGAATATCCACTCAGAAATGTCACATTTTGAGAGAATAATGGGATACAGACCTTATTTCATGTTGATTTTTATTGTGTTCACAGCCGAATCTTAAATCGCTGTCCCTCTTTCTTATCTTTTTTTCACAGAAACCTGTCCAGGAACCCTCTGTCGACTCTCTCTTGGCAGCTTTTTCAGCACCTTCAGCTGACCGAACTGTAAGTTCATCCTGAGTTGGTTAAAGGGATAGTTCAGCCAAAAATGAAAAGCGCGTCATCATTTACTCACCCTCAAGTTGTTTCAAATTCTTTCTTCTGCAAAAGCACACAAAAGTGACCAAACAGTTGATTGGACGCCACGACTTCCATATTCAGTCAATGGGGTCCATCAACATATATATATATATATATATATATATATATATATATATATATATATATATATATATATATATATATATAAATATATAAATATATATTTTATATATATATATATATATATATATATATATATATATAAATATATATAAATATATAAATATATATTTTATATATATATATATATATATATATATATATATATATGTTTGGAACAGATTGAGGTTGAGTAAATAATGACACAATTTTCATTTTTTGGGTGAACTATATATAGCAGTATTTCACCAAAGTGAGATCACTATATAAATTCAGTTGGCAAATCACACTATAAACACACCAAGCAATGATTCCTCCATCTATGATACATCTCAAAACTCTCTCTGCACAGATTTTCTGTGATAAGCAGCACTCGCCTGCCAAATTGGACGCTGAAATCCAGGCTTGATGCTCAATTGCATTGCTGTGTTCATTAGAAATGTTTTCAGCACATTACTGTCAACTAATTTGTTTGTGCACCCCCCGCTCTCCCCCCTCAAATAGACTTGTGTCTCTGTCAAATCAAAACTTCTCCAGTGATGAAGCAGAAAGACTCTTTACGCGTCTGCGAACGATCGAGTTGCTCTTGCTGGTTAATTGAGACGTGGCATTGAAATGTATTGGTCTTGTCTGCTGGGAGCCTGACCTCATTTTCTTGTTTGTCATGAATATTTGAGCAAGCTACATGCACATAAAGTGACGAGTTTGTTTATTGATTGTGAGCGACGACATGATGCAGTTGTTTTGTGTTTAAAATGACAAAACCATTCAATTCTTTTCACTGTGACACGTCCCGTCCTCGTTCTTTGTTGTGGCTGAACACAACTTGCAGAGCCACTGACATATGTCCTGCTTAATTTTTTATTATGCACATTTTTGGATGTGTTTGAGGGATTTCGAGACTGTGTGCAGTGCTGTCTTTTCCTGTCCTCGCTGATGTGGATATCGTGGATGATGATATAAACAACGCATGGCATTTGTCGTAATCTGTCCTTTCGGAATTAAAATGAATTGTTATGGTGAATCAGGCATATTTACCAGGTGAGGTGATCATTTCAGCACAGTTCCAAGATTAAATTCAGTACTAAAATAACAGTGTTCAACTGCACCTCTATAACATACCATTATGAGCCAATGTTAAAAGATTAAAGGTGCACTATGTAGTTTTTCGTCCTCTAGAGGTCGCCTATTCCAAACAAAGGCGGAACTTGATGACGCCGAGTTTGAGCGAGGAATCTTGGGACATGTGGTCTTCAGCTCACAGCCGGTGGAAAAGAATCGGGATGAGACTCGGGCAGAAATCATGTTCATGGATGCGATTATTGATGTTACTGTAGTCTGAAGCAGAGCAGGAGCGAGTGTTGTGGAGCTGAACGAGTGATTGATAATGAGAGACGAACGACACACGAGAGCAGCGGGACTTTTATTATGACACAGTCGCCGGAGCCTCTTCCGCTTTTCCGGTCATGAGTGTGAGGAAACGCAGCTCTGTTTATCATATTAGGTACATTTGAGTGTGTTGAAAATGTATTATGTGTTACTCATTTTACTTGACAAAACGCGTTGAGCTAGCTTCCTTGTCTAATAAAACATGTAATATATATTGAAGCGTCCTGGTGTTTCCATGGTTTCTACAAAATAAAACCGGAAACCGAGGATAACGTGGATGTGACGCCATTGACAGGATTGATTGTGATTTTCTCAGGATTTGCAAATAGTTGGAAACATTAGGGATATTGTAAGTACTCATCTGAACAAAATATATAACACTGGCTTAGTGGTTTTTGGATATTTTACTGCAAAAATCTTACATATTGCAGCTTAAGCATGGCTCAAGTCTGTTTTGTGTAATTATTATAATTTTTTTTTTGCCAACAACAGGAATAATTTATGGAAGTTTGTTTTCTGCCATGGAATAATAATGAAATAAAAAGGAAATCGCGACTTTTTGTTTGCCACCTTTGAATTATAAGGTTCTATCTGCATTCTGAGCAGTTTTTAGGTATTGAGCTTCAAAGATTTTGCATTCCATACTCCTTTATGGATAGACCCTTTTTGTTCTAAATCTACAAACTTAAAAAAAATTTAAAAAAAATTTCACAATGTAAATAAGTCACAGAATAATAATATGTAAATAACTAAATTTTGCCAAAAATATCAGAAAGAACTTTGTAAGTCCAAGGTGACGAGTTATGAACTGAGAAAAATAAAAAGTATTGAAAGTATGTGAAATGGATGTAAACTCGCAACTCTGAGGAAAAAAGTCAGGGTTGAAAACGCGCAATTATGGGTTTATATGAACTCACAATTGTGAGAAGAAATCCGAATTGTGTTAACTCGCATAACTGAGGAAAAACAGGTCAAAACTGTGCTCACAATTATCTTTTTTCTATTATTCCGCTGCGGAAACATGCTAATCTGTAAATGTTAAGAATCTTTGCTCAATGATGAAGTAAGAACTCTTTGGATAAAAGTTGTGGGAACCCTGCTTAAAAAAAGACATCAATAGGTGTGTTTACATGGAGAGTTGTATTCTGATTACAGTCGGTTTAAAAGTCCCATCTGAATGAAAATGCTCCATGTAAACACCTCAATCGGAAAAAAAAAATGCCCAAACCGATTCAAATGTCCTTTTCTAATCACTTCAATATTTGTTGACTATTTGATAAATATAAACATCATGGCACATCAAAGCTTCGTGTGCTCGTAGTCTCCTAATTGACCGTTCGCAAAGTTACTAGGGTCGGCTCTTCAAATTGAGGCGAAAGCTGATTGGTTGCTCCCACGTGTGTGCTGTCCAATGGCATTTTAGCACTCGATTGACAAATGGATAAAGAAAAGCGTTTGGCAAACCGAGAGAGAAAAGCAATTGCCAAATCCTTTTTTTAAAAAGCGATTTAAAAGGATTTACAAATGTATTTTTTTATTGTTCTATTAATCTACGTTTAAAAACAGGAATTAAATAAACAACTTTAAATACGTCTATTTATTTGCCTATTTAAAAGTGATTTATTTATTTACATTTTTATGTGTGAATTATTGAATGAATTAATTGATTCATCGTTTTATTTTTATGTGGCACTCCTGGACCTCCATAGCCGGGAAGTGCAAAACAACATTACAAAGTGTGAAACACTTTTATGAAACTTGAGACAAATTTATATTTTGGAAAACATTTTTACCTATCATAAAACACAATTACATGGGGAAAACACTTTTACCAAGGACAAAACAAATTTACATTTTAGAAAACAAATTAACAAGACGCAAAACACTTTTACCAGTCCCGAAACAAATTTACAATGACAGATTCTTCACGGAAAGGGAATGTAAGTTACACTTCCGGTGTGTGGGACATTCCCTTTCCGTGAAGAATCTGTCAAAAAAGTGTTTTCCGCATGTAATTGTGTTTTATGATAGGTAAAAATGTTTTCCAAAATTTGTCTCAAGCTTCGTAAAAGTGTTTCACACTTTGTAATGTTGTTTTGCACTTCCCGGCCACCGTAGGTGTGCGCTTCTCAAGCTTGTGACATATAAACGAGAACATCAACGTGATCACTTTATTTTGCGTTCATGTCAACACCAAATTCGGATTCATCACCTGAAAAAAAGTGTCCATGTCGTAGGGTTCATCATATCTTTACTGCCACATGAAACTGTCAAGCATCTCCAAAACAATGACCGTACTGCCAGTCAGCTGCTTTCAATTTTGCAGCGCTAAAGGGTTAATTGCAAGAGATTTAAAGGGATAATTCACACCAAAATGATAATTCTGTCATCATTAACTGACCTTCATGTTATTCCAACAGAATTTCTGGAAAATGTCTTGGTTGTTGTTTTCCGTACAATGGAAGTCAATGGGCTCCAATGTTGTTGAGACCCCAACGATCTTCAAAATATCTTCTTTTGTGTCCCGCAGCAGGAAGTCTACAGGTTTGGAACGACATGATGGTGAGTAAACGATGACAGAATTTTCAATTTTGGGTGAACTATCCCTTTAAACGTCTGGAATTATTAAAAACAATATGCACGATTTGTCCATTCAAAATGGTGTTTCAGAGTTGTCTCGCTCTTCTGTGTTATCTGAGAGTGACATTCCTCACTGGCACGACGTGTCATGAAAATGATTTATCATATGGTTAAACTACACTTAAAATGAAAATGAAAGTCTGTATTGCAATAAATTCAACAAAGCCATTGTCTTCAAGGACACTTAGAAGACAAACGTTTGCAGACTTACTCCATTAGCATAAGGTCTGAGTGTCTCCTCTATCAAAATAAGTCCTTCCTTTTGTTAAAGGAAGTGGCATCAAGATAGGCTGGCGGTTACAGATTATTAAGACTGTTGGGATGAAAGGACAGTTCCTTTGATTGAAAAAAAATATTACAGAAAATAGGAATTTGCTTTGCTCAAAGGGTGTTTTTCACTCATAAGAACCAGCCATACAGCAAAACATTCATTATTGCCAATTAGATTTAAAAAAAAAAAAAAAAAAAGTGTAATAGACATTTTTCCATAGATTTTCACAAATTATATATTTAGCCATGGCAGTCTCGATCATCTCTTCATACTAGTTCATTTATAGCATCAAATAAACATGAATGAACATCAGAAGGAATGTTGTTTCAAGCGCAGAAAGAATCTACTAACTCCCCTGACTGCTTTCTTGGACAAAATGTCAGATTCTGGGTTATGATTGGTTAGATCGGCGAAGGATCAGTTGAGAGATGTAAATTCAGAATTCTAAGGAAAAAAGTCAAATTGTGACCCAGTTATGTACACTCGCAAAACTTATACCTTGCAATGGTGTGATATAAATTCGCAATTGATAAAAATCTGAATTGTGAGATTATTTATTCACAATTACATGTTTCTTTTTATTCTGTGACAAAAATGAGCTTCTGTAAATGACCCGGAATAATCGTGGGAATTAATTAAATTTTATATATATATATATATATATATATATATATATATATAAATGAAACGGATGCTGCATCTCTGCAATGGAAGAAAAGGCAAAGAAAAGAACAACTGGATAAATTGCATTTATTTCCACTGAATATACTTTGTTACCAAACAAATTTGAACTTCACTGAACAAATTGCATGTATTATGGAGATTAATGGTGTAGATTGGTATCAGTTTTGTTGCTGTGGTTTTGTAATAATGGTGTAATCTTCAAAGCTAGATGAGATTCACAGGCATTATTGATTTTCAGACCGAGTGAATCCATCCTAACAGTCATTGTAATATATTATCAGCCAGAGGGTTTGGAAGAAGAATTTAGACTTTATCCTTTCGGACAGAGGTTCTCATCCGGTGGGTCACAGGTCTGATATGACGGGGTCACGGAGAGCAGGGGAAACCATGACAATATTGAAATTCGGAAAACAAAACGAATAATATATCACATAATACATTTGGATTGTAGTATGTTGGGTCTCATCTGAAATTTTTAACCCACTGCTTTACCAAACCTCCGTGTTTTTTTCTTCAAATGAAATTGATCCCATTAGAGTTGCATCTTACGGTTTCATTTCTACCAGAAAGACTCAGGAGGTAAGATAACTTAATGATATTTATTAACAATAAAGTTCTTTGGCGTAGGCCGCGTCCGTAGCTTAGATCCTGAGGGTTGTGGACTCTGCATTTCCTGCCTAAAAAGGAAGGCAGGGGCATAGCCGACCCCCGGGAGGAATGGACCGGGACCATCCTGGTGGTGGTGGGGAGGATGGAGGGAAAGGTTGACCTCAGCATTGCGAACTCAGTGTTAGTACCGATCTGATATGCTTCAAGTGTTAGAAAATGATTGGCTAGATCTAAACTCATAGTGACGAAAACATTTGAGTCTTCCTGGCAGAACTTGCGCTATTTTTCAATATCTTTCAGGTACACACACACACACACACACACACACACAACTAAACTTCATTAGCATGCACAATCATGTTATGGGCTGTCAATCATCGCTGATGATAGTCGGGCCCCCCCGTCGGCCGTCGCTGGGTTATTCCTGGCAGCGTAAATGATGCCTGAGTTTAAGCTCAAAGCACGTGTAATTACTTAGAAAAGGAAACATATCTTTATGTTGTTGTTAGACTCGACTACTTGAAAAAACCGTTTCACATTTCTCTCAGAATTAGATTCAAATCACTTTGGCGACTCTACCTGTCTACAGATGACCTGACTTCTGGAGGTTTGCAGAAAGGGATTTGCAAAATAATGAAGGGCTCTGGAAACATACAGTAGTGTATTTTCTAACCCGAGCATACAGATTAATGGACTAAAGTTTCACGCTGAGATCAAAGCCTGTGGGTAATGATATACAGTTCATCACGATGTGAGCGCCTCGTCTTTCTTTCCATTCAGCCACTGTTTTTCATGAAGTCAAATGTTGTATTGTTCTAGCGATCTACATTTTGTCAAATATCACGTGTAGCTACAGTGTTTGTCAGCATAATATGCAGATTGTTGAAGATTTAATTCGTTTTAGAGGAGAAATTATTATATATTTTATACGCAAGTTTAAATATTTAATAAATAATATATAGTTCAAGCATGTTATCAATGATTATATTTTCTATGCACATCAAAGATATTTATTTGCTCAAAAATGCTGTAAATATAGTGAAATATTATTACGATTTATAATATATTTTATAATGTAATTTATTCCTGTGATCAAAGCTGAATTTTCAGCATCATTACTGCAGTCTTCAGTGTCACATGATCCTTCAGAAATGCTGCTTTGATGCTCAAGAAACATTTATTATTATTATTATCAGTGTTGTTGGGCTTCATATCTTTGTGGATTAGATGGTGAATAGAATTTTTAAAAGAGCATTTATTTGAACTGGAATATTCAATGGTAAATTATGCGTGTAAATGCACACACACACACACACTCGCATAAAAACCCACATTTATAAAAATACGGCAACACTTTACAATAAGGTTCATTAGTTAAGATGAGCTAACATGAACTAATAAATGAACATATAAAGCATTTATTAATCTTTGTCGTTGTTTTGTTAAATTCAACATTTATTAATACATTATTAAAATAACGTTAACGAAGATTAGTAAATACAGTAACAAATTAACCTTATTGTAAAGTGTTACCAAAAACACTATACTAAAAATCTGGAAGCTATAAAGTCCTGCCTTCAGAAAACATATTTTGCTGTTTTCTGCATAAACGTTTAGTATTTTGCATAGTACTACATTTACTGATGTTTTAGTAACAATCTACTATGTCACTGTTAGGAATGGGAATTATTTATTTTGTGCGCTTGCCAGTTTTACAGCTTTGAAATGTAAATGTTTGTGCTTTTAATGCCGTTTATGCTATGCATCATGTATGCGACATGTCAAAAGACGCAGCTGACAAAAATCTCATGTGTGCATTCGGTGCATGTCATGCAACGCTAAACAGTCAATTAGCAGACACTTTTTTTCTTTTTTTTCTTCAAAACTGTCCCCCTGGAGCAGTGTGCGGTTATGTGTCTTACTCAAGGGCATGATGAGGATTGCTTATGGATCTCCCCATGTGGGAAACCTATAACCTTTTAGTAATCAGCCTGGGTCACTATTTCACAACACCCTGGAGATAGTGTCACAGAACTGCTGTTTTTCAACCAGGGCAGGAAAATATTGACAAACTTTGCATGCCCAGCTCGGAGTTAACAGTGGTGTTTGGGGATTGTATGACTACCGTTAGCTGTGTGTTGTTGACGCAGGAGGCTGGAGGGAGTCATCTTTGACTGCGGCTGTGAGATCCGATGGATTCAGCTCTGGCAGCTGCGAGGTGAAGCTGGCCTGCACACCCAGCAACTCTACTGCAAGAACGGCGCGTACAAGATTCGCCTGAGATCAATGAGCATTGCCCAGTGTGGTAAGACATCTTTCTTCATAAATAATACAGCTGTAGGCCAAGCATGCACTACGTGTTTTTATATAAGATTATATTACTTGTATGATGCAATTCTTATCTCACATTATGATGCAGTTTTGCGGAAATGGGGTTAGACCTGTCAGTTATAATGTCCTTGTAATGAAGGAAATTGTGCATTTTTTGTCATGCAAACATATTTAGAAAAACAAAAATAAACATTATATATTTTATGTGTTATATTTTTATCCCCCCCCCCCCAAAAAAAAAAAAAAAAAAATCTACATTATGCATGTTGGTGAATTGCCATAGTATATACCATGCATATTTATTAAAGTAACTAAAGTTTTATTTAAAGTAAAGCTTTATTAATAGATTTATATATCACCTTTTAAAAAGTGTCTTTAGAGAAGAAATACAACGGTCCATTCACAAAAAACAACAACATCAAAAAAACATACACATTATAGAAATAAGATAATAAAAAAATACAACAATGAAATAAATCAAGAAAAGGCCCTAGACTCAACCAACAAGTTACTATTAGATGTTCGGCGCAATCTTGCTTGGATATATTTATTCAACAAATTAGAAACGTATATTGTGGCAGTACTATGAAGTACTATTAAAAACTAATAAGAGGATCTTGAACTCAATTATGAGTGATACAGATAGCCGGTGTATTTAGCATTCGTGTAGCTGCATTCTGAACTATTTGTAAGTGTTTAATAGAGATGTTTGGTAGCTCAGCATAAACACTATTGCAATAATCAAGTCTAGATGTAACAAATGCATGAACAACTTTCTCGTTGTCAGAAGGGGAGAGAATATCACATACTTTGGAGATGTTTTTTAAGTGATAATATGCTGTTTTAGTAGCATTGCTAATATATATATTTTTTTTAACACTGAGGTCACTATCAAATATATGCCAAACATTTGTATGTCATCTGCATACTGGTGATGGGAAATATTATACTGATTAATTACACCAGCTAAAGGAAGATTAAATAACAGGGGACCCAATATTGAGCCTTGAGGAACACCACAAGATATGACGTAACGCCTGGAGGTGTAGGTACTCAGTGTAACGAAGTGTTCTCTGCCACTTAAGATTCACCCTGAATTATTACATTAAGCATTTTAGTATTACATTATACATTTTAATGTCATTTTATTATTATTTATATAATAGTATAAAAATTTAAATTAAAATTGAAAATCTAAAAATAAAAGTGAAGTTTTTTATTTGTCGTGCTTTTGTCATTTTTTATGGTTTATTTTGAATGTTTCTGTTTAGATTTAATTTACTTTTATTTCAGTTTTAGTCATTTTAGTACTTCACCTTGAACCTATTTATTTGCCAAGGTAAGCTTTGTTTTAATATTTATGTATTTTTCAGCTTATTTATCGAAAATAAATTTTAACAGTTTTAGTGAATAACACTGATATTGATGCTTTCTTTTAATATTACATAGCAGACATCCTGAAATATATAATTACCTCATTTCCCGCTTAGAGGAAAACTGAAGTAAAGAGAACAGCAGCACTATATATATAATATAAATAATAGTATAACATCAAAAAAAAAAGCTTTTTCCTCACAAAAAATTACCATGCTAGCTATAGTTAACACCAACTGTCTTTGGTATTGGCAAACAAAATGATTACACCATATACCATATTAATTTGTTATTTATGGACTGGTGGTAAAACAAAATCTGTTGTATCTAGAATTTTGCCTTGAATTAGGATTACCAAGGTAAGTTCTTATAAGGATGCAATCAAATAATACACTTAAAAGTCCTTGCTGTGATCCAGACCTGCCAGATATCAGCGTTGCTCACAGTAACCTCACTGTGCTGGAGGGCGATAACGTGACACTCAGCTGTAATGGCTCTGGCTCTCCGTTACCTGAGGTGGACTGGACTGTGAACGGCCTTCACTCCATCAACACGCACCAGGTGAGGGCCATTCATCCCGAACCAAACAAACTGTTTACAGTCGTATTTACAGCCTAACCATAGCATAATGTTTCTTGTCTGCCCTCCAGTCGAATGTGTATTGGCCCAACATTCACTCCATCAACCTGACGCTGGTCAACGTGAGCAGAGATGACAATGGATTTGTTCTGACCTGCATCTCTGAGAATGTGGTTGGGATGACCAATGTGTCCCTTCAGCTGGCTGTGCTATGTACGTATATTTTGCTTGTTACAGGTTTTCATGTCTCATATTTAATGGTGTTTGCTGTTGCTCACACTGAAATGATACATCAAATTATGCAGCTTGTTGAGGAAAGATATACTGGTACTTTTAGCGATCAAGAATATTTTGTATTCCCGCCCCAAAAATTGGGAATGTGCTTTTTGTTTCCCCTAAAGATTGCTCTAAAGTCCAAACTTAAGAAGTTTTTTGAATTCTTAAAGAATATTCTTAAAAGTCATTGTAAATAACTTTCATTAAAGTTAGGATAACCTCCAGCCCAGACAGGATGCGTATACTCTAGCAGCACACACACGGCACATGAAAAAAAAAATGCTATTGTGAGCCAGTCTTGACAAAAATAGTGTGCGCACTTAATATAATTATCACAGCAGGCAGTGCAAAAAGACGACCTTTGAGATGTTTTTCATTGAGTTGATCAGTGAGTCTTTGGAAAGAACTGCCATACAGTCAGAAAACAATATACACTTTCAAGGTGGAGGGAGACAGCCTTTGCTCCACCCTTTCTTACAGGAAAGAAAGCACAGAGCTGATCAAGCATTACGGGGTCTTCCTTATGGGAAGAACACCAATTAACGAACAGACTCCACATCAGGGCATAAGCTCGCCAAGTATAGGGGGCTTTGATTAATCGTTTCTACCACGGCTGGTGGTAGGCCTCTTCAGTCTGCTGTGTCTCGTCCAGAAGCCACACGTGGAGGTTCCGGAGATCTGGACTCGGGTGGCACAGGGTTCCCCGTCACAGAGAAAGCAGGTCCTTCCTCAGGGGAATCCACCAGGGAGAGGCTGTCGTGAGGAGCATCGGGCCCATAGAACCAGGTCCGGTTGGGCCAGTAGGGTGCAACCATCAAGATCTGCTCCTCGTCCTCCCTGAACTTGTACAGTGTCTGTTCAAGCAAGCTCACTGGAGTAAAGGCATCTTTGCGTAGGCGTAGCTGTGTGCCAGTGCATCCTTGCAGAAGGTCTCCTTGGTCAGGGAGTAAAACAGCTGGCAATGGGAAGACTCCAGAGAAAGGTCAGCTGCACGATTGAGCTCACCCAGAATGTTAATGGCACAGAGCGACCCGAGCCGCTGCTGACTCCAGAGGAGGAGATGGCGGGCGAGTTGTGACATGCAAAATGAACATAGACCACGCTGATGTGTTGTTAGTCTTGACCAACACGTGCTTGTCCTGCACCAACGGTCAAAACTGGCACTGGGCAAGCAGTACTGCTAGCAACTCGAGGCAGTTGATTTCCCACTGCAGTCGAGCTCCTGTCCAGGAGCCGAAGCTGCATGCCCGTTGCATATAGCACTCCAGTCATATGCATCAATCCAAACGGCATGACCGCAGGTGGAGATGCTATATGCCCTAGGAGCCTGAAATAAGTTTCAGTGGAACCACTGTTTTCCCACTGAATGACTTCAGGCAGTTCGTTCGTGAGACGCGCTGTCTTGTTGAGTTAGTCCAACTCCATACCAAGAAAAGAGAGTTTGCTCTTGATGCCTGAGCACCAGGTCCCTGTGTTCGCACAACAGATCTCAAAAGTGGGCCAGAATGAGTCAGTCATCGAGTTAAGAATGCGAATGCCCACTTCCCTTAGTGGGGTAAAGGCAGCCTCCATGACTTTCTTGAAGACGTGGGGCGACAGGGACAGCCCAAAGGGGAGGACCTTGCAATGATTTGCCTGATCCTTGAAAGTATTGATGACCGTAATGATTGGCCATAATGAATGGCCACATGATTGGCTGTAACCCATGACCATTGTTGAGTACGATAAAGTATGGGCAGTTACAACTCTGATCTCAGCTGGAGGGATCTCTACATACAGGACAAGGGCATCCTTATCTGCCACTGAGGTAAACCTGGGGCGATGCCGGGCAACCTGAATCGAGTCAACGAGGCGGGCTGGGAAGTGCTAGCTAGGCTCCCAGACAGCGTGCAAGTGGCACCAGTAGAACTACAGACGCGCCACCGGAGGGGCAGCAAGGTTCCCATGAGGGAGTGGCTGGAGATGTGTGTGGAGGCATTGCACCCCTGAACCACTGTGCTGAGAGAATAGGGGGATGAGAGTTAGGAACCATAGCGTCACTCACTGTCAAACCACACCTCGCGTGACCCAGAGATTGAGGAAACTGCTCTTTTGATGAAAAAGCAGTTACAAACTCTTTTAGTAACACAGGATTGTCCACCCCCAACGTATTCCTCCATCTCTGGGTCGCCCATCTCAGGGATGTTGTTTTGCCAACCGCTTAGTGGGTTTTGCAGCGGCTGCGACAGGCTGTGTTGCCTTCGGGAAGAATGCCCTCAGCCATGGGTAGGCGGAGAAGATGTGGTCTGGTGGTAGCTGATCCCGCCAGGGTAGGATCTGTTTGATCGCCTTCGTCTGCTTCTGTACTGTCGAAAACTGCTGAACAAAGTCCTCGACAGTGTAGACCTGGGAGACAGGGGTGTCGAGAAAGCTTCATTTTTTTGTCAGCTTCATTCATCTCAGCTAGGTTCAGTCAGAGGTGTCATTCCTGGACCGCAAAGGAGGACATCATACATTGTCTGGCCAAGGGATCGCATGGTGACTTTTATCTCCCTGAATCAACCCCTTCCCTTGTGGAGTTCTTTTAGTGCTTTGGCCTGATGTACCTGCAGGAGGGCCATAGCATGCAAGGCAGAGGCAGCCTGTCCAGTGGCACTGTGAGCTGCAGGATTTGGATGGAAGGCGGAGGCGATTCTGCCAGGTGGGAGCATTTTGTGGGAATAAATACACCGCTATTGCACGTTCAACTGAGGAATCACCCCGTAACCCCTCGGCTGCCCCACCATCGAGAGTAGCGAGAGCAGAGGAAGCAGTGAATTGGCTTCTAGCAGTAAAAGGTGCCTTCCACGATTTTGTTAACCTCGTTATGTTTAAGTCTGTCGACGTAATGTTGAAAACGACCGACTGGTAGGGAACTATGTTAGCGTCCACACCAGCGCACAATATTGTTCTGTTTATTCGAAGCATGCTGCCATCTGCTGCTTGAAATGATCTTTAAAGCAGGTTGGATTCTGATTGTCTGTCAATGTTTTTATCGTTCATTAGTTGGGGAAAAAAAAATCATTGTGAAAGTGATTCCAACAGTATTTTCTCTGTGCCACTATCATTATAGTTGTGGTGTGGACTCTGCTATTATTTTACATTTAGAATGATTTTTAGAACTATATTGTTATAGTTATCGTTCTTGGTGTGAACGGGCCTTTTTAGAATTGAATTTATAAGAAATAACTTTTTTCTAAAGATTTTTGTGAATCCAGCTCCAGACTTTCACCCAAAACTCCAGATTCATCCTCAACTACTGAGAGTAGTTTTGCAACCGCATCACTTAAAAAGTATTTTTATTTGAACAGTTTGAATATGGGCTGTGAATCCTTGTTTAGAAATTTCATGTTAAAGAATGCATTTACTGAAATTATTGCAAACTTTAATGCAGATAACACCATACTCCCGCTGAAAAATAACTGTATGGACACGTTTAAAATAGAACAAGGTTCTAAATGAACTGATAGACCAATTAACAGCTATGAACCTGTAAGCCTTTGTGTTAATTTAATCAGAGAGTGTGCACACATTTAGTGATCGCGTTAGGTTGTGACACATAAAAATAGACCCATTTCCTTCCACCATGTTAAGCTGGCTTGAACAGGTATAAGATGAGGATCAGCCAGTGGCAAAATTCAATCTGCAACATCTCTGCAACTTTTATGCGTTTTAATAAGAATGGAGGACTTTTCTCGCTGATGCCATGAATGTTTTAGGACTCAGATATGATCTGACACTCAGGCATCATTATGTTCATTAAACAGCACATGATTTTAAGACAGCGAGTAGATGAAACGCATTACATTTTATCACTCTGCTGACTAATGACTTTGACGTTAAATTGAAATGACAGCAGCGAGATATACAGGCTCTGAGTGGAAAAATTGTCAAGTTTGGTTTTGAGAACCAAGTACAGGGTCTTGTCTTTATTAAGATAGAGTAAGGAATGATTGCTGATGGCTTATAATCCCTTTGTATAGCTAATTATATTTAGATTTGGTTACACTTTATTTTAAGGTGTCAGTATTACAGTGTAATTATACATTTAAGTACTGAGTGATGACAATTAACTACATGTACTTACTATAGGGTTAGGGTTAGGGGAGGGTTTGGTTTAGGGTTAGTTGCATGTAATTATGCGTAATTTCTAGTTATTACTACAGTAAATACATGTAACATATGTAACAACGACACTGTAAAATAAAGTGTTACCTTCGATTTTTATCCTATTATTAAGTATTCTCAAGTAATAATTACACGTTTTTTATCATTTCTATAATTTTCCATATTTTTTTGACACACTTATCAAAGTGGCATGTACGATATTGGACAGTACCAGTCAAAAGTACCGTCACGTCACTATTTTTAATGATTTAAAAATATCTCTTATTCTCATCAAGCCTGCATTTATTTGATCAAAAATACAGTAAAAACAGCAATATTGTGAAATATTATTACTATTTAAAATAATGGTTTTCTATTTTAATATACTTTTGAAAACAATATATTTCTGTGATGCAAAGCTGAATTTTCAGCATCATTGCTCCAGTCTTCAATGTCACATGATCCTTCAGAAATCATTCTAATACGCTGATTTATAATCAGTGTTGGAAACAGTTTAATGAATCCGAAATGAATCGCATTTTTGAGGTCCTAAACGTGCTCGAAAACTCACGAAACTTTGCACGTGTCAGAAGTGGTGAAAATTTACGTCTGATAAGGGTTTCAGAATTAGGTGTGGCAAAATGGCTCGACAGCGCCACCTACAAAATTTCAACGAAGTTGCCAGATAACCTGTGATTCTTTGATGAATAAAAAGTTAAAAAAAAGAAAAATGAAAAAGGAAAGAACAGCATTTAAAATAGAAATGTTTAGTCACAATACACACTACCGTTTAAAGGTTTAGGGGTCAGTAATTGTTTTCTTTCTTTTTTTTGAAAGAAATTAATACTTTTATTCAGCAAGGATGTGTTTATATTGATAAAAAGTGATAGTAAAGATTTATATTGTTGGAAAAGATTTATATTTGAAATAAATCTTGTTCTTTTTAACATTTTACCGATCAATGAATCCTGAAAAAGTATCACAGGTTCCAAAAAAAAAAGCTATAATAATAATAATAATAATAATTTTCCAACATTGACAATAACTGAGAATCAAATCATCAAATTAGAATGATTTCTGAAAGATCATGTGACACTGAAGACTGGACTAATGGCTGAAGAAAATTCAGCTTTGCATCACAGAAATAAATATTTTAAAGTACATTATAATAGAAAACCATTATTTTAAATTGTTATAATATTTCAAAATATTACACAATATTTCAAGAATACAGTTTTATATTTTAAATTTAATATCCAATAGACTGTATATTGACCATAATGTCAGAAGAAACAGATCTGATTTCATTACATGAAAATATGGAAAATCAGTCCTAAAGATCAGATTTGAGAAACATCACAATTCAACAGAAGTTTGATTGACAGGTGATCTGACCAATCATAACCCCGAATCTGCCATTTTTTCCCTCAAAGCGGTCAGGGGAGTTAGTAGATTAACGTTGGTGAACTTGAGCTTGATAAATTTTGTGTCCTCACGTCTTTCCGCGCTTGAAACAACATTCCTTCTGATGTTCATTCATGTTTATTTGATGCTATAAATGAACTAGTATGAAGAGATGATCAGATGATCACGACACATTAAGAGACACTAGACGCTATTTATCGTTTAAACCTCTTTAACAAATTACGATATATTAAATATGAAACCGTTTCATATGTCTGTCGACGTTTTGTCAGTGTCCTCTTCGCTCCAGGATGTATTTTTCAATTCGTGAGAACATGATGTGTGGCGTGAGAGAGACACGACTTGTCGGACATAGCAACAGTAACTAAAGGGGGCGGGTCTAAAGGGGTGCAGTGACAAAAGGTTTGGCTCCGTTTCTGTTCTAATAATGCTAAAGAAAAGTGCACCAGTCGGAATTTTGCATTCCGATCAAAAGCTCTGGAATAGGAGATGCACAAATGAGATGCACATCCCTCCCATTCACTTTCTCTCTCCTGGTGGGATTGCAGCAGGACTCCCTAAATGACAGGGCTCATGCAGCAGCGAGAGCAGACAGGCCGAGAGCAAGGGTGCTGCTGCATGCTGATTCTAAAACACATGTCATCTGTTTAGGCGGGATGTGTGCCGAGCCGCTCTACAGGAGGGATCTATCTCTCGTCTAGTCTCATCAGTCAGCCAAGCACAAATCACTTCGGAGAGAGAAGGCAGCTGACAATAATGATGCCTTCTCATTTGAATGACAAACAAATGCGCAGTGTTGGACAAGACGTTTGCATGCGGTTTATCTTTGAAAAGTGTACAATAATATACAGTCTGTGACAGCAAGATTACGAGTTGTCCCTCTGTCCATTTTTTATTTTTTTTTTTATAAATAAAGTGAATATTAACATAACAGCGGGCCCGACAAGTTTCACGCGTTCTGCTTTTTATTCGACAGCAACTCCATTTTTAAGAAATCTGTGCATTTCATATGGGAGCAAATTCCTGTCTATAGTATTGCGGTGACTAATCATCAAAAAATAATAATCGGGTATCGAAAATTTAAAAACGCATGTAAAAATATATTGCTAAAAAATAATATGCAACTAAAAAAATCTGCAAAATGATCTAGATGATATAACTAGAGTGACTAGAAAAATTAAAAGCACATTTAAAAAAAAATAACAAGCATGAATCAAAACTTTAAAGACATGAAAAATTATATTGCACAAATCTTTAACTCATGTTTATGTGTTCTTAAAAGTTGTTTTCCTTGGTTTTATGACTCTGATCTTTGTGCTCTCTTGCATTTTCTACTCATTTTTTACTCTTTTGTACGCCTGTGCTGTTTTTCTCTTTGCTTTTCTTTCCACGTTCTGCTCTTGCTTTTCTAAATGTTGCAATTCGACTTCCATGTAAATTAGGGCGGGCTTAAGCGTCACCATTGGTCCACGAGTATTAGATTGACAGCTCCTCTAGCCAATCAATCGAAGAGAGGAAGATAACATCACTTCAATGCGACTCATGGCTACTTATGTTCACACTTATATAGACAACAGTTTAACAACTTTTAAGAACACAAACATGAGTAAAAGATTTCTGCAATATAATTGTTTATGTCTTTGACGTTTGTTGCATGCTTGTTATTTTTTTAAATATGCTTTTTCTATTCACGCTTCTTATATTTTGACCTGTGACCACGTTGTTTGCTATTCTGATCATTTTGCATATATTTTTATGCAATTTAATGCATTTTATTTTTTGACCCGCAATACTGTAGGCGGGAATTAGTTTTTGTCTGTTTTATCAAAAGAATGGAAACTTGCATTAAAGGAGTAGACATGTTCTGATTTTCTCACTCACATCATTGTCACGCTCATGCTTTCTTTTATCTGTGACTGTGAAACATAACATTAGATGTTAGGCAGAATATCTGAGCTTCTGGTTTCCACACATGGAAAGTGAACGGCGATTTATACATGCAAGCTTCTTACAAGTTGTGCTGTTCACTATATTCATCTGAAGCCATTTGATCGCTTAGTGTGGGGAACAAACCACAATTATAAAGTTGCCTTCACTGATATTTTTCCCTGCAAGTCTAATGTGCGGTCAGATCTGTCACATGACAAACAAGAACCAGTGGTGTTTAATGTCAGCAGCATATATTGCTTCAAATTAAAATAGATTTGACCACAGTGAACATGCTTACAGCACTTTTATGCTCTGATCACACTGCACACGATTCTGATCGGCCTCTTTAAATCTGACATTTCTGTTCTCACTGTCATTCTGCAGGTAATGAAATTAGATCATTTTGGTGCCATATCATGGTTTAAAGAGGACAGAAATCTAGAAATCTGGCCTCTGCTCATGTCTGTACATGACATCTTAGCGCAATGCTGAAGTTGGAGGAATAAAGTATATATATATATATATATATATATATATATATATATATATATATATATATATACACACACACACAGGGTTGGCGAGTAACGAAACACAAGTAACTTAGTTACGTATTTGAAATACAAAATTTTAAAAACTGTATTTCATTACAGTTACATTTTAAATGGGTGGTAATCAGATTACAGTTACATCTGAAACGTATTTTAGATTACCAAAGTGATTACTTTGAGTTTTAATGTCATTTAAACAGCAATTGGTGATTCTCTGACTCTGAAAGTGTGAAAAAGCAGAGTTAAGTTTAATCAATATTTTAATACTTTTAAGAGGGACCATAAAAACTTTGATATTTTTATTTAGTTCTGTCCTGAACAAGACAAAATGACTGAATTTATTAAAAAAAATTGCCCAACGGTCAACTTAACTGTCCTGTCATGACCTGATGATCCACGACTGTTTTCATGTTTGTGAGTCATTTTATAATTCACTCGTCACTGTGACTTTTTCTCACAATTTGTTTTTTCTCTCACAATTGTGAGTTTGCATTTCACAATTCTGACTTCTTTTTCTCAGAATTGCGAGATTTAAACTCACAATTGCAAGTTATAAAGTCAGAATTGGGAGATATAAACTTGCAATACTAATTTTTTTCTTGCAGTTGTGAATTTAGTATGTGAGTTTATATCTGATAATTCTTACTTTTCTCAATATTGTCAGTTTATCTCTCATAATTCTGACTTTATAACTCGCAATTGCAACTTTCTATCATGCAATTCTGAGGGAAAACGTCAGAATTGTGAGATAAAAACTTGCAATTACCTTTTTTGTGTTTGTTCCACACTTATTAGTATTCCAAAGTATTCTAAAGTATTTAGATTAAGTTACTAAACTTGAGTAATGTAACGAAATACGTTACAAATTACTTTTTAAAGCATGTATTTTGTAATCTGTAGTGAAATAAATTTAATAAGAAATCTACCCAGCCCTGTATATATATATATTAACACGCTAATTTTGACAGCACTAATATATATATATTCCTGTAATGTGGAAGCTGAATTTCCAGCAACTTCACTCCAGTCTTCAGTGTCACATGATCCTTCAGAAATCATTAACATGCTGATTTGAAGTTCAAGAAACATTTTTGATTATCATCATCAATTATAGATTTCTTATTATTGTCAATATATAATACATTTAGTATTTGCATATAGAGCAAAAAAAAAAGAACATGTTCTTTTCTCATATCAGTTCCGCCAGTAATCCTGAAGCTGGACGAGCCGGAAAAGCGGCATCACACCTGCATCGAGTTCACCGTGAGGGGCTTTCCCCATCCCACACTGCGCTGGTTCCACAAGGACCGTGAGATCCAGCCGAGCGATTATATCCGCACGGAGATGGAGCACTACCAAGATTACTTGGAAGGCTGCTTGACTTTTGAAAACCCAACGCATTACGACAATGGATACTACACCCTAGTAGCCACGAACTCTCTTGGATCAGTTACCAAAACTGTCCACGGCTTTTTCCTCGAGCCACCGTTCAGTGACGATGACGGTAAGTCTTCACTGCAATTGATCATTATGAATTTGCTCTGATATTTATTCATTTTATTCTGATATGTGTACAGTACAGGGTTGCACTTTATTTTAAAGTATGTGTACTTACAGTGTACTTGCCTATTAAAATACTGAGTAATATAAGGTAACTACAAGGGTTAAGGTTAAGTTTAGGTTCAGTTATTACCTAGTTATTACCCAGTTATTATAATTTCTGTAATAAGCACATAGTATGTACATGGGGAACAGGACTGTAAAATAAAGAGCTACCCAGTACAGAACTGCTCAAAACTTTACAATGTTTTTCTTTTATGTTTTTGAAAGAAGTCTCTTATGCTCACCAAGGCTGCATGTTTAATCAAAAATACAGTAAAAACAGTGATATTGTGACATAATTTAAAAAAAAAAATCATTACTCCAGTCTTCAGTGTAACATGATCCTTCAAAAATCATTGATGCCCCAAAAAAAAAAATAATATATTATCAGTGTTAAAAACTGATAATTAAAAAACTGAAAATTATTATCAGTGTTTTTGCTGCTGAACATGTTTTGTGGAAACAATGATACCAATCAAACATTTGTGGCAAGACAAAAAAAAAAGAGAGAAATTAATATTTTTATTCGTCAAAGATGCATTAAATTGAACAAAAGTGTCAGTAAAGACATTAATAATGTGACAGAAGGTTTCTATGTAATAAATGCTAATAGATATATTTAATGAAAACTGAAAAAAGTCAAAAAATACTAAGCAGCACAACTGTTTTCAACATCGATAATAATCATAAATGTTTCTGAGCAGCAAATCATCCTATTAGATTGATTTCGGAAGGATCATGTGACACTGAAGACACTGATTTTAACATATATTCAAATAGAAAACAGCTCTTTAAATTTGTTATAATATTTCGCAATATAGTATATAAGAACCAACTGTCTTTTATTCCTCTTTAATGTTTTTCTTTTCTCCTCTTCCTGTTCCTTCAGGACTAATTGAATACAGTAAGTGCTTCCCTTTTTGACATTAAAACCTACATACAGTCAAAACATGTCCTTGTTCAGGCTTGTTCAAATCTATCTATGATATGAAATACAGCATTGAAGCATTTGATAACACAATATCATCTTTCATGTTATAGGTCCTCTCAAGTGCACCTAAACAACACAGAACTTAGCAAACAAGAGTGCATAAATGTGTACCATCCCATACTTGAAATCTTCCTTATTGTCTGTGAAAGAGGACACCCCTAATGGATGTTTACAGAGAAAAATAGCCCTCATGAATTGCATCACATATTCGGCACGTATACAAGCTCTATGCATTAAGAGTTGGGGATGGTGTAATTGTTTTCGAGTCCAGCGGAGGACGGCTCGTGCTTCGGGTGCATGATGCAGTGATACGTGAGCCCTGCCGCACCTCTGCCATTACGAATCAATTAAATGGCAATTCCTCTCTGACACTTGTGAACAAGACACACAGGTTCAGACAAAAGCCTCCCTTACCAAACAACGTGGCTTTCAGAGGAATCATAAATTTAGCCAAATGAAAATAGACACATCTAGTAAGGAACAGAAAGAATTCAGTTGTAATAGTGGGAAATTGTCACAGGGCTGAATAGTTCGTGGGCCCTAGTTGCAGAAAAATTCGTGTTGGTCTGAAAACAGAGGTGTGTTTGTTGGCGTGTTGCTATTTTGAGGCAACTGAAAATGACTGCGCCACCAGGTTTTTGTACGCCAATGTCGCTTTTTCGTTATTTAAAGGGGCGTGTTTGTAATATGCAGGGCTGGGTGGGTTTCTTTTAAAATGTATTTCACTACAGATTACAAAATACATGCTTTAAAAAGTCATTTGTAATGCATTTCGTTACATTACTCAAGTTTAGTTACAATCTAAATACTTTAGAATACTTTGGAATACTAATAAGTGTGGAACAAACACAAAAAAGGTCATTGCAAGTTTTTATCTCACAATTCTGACTTTTTCCCTCAGAATTGCGTGATATAAAGTTGCAGTTGCAAGTTATAAAGTCAGAATTATGATAAATAAACTGACAATATTGAGAAAAGTCAAAATTATGAGATATAAACTGAAAATATTGATAAAAGTCAAAATGATGAGATATAAACTCGCAATATTGAGAAAAGTCAAAATGATGAGATATAAACTGAAAATATAGAGAAAAGTCAAAATGATGAGATATAAACTCACAATATTGAGAAAATTCAAAATTATGAGATATAAACTCACAATATTGAGAAAAGCCAGAATTATGAGATATAAACTCACAATATTGAGAAAAGTCAGAATTATGAGATATAAACTCACAATATTGAGAAAAGTCAGAATTATGAGATATAAACTGAAAATATTGATAAAAGTCAAAATGATGAGATATAAACTCGCAATATTGAGAAAAGTCAAAATTATGAGATATAAACTGAAAATATAGAGAAAAGTCAAAATTATGAGATATAAACTGAAAATATTGAGAAAAGTCAAAATGATGAGATATAAACTCACAATATTGAGAAAAGTCAAAATTATGAGATATAAACTGAAAATATAGAGAAAAGTCAAAATTATGAGATATAAACTGAAAATATTGAGAAAAGTCAAAATGATGAGATATAAACTCACAATATTGAGAAAAGTCAAAATTATGACATATAAACTCACAATATTGAGAAAAGTCAAAATTATGAGATATAAACTCACAATATTGAGAAAAGTCAAAATGATGAGATATAAACTCACAATATTGAGAAAAGTCAAAATTATGAGATATAAACTGAAAATATTGAGAAAAGTCCAAATTATGAGATATAAACTGACAATATTGAGAAAAGTCAAAATTATGAGATATAAATGAAAATATTGAGAAAAGTCAAATTTATGAGATATAAATTGAAAATATTGAGAAAAGTCAAAATTATGAGATATAAACTCACAATATTGAGAAAAGTCAAAATTATGAGATATAAACTGAAAATATTGAGAAAAGTCCAAATTATGAGATATAAACTCACAATATTGAGAAAAGTCAGAATTATGAGATATAAACTCACAATATTGAGAAAAGTCAGAATTATGAGATATAAACTCACAATATTGAGAAAAGTCAGAATTATGAGATATAAACTGAAAATATTGATAAAAGTCAAAATGATGAGATATAAACTCGCAATATTGAGAAAAGTCAAAATTATGAGATATAAACTCACAATATTGAGAAAAGTCAAAATGATGAGATATAAACTGAAAATATTGAGAAAAGTCAAAATGATGAGATATAAACTCACAATATTGAGAAAAGTCAAAATTATGAGATATAAACTGAAAATATTGAGAAAAGTCCAAATTATGAGATATAAACTGACAATATTGAGAAAAGTCAAAATTATGAGATATAAATGAAAATATTGAAAAAAAAGTCAAATTTATGAGATATAAATTGAAAATATTGAGAAAAGTCAAAATTATGAGATATAAACTCACAATATTGAGAAAAGTCAAAATGATGAGATATAAACTGAAAATATTGAGAAAAGTCCAAATTATGAGATATAAACTCACAATATTGAGAAAAGTCAGAATTATGAGATATAAACTGACAATATTGAGAAAAGTCCAAATTATGAGATATAAACTGAAAATATTGAGAAAAGTCCAAATTATGAGATATAAACTCACATACTAAATTCACAATGGCAAGAAAAAGTCAGTATTGCAAGTTTAGATCTCCCAATTCTGACTTTATAACTTGCAATTGTGAGTTTAAATCTCGCAATTCTGAGAAAAAGAATAATTTTGAATTGTTTTTGTAGTATAGTTGTATTTATATATAACTATCAAAATGATTTCTTCCGTTCAGAAAATGAATACGGCAATATTTTACGGAAAGGGCGATAAGAAGAGTGCAGAGTAAGCTTTTCCGTGTGATGAGAGTGAGGATGAGTTCGCCAAATGATAGGGATCTACTTATTTTTGGTTCGCATGAGTTCCAAGTATATACGTCTCAATTTATAGAAGAAATGTGCATTTAAATGGAAAATAAAATCATAATTTTATTGAAAAACTACTTTTTTGACCATTTTCCATTTACATATACATACATATATATATATATATATATATATTTACATATACATACATACATATACATATATATATATATATATATATATATATATATATATATATATATATATATATATATATATATATATATATATATATATATATATATACATATTTATTTATTGGGCAAAACAATGGTTTGATTTTCAAACAACATTTCAAAAGTAAATGCGCAGCTTTATTTCAATTAATAGTTTTACTAAATGAATAAATGAATGAATTTTTTGGCCTCCTCAGTTGAACAGTCTCATTTCTATTTCCCGTAGGTCCAACACCTGAAGATGAGGCGAAGAGACCTGAAGATTCATTCGGAGTAAGATGTCCTCCTTTACTTTGTGCTTTTCAGCAGACCTAGCCGTGTCGTTGACTGCTTTCTTGTTTTGTTTTTTTTTTCTCTGCAGATGTCGATTGCTGTTGGTCTGGCTGGCTTCGGATGCGTCTTCCTCATTGTGATTTTCGTCCTCATCAACAAATATAGCCGGCGTAACAAATTCGGGATAAAAGGTATGAATAGGTTATTCTGGTAGATTGTCTTCATGTTGAAATGCTCCTTGAAGGCAACGTTTTTTTTTTAGTTTTGATGGATATTTTTGGCTGGATCGAGTTTTATCATTGGATCAAAAGATGGTCCTAATAAGTGGTCAGGTGCTTGGATGGGAGTAACTGAAAAGTAAGAGGGCTTTGTGAACACAGATGAAAAGGAAAGTCGGTTTAGAGCAAGTTATTACGTCTGGGAAAAGATTATAAAGACAAACACGTGTGTCTTCAAGTAAAAAGGGTCCATTTTGATTTCATGTTGACTTTGAATATTTTATTCCCAGTGGCAAAAAGCAAAAAAAGGGGGGAAAAAGAAAATAAAGCAACACAATAGATATCCTCAGTCTTTCAGTTGTCAATCATCTCGAAGGACCGGGTAACATAATGGTTGTCGGCTCTGGTTTTGGGCTATGTTTAGAGGCTGCTTTTAAACAGTAGTCTGGCACATCATGAGTCAGATAGGGTTTGGATTGTGCTGTGTGGGTTTGTGTGAATAGAATTTGAGTTGAATGCATCCTCCAGTCTCAGACCTTGGGGAGGCAGTTGGCGGAAATGCCTGCGAGTCTTTGTTTGGTTAGCCTAACTTCCTCTGCTAATATTATAGTTCATATCACTGCGGTGCTACTGTTTTCAGAAATACGTTTTTATTCAAACCTACGTTTGTATTAGAGGTGGGAAGTACCACAAAAAAACAAAAACAACCATGACAATGTAATTTTTGAGAATGGTAAAGGTATATACAACATTATAGTAGTTTTTGCTTGAAATTCAATGGATAAAATTGTGTAAAGCTGCATTGATGCCAATGATATTATTCGAGTTGTGAATCTTATCTCAGAGGGATGCCTGACGTTCAATCAAAAATACAATCTTTGACACCTTCATGTTGTTCCAAGAGGCCTGTTGCAATTATCGAGTAATCTTCTGATCACGGTTATTCGATCTAATCCCAATTATTTGAGGGTAACCTCAAGAAGTGTGCCTTAACCTCAATTTGTTGCCATCTAAATAAGGGAAATTATTTCCACTAGTGATATTGCGACATTGGTAATTTCGATATGTATCGATACTGAAATAAGCAAAATGGTTCCAGTTTCTGCAGTATCGTTGTACCAGCTGTGCATTTTCACTCTCTTCTCTCCGACGGTGAATTGACACACCTGCCTCCTGTCACTCACTCATCTTATTCGCTCAGGTTGGATAATTCTTGTATTGCACATGATTCAGTCCCTTCAAAAAAAAGTGGATTTTTTTGTGATTGTTTCGGGCAAAAATCCTTGATTTTGTGGCAGGTTTTCTTAAAAAATTCGATGGAATATGCGGTATATTTTTGCAATTTTATGCGATGAAATTGCGGGAACTTGCAAAAACTGCGGTTTGATGCAAAAGAGGAAAAAAGGGTGATTCCCCCCCAACACCCTGTTCTCACTAGATACTACCTTCATGTCAAGAGTCATTTCTGATCACTTCAAGCTACTAAATCACAGAATATTGAAGTTCTCATTCTGTTTTATTTCAGACCTTCATTAACACATGAATCAAACTTACAAAACATTGAGTCAAACAAGTTCTGTAGCTTCACAAAAGGAATATTCAGCAACTTCTGTAAAAATGAATAAATAAAATATAAAAAAATAAAATGTGTGCTTCCTGTTTTACAGAGGTAGCTTTACAAACAGACATCTTCTGTTAAATGAAGTGCTTCCAGTGCACAAAGTGCATCTCTTACCGCAACGCAAATTATTTTACCTACTACGAATATACAGCGTTGTCTGTGGTGCAAAATAATTGGCCCCCACTGTCATGTAACACAGCAGGAAACTGCTTCCCGCGCTCTTTTGCGCTTATTTTTGTTGGCTTCATCACGGTGTCACCGCGGGGTTTAAGATGATGTTCACGTCGCGTAATTACGTCACTTCATAAGGTTCCCATGGCAATAGGGAGAAAATAATGGCACTTTACTTGTGTGAAGTAAACTCTACATTTTATATATATATAAAAGATACAAGATATATTTGACTTTTTTGCAACGAAAATACAGGAATTGTGAAATCATGCTAGCCCCGCATATTTTGCTTGCTGAAATCGGCAATTTATGCTGCGTATTTGAAAAAAATGCGGCCCCACATAAATATGCGGACTTCGGCTGATTATGCATGAAATCAAGCGACCGCATAATCGCGTTTTTTCGGAGTGACTGATGATTTAGTCATTCCCACAGGTTTCACGCTCACGCCACTGATCTATATTAGTGGCGCTCTCATAAAGCCGCCTCTCAAACAGCTCGCGAGTACCAAATTGATTTCTTTTTCATGTCTTATAGCACTTACGGTCAAATACATACAAAATTTGATCAAAATGCCTGTCTAACTGAGTATTCGGGTAATACAGATTTGTAACGTAAATAGTTGAGGAAGATAACGCATGTTGTGTAACAGTATATTGGAACCATAAACTCTTAAAGTGACAGCAGCCTAATAAACCTGCTGCAGTGTGTCAAGTTAATAAAAGAAAAGACAGATAAATCACCTTCTGCTCTTGACTGAATAACCTTTGCAACTTTAATTGCAAGTTTTACAATAAAAACTGCCATATATGCTATACAGGTAATTTATCGTATAATTTTTTTGTCAGAATTTGTCAAACTTTTGATGTATAAATAAAAAGTAGGTCAGTACACCTAAATCAGATCACACCGTAGACTAGTGTCTGTGAATGTTAAACCGCAAAAAGGCTATTTAAATATGAATCCCCATGTTCACCGTGTCTGTGTGTGTTTCATTTAACATTTAACACACACACACACTGAATCATGCGTGACGCTCGTGGTGTTTTCAGCCTCTGAGTGCATGAACTTCATCTCTAGAGCTGCTCTGAGAGTCACTGCATGCGCATTTTACCATTTTGAGAAAAACTATCACCATAAACACACAGAAAATCAATGGTCTTCACTTCAACCCGTCAAAATAAAAATTCGGTTTAACTTGAAGAAATAGTGACAAAAATATATTACTGTTGTACAGTAGAATTTAGCAATATCTCAGTCTAATAATAATAAATTATTAAGAAAACTATTTTTAAGGAATACTCAACAATTTTTCTTTAATTTAAAAAAAAATAAATACAGTAAAGCTCTGTTGTGCAGCACTTTGTTTGACAAAAAAGTTTGTTTCATTTCATATGATTAAAAGATACATTAAATTCGCCTTCATTTGATAGCCAGAAAAATTTTAATACACAACACATTTCTGAAAAAATAGAAATGATTATTATTATTCTTTTTAACTATACATTTTGTTATTTTT
The DNA here is from genome assembly GCA_037194245.1 of Opsariichthys bidens. Taxonomy (NCBI): domain Eukaryota; kingdom Metazoa; phylum Chordata; class Actinopteri; order Cypriniformes; family Xenocyprididae; genus Opsariichthys; species Opsariichthys bidens. The sequence continues at coordinate 29,803,866 of CM074280.1, read as the reverse complement.
TATGAATTCAATTAATTATACATGCTTTTTGATTATTAAAATTTAATTAAATCGTTAAAAAGAAATACTTAAAACAGAAAACAAAAGGTTAAAAATGTCATTTTTGTTTTAATAAACTGTTGTTAAAATGATATAAAATTCATGATTTCAATGAAGTTCAGGTATCGTGACGACACTAATATCCATATATTTCATCACAGTTATATACCCGAGACATCTTCGCCCAGCACTGCCCTCACTTCACTCTGCCTTCGAATTTCTGTAAAGCTGCTCTGAAACTATGTATTGTGAAAAGCGATATACAAATAAATGTGAATTGAGTAATGACTGCGTGTCCGTGGCAATACGTCAAAGAGGAAACAAATGACAGAAAATGACTATGTTTCTCAACAAAAACATGTTGGTCTCTGCATAACCCTCTTGACCCAAGACTCCCTATAACATGAAACGCTCTCTCTGTTTTCTGTGACGGTCCTGTGAGGGAAAGAATATGAGCTCCGTTCAATCCTAGAGGAACTGCTCATAATGTCTCACTCTCATTGATTGGCAAGGTTGAAGAGGCATAAAAGGATTGACACTCAAAGCGTGACGTCAATACAAGCCCTTTTCAGAATGCTGGCCTTCCCACAATACACCACTTGTACTGTTTTTCTCTTCAAATCAGCTGGAGGTCTTAGGCAGCCATTACCTCAGATTGAGCTGTATTGGATTTTTGCCTCACTCAATCATTCTGGAGCCTTTTTTTTTGCAGTTGATGCAGTTTGATCACAGACTATTTTGGGGCTGGCAGTAAAATCAGATTGTGTGTGTGTGTGTGTGTGTGTGTGTTTTCCTCGCTTTCTGTGTTTGGACCTTTAGATCACTATTAAATCATCAACTCATAAATGGCTGTTGTGCTGCACAACAGCCGATTGATTGCGCTTGCCTTTCAGGGCACTTCTGCAATTGGTAAAGATTCATAATCCTGCTCACTTTGCTGTTTGGTTGTAATTACAAGTTTTTAGAGTGGTAAAATTCGAGAGAGTATTTGCGTATTCTTAATTTAAGAGCATTTTTAAGTCATCCCTGTAACCTTCTTGGGAATATTTTATTCTCTCTAGTCTCTTTTCGTTAGTTTGCCATACTAAATGGACTATTCAGACAGTAATTATTTTGTAAGGTGATCTGCGTGGAAGAAAAATTACACATGCATTCCGGATGGCAGTGGTTTTTTGGGGGAGAAGAGGGTTATTTTAGGGAACTTAAAAGTTTCTCTAACATGACCATAATCCAACATTATGCCAAGTAAGCAAAGCATTAATGCATAGCCTGCCTTATGCTGCCATTATAATGATCAATTTGAACAGTTTACGTGGTTAGATTTTGGCTCTAGAGTACTTAGCCCTGCTCAATTTCTCCTTTCCCTTTAAGATATTAATTGAAAACCTTGGTGTTTGTCGAACCACGATGATACATCCACAGGCTGTGGCCTATAAATGATTTAAAGTCCCCCTGTAGTCAATAATATTATCCCTTAAATCTCCAAAATTACATATTTAAATGTTTTTTCCTTGAAAATAATATTTCTTCATGCCTTAAAATAGCTTGAATGGGACTCTACACATTTGCCTGATTTAGTATACGAGGTTCTATGAATATGCAAATTAGCCCCGCCTCCACTCACTCACACCAGCTCAGAGATCCACTCGTTGACGTGATTGGTTACAAGGTAGTTTGTAATGCCCTAACACCAGCGATTTCAAACCGTGTCTTTGGTTCATTTCAGTTTTAAGGAGGAATGGTGCTATGAATTTACACATGGTTTGTCGTATCATAAAACATAACTTAGGCATGTAAATAACATTAAAAGCTTGATTTTCACCACAGGGGGACTTTAAATGTGAAAGGGGCGTCTCATCTTGAATTTTCTCGTAATCTTTTCCTGATTCTGTGGAGGGAAACTTCTGTCAATCAGTTCCTGTCCTCCATCAAACAAAATGCCAATAAGAAAACAGATAATTTTTTTTGCATTACCAAGAAGAAAGTGCACAGGAAATGTTGTTTTCAAGCATTTCTTCTTACAACATTTCCGCTGGGGATGTTTAAGATGTTTTATCGAATTGAGTTCCATATAATGGATTCATTTCCTGTCAGGACAGGATGTTTTAAGAGAGCTTCAGGCTTATTTTATGGTCATTGTTTTATCTGAATTAAAATCAGACATTTTGTCCAGCTTCGGATCTGTAATATAATCAGCTTGCTTCATCCCTCCATCAAATGGATGTGACATTACAGATACATCTGGTCTCATTCACTCACTGCATACATGCATGTTTGTGTGTAAAACCTGTGCTGTTTTTATTCAGAAATCTTCATCTATAAGTTTTTTTTTCCAAAATAACTCAAAAAAACAAATGACAAAAGAAGAGCAAGAGAACATGCCCTCTTTACACGGCTAATTTGACTTCAGAAGGTGGATGGATCGTTTTTAAATGTATGTTTGTTCGGAGAATTAGTTTACAGATTGTTTTGTAAACGAGGTACAGTGTAACGAAGAAACTTTAGTACAACGTTTAGGATCTATATTGGATAAAAGCTCATTGCAAACTGCAACAATAAATGAGAGCTTTTAGAATGTATATCATCATTAATGTATAAATAACCATTTTTGTGGATATACGGCTGTTTTGTGTAAAAAATATTTAGCATGATAAGGGATAAAAAAATTTACTCTTTAGGTTCTGCATAAAAATGCTGCACGTGCGCTAATGCTAGAGTGCATTTTTATAGGGTACATGTGCAGAAAGTGCTTTTTTTTTGGATGGGTATTATGATAATTACTAACTTAGGGTATGAGCTACTGCATTTATAATAATCCGGATTCATCAGGATATGATGTTGCGCTTTAGGGCTTCTGTTTTTAATAAATAATACATCCCAAATAACAAATAATACATCTGAAAGTTAAAATATGCTTTGCTTTATTTTCCTGCAAACACTGCAAAGCAAGAACCTTTGACCTTTGTGTTCACTTTATTGAGCCGAGAGGTCAGTCAGTGATGTTTCTATCCCACTTTGGTTTAACATATGTGAATTTGCTGGTCAGAGATCAACAAACCTGAACATTGGAATGCAGCAAAAGACAAAAAGATTTGCATATGTTTGAGTGGAAGTGAATGAAGCGTGCACCTGTTGTGGATCCTGGCAAACATTTTGAGTGAGAATAATTTCTCTGGACTGATCAAAAGTTGTATTGGCATGTTTTTGAAAAGTCTCAGTAACACATTACGGTAGTTAAAGGGTTTGTTCACCCGAAAATGAAGTACTCACCCTCATGTCGAACCACACCCGTAAGACGCTGTTCGCATTCAGGCTGAGTATCCTGACGTAGAACCTGCAAGCGTTGAACGTAAACAGAGAATGGCACAGAAGAGAAGATATTGGTGAATAAAGTCGTTACTTTTGTTTTGTTTTACACACCAAAAGTATTCTCATCGCTTCATAACATTAAGGTTGACTGTCTTGTCTTTAGTATCTTTCTGGACCTTGAAAGTGCTCATTAAACTGCTGTCTATAAACCTCTCGGATTTCATCAAAAATATCCTAATTTGTGTTCTGAAGATGAACGAAGGTCTTACGGGTTTGGAATAACGTGAGTGTGAGTAATTCATGACAGAATGTTCATTTACCTAACATTAAGTATTAGAGTAGAAGTATTTGTCATTGCAAGTTCATGTCTGATGTTAACAAATGTAATCTTATTGTACAGTGTAACAAAGATTATCATGCCCACCATTTGTTATTTGATTTGATTAAAAAAACAGTAATAATTGAGCAATAATTTAAAATAACTGTTCTATTTGAATAGATTTCAAAATGATTTTTTTCCTGTGATCAAAGCTGAATTTTCAGCATCATCATTCCAGTCTTCAGTGTCACACATCCTTCAGAAATCATTCTGATATGATGATTTGCTGCTCAAGAGACATTTATTATTATTATTATTATTAATGTTGAAAACAGTTGTGGAAACCATGATGCATTTTGTTTCAGCTGTAACGTTTCCACTGAGGTTGGGGTTTTTTTCTGAGCCCAAATGCATTTACTGGATGACTCAAACAGTATACAAATGACACAATAGCTTGAAAATAAAACTCACATGGACACGAAACTCACAACTGTGGACTACAGCATCAAAAGATGACAAGGTTACTGTAGAAAAAGACACGTGGCAAAATAAGCGCTATAAATACACAGAGTACTGATGAGCAAATGAGCAACACCTGAACGCAATGAAACCATTGAACCAATGAGAATGCAAGACAAATGAAAACAAAAGCACATGGCAGGAACACAAGGGAAATGTGGGAATCACATGACACATGAAAACAAAGACTCCAACCAAACAGGATTGATAGAAATTTGATTTATTTGATATAGACATCTTTTGTAAAAAGTAGTAAAGTCTATACTGTCCCTTTCAAACAATTTCATGCGTTCTTGGTGAATAAAAATTTTAATAGTCTTTAATAGTATTTGTTGCATATTGTGCTTGGTTACATCTTTAAGGGGACGTATTATGCAAAATTCACTTTCACATGGTGTTTGAACATTAATGTGTGTTGGCAGTGTGTACACAACCACCTTATAAATGTTAAAAATCCACCCACTCCTTTTTATATTCCCCATAAATCATAAGCAGTGTCTCAGAACAAGCCGTTTTCATTTTCTGAGCAGTATGACATCATGGATGACATCATAATACTCAGGCCCCGCCCACGACTGCTGACGGACTCTACTGTATTAGCACAGACCCGCCCTGAGTGATCTGTACACTGTCCGCCATTTTTTTCCAGGCCGGAGAAGCTGTAACCACACGAATGTCTCGTAATCAACTCTTTTTCAGTGCATGAGATTGTCCTGTTTTGTTGTTGCATGAGCGCTTGAAGCTCCGCCCTCTTCTTGAAAGGGGGCCGAGAGCAGCAGCTCATTTGCATTTAAAGGAACACACAAAAACGTTGTCTTCGCTCACCTCCAAAAACTGGCAATAGTAACATGCTATAAAAATTATCCGTGGGGTATTTTGAGCTAAAACTTCACACATTCAGTGGACATCAGAGACATCTTGTGAAACGGGGCATAATAAAATGTCACCATAGCCCCTTTCACACAGAGCGTTGATCCCAGAAAATTGCCATAGAGCTGCTAGAGTGCCTTCTGTGTTAATGCAAACACTTCCCAGGATTGATCCGGGATGGGGAGCTGGTAACATGGCTGGGATCAGTCCCAGAACGTGCTCTGTGTGAACAAAAGGCAAGGGGTGTGTTGTAGTGATGACCCTGAAGCTGAGAGTGTTCGCCAGCTTAGCGGAACGGTACGTGATGCGTTAGTTTGTGATCGAACCAGGAAAAAATGCACAAGCGTGGTTTCTCGAGACAGAAATCACGGATCACAAGCAAACTTAAGACGCTGCGGAGACATTACACATCACATCCTGATGCGACATGCCTTTTCGGGACCTTTACGGGATGTGAACGCAAGCACAGACTCTAGAAAATCACTGGCACTGTGAATGAACCAAAATCAATCCTGGGACAAATCCCAGTACACATTATCAGTGTATTTTCCGGAATCTCTGTGTGAAAGGGGCTCATCAGACATCTGAAATGGCATGAGATATTGGGGAGGAAGACTGAGTTATGATGACACATGATCTTAGCATCACTAACTGCATGTGACAAGGTTTATTTTAGCTTCACCGCAAAAATCCTCCCCTTTGCTTCCCCTCCCTGCTCTTTGCCCTGATAGCTCACCTGCCTATTAAGATCTTATCATCGCTGTCACATGGGCTTAAACCTTCCTCTGCTACATTACTGCAGTAAGCCAAGGGCTGTTTAGCACACATCATCAAACCCAAAGATTTAATGCCTGACTGACTCACCTTGCCCCAGCGAATGAAGCAGTCAATGGAGCCGTGCACTGAACAAAGCTCACGTGAAGACACCCGCGAACACGTCTGAAACAACCCTGACGCGAAGTTTCGGCTACGCACAAAGACACTTTGAAGCTGTCGCTGATATGGAACAATAACCATTTTCTAATGTCAAAATCAAAGCAAGGAGCAGCTGCTTTTTTTTCACCCATCCTTGAAAGTGAAACAGGGTCATTCAGCACCATTTTTCAATTTTGAAACCACTTCACTCCATTATGATTGGGGTTTAAAAGGATACTTTCCCCATTGAATTAATACACTGCCTTTTCAACAATATTCCTGCCCTACCTGCGACCAAACGCGTATCAGTAATCACATCATTTTGGTAATAAAAATGAGCTTAAACCCCTCTTGAGATGGAAAACACTTCTCTTCCAAAAAATCCTTGCTCATCTCGTGTTTTATCATTGTTTCAGGTTCATTTGTTGCTCAAGTGCTCCCCAGCTCATATACAGTGCCAATATGAAACCATTATGCCTGACTAGAGCGGTATTTGGTATTTTAGGTGGTGTTTGCTATGGCATTTGAATAAACCTGAAACCCAAAGTATTAAACTTTGACATACTGATCCTGCACCGTTTGCACTACAGACATGAATGACACCTCAAATTAGTGAGGAAAGATGTGTTATTCCTGTTTTTAAGTGATATATTGCTCAGCGGACTATAAAACAGGTGAAAAAACCTGTAGGCTTGCATTGAAGGAGGGATTTGAGCCTTATCTAGAGAACAGCTTTTGAATTTGGAGAGTAGGCAACCACCGGAAACATCCTACAGGTATTATGGATGTGAGCTGAGCTCTGCAGATGCTCAACACAGAGGACGTTGAACTGGAATTTAAATTGAAATAATAGGAAAAAGAATTTACTAAACTGCAATTCAAAGAAGTTCATCATAGGTAATGCATTATGGGAAATAAAGTGTTCTTCCACAAATCTGTCTGTCCATCCATCCATCCATCATCCATATCCATCTGTCTGTCCAACCATCCATCTCTATATATCATCTATCAGTCCATCCATCCATCCATCCCTGTGTGTTCGTCCATCCATCCATCCATCCATCCATCCATCTCTATAGATCATCTATCAGTCCATCCATCCATCCATCAATCCATCCATCCATCATCCATATCCATCTGTCTGTCCAACCATCCATCTCTATATATCATCTATCAGTCCATCCATCCATCCATCTCTATATATCATCTATCGGTCCATCCATCCATCCATCCATCCATCCATCCATCCATCCATCCATCCATCCATATCCATCTGTCTGTCCAACCATCCATCTCTATATATCATCTATCAGTCCATCCATCCATCCATCCATCCATCCATCCATCCATCCATCCCTGTGTGTTCGTCCATCCATCCATCCATCCATCTCTATATATCCATCTATCAGTCCATCCATCCATCCATCCATCCATCCATCCATCCCTGTGTGTTCGTCCATCCATCCATCCATCCATCCCTCCCTATGTGTTCGTCCATCCATCCATCCATCTCTATATATCCATCTATCTGTCCATCCATCCATCCATCCATCCATTCATCCATCCATCCCTGTGTGTTCGTCCATCCATCCATCCATCCATCCATCCCTGTGTGTTCGTCCATCCATCCATCCATCCATCCATCTCTATATATCATCTATCGGTCCATCCATCCATCCATCCATCCATCCATCCATCCATCCATCCATCCATCCATCCATCCATCCATCCATATCCATCTGTCTGTCCAACCATCCATCTCTATATATCATCTATCAGTCCATCCATCCATCCATCCATCCATCCATCTCTATATATCATCTATCGGTCCATCCATCCATCCATCCATCCATCCATCCATCCATCCATCCATCCATATCCATCTGTCTGTCCAACCATCCATCTCTATATATCATCTATCAGTCCATCCATCCATCCATCCATCCATCCATCCCTGTGTGTTCGTCCATCCATCCATCCATCCATCTCTATATATCCATCTATCAGTCCATCCATCCATCCATCCATCCATCCATCCATCCATTCATCCATTCATCCATCCATTCATCCATCCATCCCTGTGTGTTCGTCCATCCATCCATCCATCCATCCCTCCCTATGTGTTCGTCCATCCATCCATCCATCTCTATATATCCATCTATCTGTCCATCCATCCATCCATCCATCCATTCATCCATCCATCCCTGTGTGTTCGTCCATCCATCCATCCATCCATCCATCCCTGTGTGTTCGTCCACCCATCCATCTCTATATATCCATCTATCAGTCCATCCATCCATCCATCTCTATATATCCATCTATCAGTCCATCCATCCATCCATTCATCCATCCATCCATCCATCCCTGTGTGTTCGTCCATCCATCCATCTCTATATATGCATCTATCAGTCTATCCAACCGTGTGTCTGTTCATCAATTCATCCATCCATCATCAATATCCGTCTGTCTGTACATCCATCTCTATATGTCCATCCATCAGTCCATCCAGCCATCCATCCCCGTCTGTTCGTCCATCCATCCATCCATTTCTATATATCCATCTATCAGTCTATCCAACCGTGTGTCTGTTCATCAATTCATCCATCCATCATCGATATCCGTCGGTCTGTCTATACATCTCTATTTATCCATCTATCAGTCTATCTATCCATCCATCCATCTATCTATCCATCCATCAATGTATACATCAATCAGTCTATCCAACTGTCTGTCTGTTCATCCATCCATCCATCTATTTCTATATATCTATCCATCAGTCTACATAACCATCCATCATTCCATACGTCCGTCCGTTCGAACATCGTTCCATCCATCTTTCCATCTATCGGACCATCCGTCCATCCATCCATCCATCCATCCATCCATCTCTATATATCCATCTATCAGTCTATCCAACTGTCTGTCTGTCCATCCATCCATCCATCTCTATATATCCATCTATCAGTCTATCCAACTGTCTGTCCATCCATCCATCCATCCATCCATCCATCCATTTCTATATATCTATCCATCAGTCTACATAACCATCCATCCTTCCATACGTCCATCCGTTCGAACATCAGTCCATCCATTCGTCCATCCATCCATCCATCCATCCATCCATCCATCCATCCATCCATCCATCCATCCATCCATCCGTGCTTTTTAAACTTTTAAGAAACTTTCAAACAGAGTTTTCAGACTTTAATTGGTTAAAAATTACTGTCAGTTATTCTCAGTTCAAAATTCAATTCAATTCAATTCATTTTAATTCTGTTTCCTTTGAAATTTGAATTACAATCGAGTGTCCTGTTTGTTTCCTCAATTCAAATTAAATTCAGAGTTAGGAGTTTAAGTGGCATAACCCTGGTAAAAATCCATTATTTTTGCAGTAGTCTGTTTGTAGTTACCTGTGGATAGGCTATGCTTCTCTGTGATTGAGCTGCTGTAAAGAACCTCGTTTTCCAACATAAGTACTACATAGTAAAAACACTTAGCCTCTCAATGCTATTCACCAGACAGATACTGCCCATCTGAACTCTATTCCAGGGAATAGGGGACATTGATAAACGCCCGTTCTCACCCTCTTAAGGCTGTATGAAATGGAGATGAAGGTGTGTGTCATGCAGAGATGAGGGGTCATTATCGGTCCCCTAAAGGCAGTGCGCTAAATCAATTTCATGCCAGTGAAATGGCTCAGTCCCTCTTGCTGTAACACCATTAAACATGATAGAAGCTGACGCGGTCTGGACGTGCTTTGATAATTATTGGGGTGAGAACATGGAGATTATACAAAAAACAATTTGTGTGCAGCTAATTATGAACTTGGTGAGATGGTAATGTTGTAGAACATTCAGTCCAAGGTCAGAATTCTCATTAAAAGACATGTTTAGATTATTTTGGGGTTGTGTTTCTGGATAATTCTAGGTGGGGATTCAGCTATAACTTGGCCCAGAAGAGAAACTTTGGATTCGACTAGAACAAATGCTTCAGAATGAGATCAGTTCCTTTAAAGCAGTAATATTACAGCTTGCTCTGCCACCGAGGTAACTTTCCCTTCATCACAATCACCTAGCTATATTTGATACAGTGAGAGGTTATTGATTGTAAAGTGCAATGCAATCCAAAGTGTGCTGCAAAATTATATGCATTATAAATCAGAAAAGACTCTAAAATAGTCTCGGAATAAATTGTGGAGATGTGTTGCAAAATTTCCACACTGGTTGATCAGACGAAGTGGACTTCCAATTGGTGATTGTGTGCTTTTAAATATTTGATGGGACTGTTTAATAAGTGTTTCAGCTCTGGAATATTTTATAAATATTTCAGAAATCATTCTAATGTGGTAATTTAGTGCTCAAGAAACTTTTCTTAATATTACTATTAATATTATATATGTATATATATGTATATGTGTATATATATATGTGTGTGTATATATATATATAGAACACAGATATTATCTTAAGCATTGTTTATTGTTGTAATATGTTAAAGGTTGATTTAAAGATTGTTTAGCATTTCCAGTATGCAGTATGACAGAAATAAAACCAACTGCAATTCAGAATATATATATATATATATATATATATATATATATATATATATATATATATATATATATATATATATATTACATTTATCCATTTCCTGATTATCCACATTCTATATCCTATTCTTCCAAAGACTCCGTCTGACCTGTGCAATACGTTTTTTGAAAACATGGGGGCATTTTGTGCATTAACTTTAGCGGAACTGTCATCTATAATAGGCAATTTCTGTGATCGTCATGGTGTGTTGTCACGGTTGTCACAGGAGAGGGGGACGTGATAGTGAAGAGTGCTGTAGGGACGGAGAAATCATTTCTTTTCCACACCAAATCAAGTCTGTGTTTCCCCCTCACCAGTTATCTGCATCCATTGATAGGTCACTTAATTTAATAGAAGCTCCACAATGCTTATAGCGTCAGTGGTCTGAACGCAACTGTCGCAGTGCAGAATCACAGAGTCTGTGTTCGTTTACACATCTTAAGCCTTTATTGTTTTAATATGTTAAATGTGAAGGATGATTTATATTTCTTGAAGGAATCAGATTTCAGTATGCAAACAGATGACAGAAACAAGACCGACTGCAATTCATTATATCTAAAAACTAAATGTAAGATTATATATATATATATATATATATATATATATATATATATATATATATATATATATATATAAAATACAATGTTTGATGCCAATTTTTGGATAAATAACTTTTTGTCTAAACTTTTTTGCACTGAACTGTTACTTATTAGTAAAAAAAAATGTAAAATCAACATTGTTTATTTTGTGAGAATGCCATGTGAGGTCATGCATTATTATTGTTCTCTGTATTTTTCAGGCACAAAACACATAATTAGTAGTTGTCAAACATGATTTTGTAAGCATGCAGACTTGGTTTGGCTGGAAATGAAATTGTTCAGAATCACTGTAGTGTGTACGGTGATAAAGTTGTAGCCTCATTCTCAAGTGTAGGGCACTGATTTGGAAGTGGTCTATCACTGACACACACAGAGATATTTCAGCTTGAGTGAGTCTCTGATCAAAGTAAAAATGAATTCACTCATCCGTCACAGTTGTTTGGTTGAATCTAACACGTTGGAGTCAGGCATTCAGGTGCAGTAAGCGGTTTCTTGGAAATGCTGTTGAAAGTTGATTGGAACGAGCACTAAACACACACGTAGCCCATCAGCAGTAAAGGGCGTATACACTCAGTAAGGGGGCGGTGCCTGTTCTGCATAGAGTGTCTGTGAATTTGGGGGCGGAGCTATCAAAATAGAGGTGTGATCCTTTTGGTAGGGGCGTGTCTGTTTTGGTGATTTCAAATATCAACTCAGAAATTCCTTACTGCACCTTTAATCCACAGAATTGACCCTTCACCAGCAGTTTGATTGACAGGCGATCTAACCAATCAGAACCCCGAATCCACCATTACAGTCAGGGGAGTTAGTAAATTAACTTTGGTGAACTTGCTTCATTCCTTCTGATGTTCATTCATGTTTATTTGATGCTATAAATGAACTAGTATGAAGAGATGATCGCTTCACGGGGAGCTGCAGCGATCTGTCACGACACATTAAACACACGCTATATGCTATTTATATATTAAATATGAAACTGTTTCATATGTCTGTCGATGTGTTGTCAGTGTCCTCTTTGATGTATTTTTCACTGTGTGAGAACATGATGTGTGGCGTGAGAGCGAATGGCGTGTCAGACATAGCAACAGTAACTAAAGGGGGCGGGTCTTTGAGAAAGGGCCAATTACAGAGGAGAATAAGTATGTTAACCGCACTAATGCAACGTCAATAACCGACAAAGAACAGAATAGTAACCAAGGAGACTAACTAGAAAACAATCAAGGCTAAACTGAACTGAAGCACATGAAACAAACACTTAAGAATGAAAAGACAACTAAAAATATACATAATCCCGACATTAGAATGGATGCATTAAAGTAAGACATCATATCAGAATGATTTCTGAAGGATCATGTGACACTGAAGACTGGAGTAATGATGCTGAAAATTCAGCTTGGAATCACAGGAATAAATTCCATTTTAAAACATATTCAAATAGAAAATTGTCATTTTAAAATGCGGTAATTTTTGATCAAATAAATGCAGCCTTGGTGAGCAGAAGAGACTTATTTTAAAAACTTATTTTTGGGGTCCCCCTTGAAACATTTCCGTTGTGGTTTGCGCTCTTTGCAGCGCTTTTTGTAAATGTTGCGCGTTTTTGAGTTTGCATGTGTTGTGAGGATTTGCAGCACATGTGTTGTCAAACTGATGATCACATTTATTTTTTTTATTTGCATGTGCTTTTTTTAATTTGCATGTGTTTTATTATTTGCAGCGCTTTGAGCTCTCTCGGCCACCGTACTTTTGTACCTCAAGACCAAACAATGAGATTGAGAAAACTGTTTTTGTAAGCATCTTGTAAATTCCACAATTGAATTGAACTGAGCATGGAATTTTCAAGTAGAACGAATATTTTCTTGTAAAACACTCCAATAATCTTTGTTTTAGTGACTCTTTTTTACAATTTAGAGATCTAAAGAAAATCTTGTCTTGATGATGATAAAAAAATAAAGGGTTCTGTAATGCATGTCCTGCATTAATTAATGACTGCAGAATTAGTCAGCACCCGAAAGGCCGAGGTTTAGATGCGTGTTCGTTTCCAAAAGACTTCTGTTCTCATGTCGCAGCTTTTCTAACTTAATCTGCCTTGGTGCTGCTTTTCTGCTCCAGTGGGAACAAATGCAGCCAATTTTTACTCATCGAGCACGATAATTAGCAACAATTGTAAAAGTAATTTCACAGATTAGGCAATCTCAACAGAGCAAAGCTTGCCTATTAGCTTAAAGCTGGGTGCACGCTGTATGATTCTAGCCACGATTTTCTCTTCTGAGACTAAATTTGCAGGTCACACAGTGTGGCATGCTCACCAACGGCTGATTAATTGCCTTTGTGCTGAGTCTTGTACAATCTGAGAAGCAAGAAACGTAAAGGACAGTAAAAAAAAAAAAAAAAAAATCCCACAGTGGGCACCCAGTTGAAACTTAAAAAATGAGGTGGATGGTGTCTCTTCTTGGAATGGGAGTTCATTTAGTTAAGGCCATCTGGCCAGAGGGTCACCGTCATGAGGACGGATTGTGTTTATTTAATTAAAGAAAGTGAATTATATTGGAACTCTATCAATTCCAACTCTAAATGTATTGCTTTCATAGTAGATGATGAAAGGCTGGTTTGAGCCCCAGAAGATCAGAGCCGTGAAGTATCACTATCATGCCTCTGAGTAAAGCACTTAACCCTGGTTGCTCCAAAGGGATTGTTGCTGTAGGAAACGTACTGCTTCGGATAAAAGCATCTGCTTAATGTGTCATTTTTTGGTCACTAAGGTTAAATTGCTGGCCAATAATTTGCGCAATTTATGGCGTATGGTGATTCTTGGCAACTCCCAAATCGAATGTCTTTCTTTTCAGCGTATTTAGGATCTGTTGAAGGTACACGAAGAGTCACGAATCTCAGACGTTAGTCAAAGACACAGTCATTCATCCAGTTGATCCGCTAGAAGAACACTTGTAGCCTTTCACTGTACATCTCAAAAACACCGTCTGCCATGTTCCGAGCACCAGCGTCATCCCTCTGAGAGCGCGTCATGTTCAGTGTAGATGAGTGGGCGAATGCAAATCAGTCTTATTTCCAGCGCTCTAGTGTTTGTTAAACAGCACAGCGCTCTCAGAATCACACACCCCGAAAATAGTCTATAATCGTTTTAATCCCAGATGTGGGAGGAAGTTGCTTTTTTAAAGATCACAATTTGCTTTTAAAAAATGTCAGCACACACTGTGTGTCTGAGAGCATAAAACTCTTATCTTCCTCTTATGTTGATCAAACAAATGGAATATTCATAGTGTCAGGTTTTTGTTTTTTTTTCCTTTTGCCCTTAGCCTTTGACAACGTGAACAGAGGGAACAGTTAAAAGCGTCCAGGAACGTGCAGAAAGTTCCTCGGACGCAGGGGCTCAAATGAATGATATAAAGGGGTATGTGGACTTAATTTAACCAACTATGATAGTTTCATAAAACGGTAAATCAATATGCAGTACGTAAATAAGAGTAAATTGAACTCTAGCTTTGTGGTCAATGCGTATCCGATTTTTTGGTGACGCTATTCAATTTCAAAAATTAGACTAAACGCAGATTCTTTTAGCTTAATCTTTGTTAAAAAACTAATAAACAGCAAAACTAGAAAAGCTACCAGAGCTGGTCCTTGATAAGCGTTCATAAAAACCCAACAGTCTCACAGCAATTTGTAAATATTTTTTACGGTTTGCTGAATTGGTGGCTAATTTATGTAAATTCTCATTTGTATATTTTCATATGATCTGTTTAAACCCCAGCGATTGGTCGTGGTTAAGGGTGGTCCTTCATAATGAGATTCATTTAAAAATCGTACATTTTTGGATGAAATCAAACAAAATCACCTCCTCGTAAAATAGTTTATCCCATGAGATCGGATTGAAAAATCCTAAAATAGAGCAGTTTCACTGTCAATAAAACCACTGTGAATTGAAACGTTGAGTAATAAAATAAAACATAGAATTACAAAAAACAGCTCAAATACAACAGAAAAAAAAGAGATATGGATGAAATCAAACAATTTAACCTGCTACTTAAAATAGTCTACTATCCTGTTGGCTCTCGCCCCTTTTTTGAAAAATCTCAAGAAATGACATACCCAAACTAAAACAGATGCAGTTCATGAACCCTTTGCACTAAAAGCATAAGTATGGTCTCATTTCAAAGCAGACACTTTGCAGTTTATTGTAAAGTTATAATTAATTATTGTCATAATGAAAAAAATAGTTATAAATAGCTTCAAAATTTTGTACAGTTATTAGAAATGTATTTTTATGGAAAATCTTTATGAAAATAAAATTGATGTCAGCCCCTCTGCTATCTGGAAATGCACTCCAGCTGAAGCCACATGTCTGACCATGTTATGTTTCAAATCTGAAGATGATGCGTTTAAAACTCTGAGTTTTATTGAATGTTTTATAAGATCATGTCATGTGATTTTATTTTGAGAAAACTCTAAAATGCTAACTAATGTTTATAGCCTTCTTCCAAGCACCCATTCAGTGGATTGTCTATTCTTTTGTGTTGCAAAACTATCCCAATCAATTCCAATGCACCATTTGCACAATTCACACCTCTCCGGCCTGGTTATGGCTCTAATTATTCATTTCTTTTGTCTCTATTATAAATGCTGACGATGCTCTATTCAAGCAGACTTAATCCCATCATTTCTTTCATCAAACTTCTCACTTCACCTTCTCTGAAACTGTATCAAATGCCCTTCATGGAAAAAAAAAATCATTTCAGTGAGTTTTACTTTTGAAAATGCTTTGTTATAACAGATAGGTGGCAGCACGACAGGTGCATGTATTAGCATGTAGCTTAGCACACCATCAAAACATGACAATTTATGAGATTAAAACTAAGTTTTTGCTTCAAATTTACTTTATATTGCAAGTCGAGTGTTTTAAATAAACTTCTGTGATGTGATGTCGGTCTGGATCTAAACAGCGGACCGAAAATACATTATTTTATAGTATTCTGCACAATGAGAAAAGCTATCGCGATTAGCATTGCATTATAAATATAAAGTATTTTGAAAATACCTGACATGGCATGAAGGACACATAGACCATACATCGTCACAATCGTGTATTTATTGTCTTCAAAAGTGTTTATATTATACGTTATCTGCATGTTATAGCGATCTCTGGAAGACTGTGTTAGTTTCTGGTCACATGGTGTGCCTGTTCCTCGTGTGTGTCATTTGTGGACTAAGTGTGCAACGCAGCGCCCTCCTGCTGCAAGTATGAATCAGAAACACAGTACATCACAGTGTGCAGCGCTCGTGATGATTACAACGGCGCTTTTTGGTAAAAAATGAATAAATATTACTCCTCTGTATAAAAATTAGACATAAACATATGAGAATCCATCAATATTTCTCCAAATGTGCATGCATTTGAGCTAAAAGCGCAGAGGGATGTTGTTTTGTCGAGAGTTTTGATGATGATCTCACAGGAGTTTTTTATCAGTGGATGTGGCTGACGCTCATATTTCAAAGAAAAGGTATCGACTCCGTTTTTCACATTCATAACTCCTGACGCATATTAACAAATTACGTTCACTATACGATATTGAGAGTAAAGCAGTGATTAAAAATTTAATCTTGAGTTTTAGATCATTTTAATGACGTATAGTTTGTCATGGTAATTACATTGCATGTAACAGTAAATTTGAGTTAATTTAAAAAAAAACCGCTGCGGGGCGTGCACGGGGGACTTAAGACTAACAGGCTATACAGAAATTGGATAAAGTGATCAAATAACACATTGCAGTGTTCACTGCACGGTCGTAAATGTGTCTTGAACATTGGAGGCACTGCAGTTTTTTTGTTTTTTGAAAAGGTTGGTATTTTTATTTAAAGAAATAAAAAAATTAAAGAATGAAAAGGGATTTAGGGGAATAAAGAAGAAATAAAAACAAAGACATTCTAGGACTAATTATAGCCTATAGTTTTGAAGTAGTCCATTTAAACTCTTTGCAAATAATATTTTATTTAAAAATATGCACACATGCACTCTTGTTTGTATGTGTAATATGTCAAAAATGTAAAAAAAAACGTCCCTCGTCTCGTCACATTCAGTTATGAATGACATCATTTAAATGCATATTTTGAATTCATTCATTCATTCATTCATTTTCCACCGCTTATCCGGGGCCAGAGATTCCCAGACTTCCCTCTCCCCAGACACTTCCTCCAGCTCTTCCGGGGGAACACCGAGGCATTCCCAGGCCAGCCGAGAGACATAGTCTCTCCAGCGTGTCCTAGGTCTTCCCCGGGGCCTTCTCCTGGTGGAACATGCCCGGAACACCTCCCTAGGGAGGCGTCCAGGAGGCATCCGAAACAGATGCCCGAGCCACCTCAGCTGACTCCTCTCGATGTGAAGGAGCAACGGATCTACTTTGAGCTCCTCACCCTATCTCTAAGGGAGCGCCCTGCCACCCTTCGGAGAAAGCTCATTTCGGCCACCTGTATCCGGGATCTCATTCTTTCGGTCATGACCCAAAGCTCACGACCATAGGTGAGAGTAGGAACGTAGATTGACCGGTAAATCGAGAGCTTCGCCTTGCAGCTCAGCTCCTTCTTCACCACGACAGACCGGTACATCGACCTTATCGCTACGATCCGTCTGTCAACCTCACGCTCCTTCCTTCCCTCACTCGTGAACAAAACCCCAAGATACTTGAACTCCTCCACTTGAGGCAGGAGTTCTCCACCAACCTGAAGAGGACAAGCCACCCTTTTCCGACTGAGAACCATGGTCTCAGACTTAGAGGTGCTGATCCTCATCCCAGCCGCCTCACACTCGGCTGCAAACCGTCCCAGTGCACACTGGAGGTCCTGGCCCAATGGAGCCAGGTTTTCAATTCAAAAAGGAGAAATTCTATAAAAATGTTGTGCTTTGTTAAACAAATCAATCATAAAACAGTTGTTAAATGTTAAATGTTTAGCTACTTATACCTTACTGCAAACTCACTCTTTCACTGTAAAAAGTGTTGGAATTAACACTCGTCTTCAGTGACTTGTAAGCCCCGCCTTCTTTGATCTGATTGGCCATGATTTTGGCTTTGACGTGCGCTGTTAGACCGCTGAGGTGGAGCAACCTAAAAATGTACATTTTTAAACTGCCTCTCAGTTCATCTCTTCACACTAGTTCATTTATAGCATCAAATAAACATGAACGAACATCAGAAGGAATGTTGTTTCAAGCGCGGAAAGAAGCGAGTACACACAATTATTCAAAGTTCACCAACGTTAATCTACTAACTCCCCTGACTGCTTTGTTGGACAAAACGGCTGATTCGGGGTTATGATTGGTCAGATCGCCTGTCAATCAAACTGCCCGCGAAGGATCGATTGATTCGACATTAGAAATCAGTGAGAGAGCCATACAGTATGGTCCACGCTCAATCGCCTTTTGTAAAAGGACTGTTTGGTCACAGTTACGAATATGCAACTACTGACAAATTCTTTGTAGCCAGCAGCAGAATAATTACAACATCAACATAAGAGTGAATCATGGTTAGGAAGCAAGAGGTGTCAGAATGCCAATCCCTTAGCGACACGTTCATGGCAGACACGTACAAATAAAGAGGAATTTTGAGCGATTCGTTACTGTTATATTATGTATTACTGGATCCTATTTGGTTTTCACTGTCACTGAGTGACAATCTACAGTAATTACCCCCTCTGGGACATGAGGTTTCTGGAAATCACTTAAAGAAAAAGCATGAATCATGTCGCGTCCTCGAGAACTTGATGAATCAGACCAGTGTTGGTTAGTGTTTCCAGAACGGCAGCAACTTTAAGTGGCTCAAAAAGCTGCCCACTTATGTCAATCACAGGCATTAGCGGAGCATCTTTCTGAGGACTAATACAGCAATCACAGATGGACACATCCTAAGCAAGAGATACAGATATTTCTCTTGATTCGTGCGTAACAAAATGACTTCAAAAACGTTCCTATCGTTCAGCGGCACACTGATTGCTGGAGGATATTCTGCCTCGTGGAAGAAAGAAACTGAAAGGGTTATGGACAGAATTTATTGAAATTCTAACAAGAGCTGTTTGCTTTCTCTCAAACAGTGATAAGCCTCAGGCAGCATTCAGTGCTCCAAAGCCCCCTCATGGAGTATTTATATGACATCTGAAAGAGCAGGAATTAAGAAAACACAGTGTGAATG
Source organism: Opsariichthys bidens (assembly GCA_037194245.1). Classification (NCBI taxonomy): domain Eukaryota; kingdom Metazoa; phylum Chordata; class Actinopteri; order Cypriniformes; family Xenocyprididae; genus Opsariichthys; species Opsariichthys bidens. The sequence goes on along the minus strand of CM074280.1, from coordinate 29,784,518 downwards.
TTTGATAAGTGGAGGAATGATTTAAATGCATCAGATGCTGTTTTTGACTAAAGCATAACATTGAAGTTTGTCATTAGTGCTGTGTAGAATTGTGCTGCTTCTCATAAAACTTATCCTTAAAGAGGTCATATTGTGGAAAAAAAAAAAAAAAATGCTTTTAAACTAAACAGTTTGACGTACCAATTAAAAAGTAAACCCGGCTATGCAAGAAACCTTGCCTGACATTTTTACCAATCAAAAATTGGAAACATTGCTAGTTTATATATATATATATATATATATATATATATATATATATAGATAGATAGATAGATAGATAGATAGATAGATAGATAGATAGATAGATAGATAGATAGATTTTAGTCTCATTATTCTAATCCATTTTTTTGTATGTGACATTCTCAGTTGTGATTCTCATTTGATTTGATTACTGTAAACAAATGAAAAACTTGAATAAATTTCTAAATTATTTTTTTTAATTGAAGTCAGCATAAATTACAGTACAATTAAATTCCTAAAATAAGTACTTTTTCATTAAAGTACAGAGCATAAGGAGGTGGGTGCTTTATTGAAATTTATTTTTAGTTATTTAGTTATTTCTCTGTTCGGTCTTTTGATTCTGTGGTGAATTTCTGAGTGATCGGTTTCATGAATTCTAAAAATAAAATGCTTTAATGTATTCTGTTCTCCGGTAATGTAATGTCTCCAGCTACTACTCAAATTTGTAACTCCAGTAAGTCACGGTAAACAGCTACATGAATCCAAATTAAATATTTCTCATATTTGCCTTTGATGAGCAAAAAGAGTGTTGAATCCCCCTATCTAGACACCGTAACAAGGCCACAGACACAACATGAAAACAAAAATGCTTTTATTTTTAATTAAGTATTAAATTAAGTGTTTTGCACTTTCTGTGTTCATGTGGTTTTCTCAGGCTTTAATAAACCTCTTGGACTACCCGTGGAATTCTCGCATTTAAAACTAGAGAGCTAAAAAAAAATGCTGACTTGATACATGTTACGTAACCGTATGCGGCAAGACTTGAGGAGAATCAGACAATAATTACATTCTTGCCTCCAGCGCTGTGTCTGATTGAGCCCATTATGCTAACCCAGATTTTAGGTGACAGTGGCTCACCTCTGTGATTATCTGTACTGCATATTTAAGATTAGCTGTTGTGTACCTCAGCTGTCTGTTTGCCACGGTATTTGCAGATGTATTTCCTAGACTCTTAGGGTTTTGATTGAACCCATGCTGGTGCTTTGGTCTGGGGAGCTTCAGGAGATTATAATTGTCTGTGATTATTGATGAGATTTCCTTCGCTTCAGGCCTCAGAGAAGAAGTGAATAACCTCAAACTTGGCTCGCTGCACACCTTTGTCTGTAAATTCACATATAAAAGGTGACACGCATGATCACATTGGGATGTTTTGTTTTTGTTTTTCACCTTAATCCACCGAAATGAATATATGAAGAACAAAATCCCTATCTTTTTTTCTATCTCTCCTTTTTTGGTAATGGGTTCAGTTTTACATAAAAATTTGCACATCATTGTGTCACCAAGGAGAAAGCAGTTTAATAATTCCATTATCATTAATATGATTATATATAAAAAAATTGAGAAGATTTTTATGTATTTAAACATTTTTAGAAAAACACAGTTCACACGCCACTGGTGTGACGGGTGTGTATCCAGGGAAGAAGCGTACGATGAAAGGAATCCAAGAATAGTACTTTTAATAATAATGGCAGGGAAGTAACACAACACCATGAAACTAACAACGACGACTGAACAGGGGGGGTTTCCAGAAAGCAGGTCATGTGACATACCCAGGTATGTTTAAGAGTAAGTAAGCTGATAACCTCAACTTTCGGTTCCAAAAACGGATAACTTTCGGGGTATGTAAGTAGCCATAGAAACTTACTCTCTGCTCCGAAGCCGGTTATGTTAGGTTAGTTTTCTTAAGAGGTATTCAGATGCGTGTTATTTAATGAATATAGTTTTATTAAGGTAACTACATTTCTAAATTTGTTACATAGTTACTGTTATATATATATATATATATATATAATTATTACGTACATATATGTATAAAAGCTTTTTATATATATATATATATATATATATATATATATATATATATATATATACACACACACACACATATATATATATATATAGAAATTATAAAGCACTATTATAATGTTTAAACGTTTATTCAATTTATATATATATACATATATATACATTTATATATATATATATATATATATATATTTATACACATGGATCTGCTTTTTTCCCTTTTTAAAACAGGATGTTTTCTATTCTATAATTTCTATAATAAAGTACATATGTGATATCTTAGTAAATATTTAGCATCAAACAAACAATTTAAGTCTTATTCTCAGTGAATAAAGATTACATATTCAATAAAAAGCTTGAAAAAATGATTACACAACCACCAAAAAGGCGATGTGCACTAAGTAGGTTATGTAAATTGCCATTCAACAAAAGAAGACGACGGAAGTGGAACGGCGCGCTTTTTCTCAGCGTCTGTTTACACGGTGAATCATGGATTGGTCACTCGCTTGAGAATGCCTTGTGTGTTAAACGGGAACATACTTTGGGTTGGCTGAACTTACTCCCTGATGCGTTTTTGGAACTATCTCCATTTATACTACATCACTGGGTCCCATCATACAGGCTCATGGTTTCTCCTACCACTGCTATGCTGATGACACACAACTCTACCTGTCCTTCCAACCAGATGATTCCACAGTAGCTGCACGGATCTCAAGCTGTCTGGCGGACATCTCGACGTGGATGGAAGAACACCACCTGCAGCTCAACCTGGCAAAGACTGAGCTTTTAGTCTTCCCTGCCACTCCTACTCTACAACACGACATCAACATACAGCTTGGTACAACCACCATTACCCCATCGAAGTCGGCCAGAAATGTTGGAGTTATCTTCGATGACCAACTGACCTTCAGAGACCACATCTCAAAGACGGCGCGGTCATGCAGATTTGCACTTCACAACATCAGGGAAATCCGTCCCTTCCTGACTGAGCACGCAACACAACTTCTTGTCCAGGCCCTGGTCATTTCAAGGCTTGATTACTGCAATGCTCTTCTGGCTGGTCTGCCGTCAAGTGCAATCAAACCTCTTCAAATGATCCAGAACGCTGCTGCACGTCTAGTCTTCAACGAGCCTAAGAGAGTCCACGTCACGCCCCTCTTCATCTCTCTGCACTGGCTACCCCTCGCTGCTCGCATCAAGTTCAAAGCGCTGATGCTTGCTTACAGATCCATCACAGGCTCTGCACCTTCCTACCTCCACACACTGCTTCAACGCTACGTCCCCACCAGAAGACTGCGATCACTAAAGGAACGAAGGCTTGTGGCACAAAATCACTCTCCAGAACATTCTCGTTCACTGCTCCCTGTTGGTGGAATGATCTCCCTACTTTCATCAGGAACGCAGAATCCCTGGCAATATTCAAGAGACAGCTGAAAACTCACCTCTTCTGTGAACACTTGATCCCCTCATAAAAAAAAAAAAAAAAAAAAACCTTTCCTTCCCTTTTCCCTTCCTACTCTAGCTTATGGTACTGAGCGATATATGAAACTTGTATTGTGAGCACTTCCTGTGTCTATTTGCCAATTCATGAAGAATCGCTTGTTTGTTTTCCTCACTTGTAAGTCGCTTTGGATAAAAGCGTCTGCTAAATGACTAAATGTAAATGTAAATGTAATCTTACCTCAAGTAAGCAAGGTCTGGGTTAATCAACCGAGAGTTCAGGGTATGTGTGACGGTAAGTTAACCTTGCTTTCTGGAATACCCCCAAGAAGCTCATGGATTAAATACAAACACAAAGGGATAACTGATTAAACACATACACCTGACATGAATGAACTCAATGACAGTAACTAAGGAGTGGAGGAAAAAAACCGAACACAAGACATGTGACAAATGAAAACACACACAGAGTCCAAGAAACACACATTACAATCGGAAAGTACTCCAAAATGTTAATTTTGGATGATATATTTGCTTTGGTGTAATCAGTTGTTGGCTCTCTTGACTACATTATTGACTGGTGGTTGTGTTCTTGTCTAATTGAAGAACCTGATTGAGATTGGCTAAAGTAAAAAAAGGCTCTATTTGATTGCCAATGTTAAGGTCTAGGTTCTGTCGTCCGTCAGATTCTCGTAGAAGTTTACATTGATCACCATAATAGCCAGCAATAAACCACACACTCAAGTTAATGCAACCCATAAAGTGAGATTGATTGGTGTTATTATTATTATTTCAAAATGGATCGTTCCGGTGCTTGATTCTGATTGGTTGAGCCGTGTTCAAAGCCGTTGTAAATTACTCTACAAACATACACCAGTGACCTCATTAAAATAAGTATTTTTATGGACTAACCATTTTATAAAAGCAATAAGCCCAGTGAAGCAATGGTTTACCGGGAATTTAGCCTTTCGATTTGGTATGTGAAACAGAACGTATGAATGTTTCAAACAGTAGTATTGTTGCCACATGACCACTGATTGCCATCCAAATTATATTTCGGTAATAAATATTGGATTCATAAATTTTGGTCACGGGGAGCTTCAGGAGACTTCAGGTCAACTTCCTTTTAGGGCTTCCAGTCATGATCATTATGATGTAGTTTTAAGTCATTAACTTTGTCTTTTATAAAACTTTACTAAGTAAATGGCTCATAAATACACTTTATCACTAGAAGAAATTGAAATAACCCATTAAACATGAAAGTATCAGGCAATCAATAGAGCTATATCACACTTCCAAATATCCGGTAAGTGAAGCAGTTTATCGCTTCTTCTGGTCCAAACAAGATTTGACTGAAACACCCTTTACGAAAATTAACCATGGTTTTATTATATGTAAAAGTGTAGCAACCATGTTTTTTCACAGATTGATTACTATTTGTATGACTACAAATACCGTGGTTAAATCATGGTTAATTTGTGGTTACCATGGTTTAACTACAATGACCTTGTTTTTTGGGTTTTATTTGTAGTAAAAATCATGGTTAATTTTCATAAGAGTCATATTAAAATAGATGAATGAATGTGCGGTAACTAACTTAAAGAATTTTAATGACGTTAAACGTTTAAACCAGTGGTTCTCGGTCACGACATTTAAAAAATAACTTCCAGTTTTACAATTTATTTTTCTATTTAAATGAAATTAAAATATAAGTTTGGTAACACTTCATTTTAGGGTCCTTATTAGCATGCATATTACTTGAAAATTGACTATTTATCAGTACTTATTAAGCACAAATTAATGCCTAAGTCTGCATGACCTTATTCTACATTCTTAACCCTACCCAATAGCTAAACTTAACAACTTAGTAACTATTAATAAACAGTAAATTAAGCATTTATTAAGAAAAAGTGTTACCATAAGTTTGAACTACAATGTTTTTTTTGTCAGATGAAATCATTTTGGTTTCATTTTAAATTATTTTCAGACATGCGCAGACCTACTATATATTGCTTACTGTAAATTTAGGGATAAAAATGGGCAACTTTGTAATTAGAGGAGGAAAGCGAAATGAGGATCTAATGAAGGAACACATTAGAAACTAGAAGAGTCGTAGCATCAGCAGCGAAGATAAGAAACATGGAAGAATCAGTTGTCAATGAGCGAGAGGGGCAGACTTTGTTTGCTCTGTAGTAAAATACTTGGCATATGCAAAACCTACAATGTCAAAAGATATGTGATGTGTTTGTTTGATGTACTTTGATGCACCGCGGCAGCTCGCGGATGCTGTGCGAGCGATTGCGACGTGACAGAATGCTTGATAACGTCCGATTGTAATAATGCACTCAATGTTGTTCACGTTGATATGAAGAAGTGGCACTGCCAGCTATTCCAACACACCGTGAAACGAAAACTAATTTCTTATAGTATTTGTTGATTGGCAGAGTTTGACAGAAATAAAATACCGTATGTCCCACCGCCTCTTCTGTGTGTGCAACATCTAGGTATATAATCGATACACTGCTTTGACGAGCATTTCAGGAAATTAATTCCACTGTGATAAAGGTCTACCTTTTGGTTCTTTAAAATTGAGTCAAGAACCCTAGGGCTCTATATTGAACCCCATGGAACCCATTTTTTCTAAGAGCGTCAGTGTAGTCAATGTCACGTTACTAAGTCAGTGGTACAATCTTATAACAGATATCTATAAAACCTTAAATAGTTTGCTTTATCAGATCATTTGCAGATTTTAGAATCAATATGTTGGCGAAATTTCATCTACAGTGAGGGTAGCCGGTCCAAACTGTACAGTATGAACTATAGCGCTAGCACTGAACAGTCTATATTCGCTGCATCTGCTCGCCGCTGTGCGTTTTGTATATGGCTCGTGTTCTCTTTGCACTGTTGGATTAGTGAAATCATGGGGCCACAACATAGCCTGATCGATAGCAGTCTCACTGTCAGTATCTGAATGATCACATGTTTCTGTGTGCTCCCTGCGACTCTTTAATAAAAGGTAAATATTTAATGGCTCCTGCTCAATCGTGGACCACCACCTACTGCCCGGGATGATGCAACATTATCAATTTTTATCCCACCTCCCCCTGTTTAAATGGTTGGAGACTGACTGATGAAAGTGGCTCTTTGTTTTTTCATTGCAGTTCACTTCAGGAGATTGTGTGCTAGTGTAGGCCAGGAATCAAGCTGAGCCAATGCTTGTACTGTGTTTCCTTAGCTTTACTGATGTACATGAAGCATTGGTAACATTACACATGTTTAGCTATAGTTTTTTCTCGTCAAGTTAGTCTTGTCTAATATGATTCTGGTTTTTAGTCTCTTCAATATACAGGTGCATCTCAATAAATTAGGATGTCGTGGAAATGTTCATTTATTTCAGTAATTCAACTCAAATTGTGAAACTTGTGTATTAAATAAATGCAATGCACACAGACTAAAGTAGTTTAAGTCTTTGGTTCTTTTAATTGTGATGATTTTGGCCCATATTTACCAAAAACCCACCAATTCACTATCTCAACAAATTAGAATACTTTGCAAAAAACAAAACATTTTTTAGTCAATTGTTGGCCTTCTGGAAAGTATGTTCATTTACCGTATGTTTACTCAATACTTGGTAGGGGCTCCTTTAGCTTTAATTACTGCCTCAATTTGGCATGGCATGGAGGTGATCAGTTTGTGGCACTGCTGCCCAGGTTTCTTTGACAATGGCCTTCAGCTCATCTGCATTTTTGGTCTCTTGTTTCTCATTTTCCTCTTGACAATACCCCATAGATTATCTATGGGGTTCAGGTGTGGTGAGCTTGCTGGCTAGTCAAGCACACCAACACCATGGTCATTTAACCAACTTTTGGTACTTTTGGCAGTATGGGTAGGTGCCAAATCCTGCTGGAAAATCCAATCTTCTTCTCCTCTTTAGCCCAGGTAAGACGCCTCTGACATTGTCTGTGGTTCAGGAGTGGCTTAACAAAAGGAATACGACAACTGTAGCCAAATTCCTTGACACGTCTGTGTGTGGTGGCTCTTGATGCCTTGACCCCAGCCTCAATCCATTCCTTATGAACTTCTCACAAATTCTTGAATCGATTTTGCTTGACAGTCCTCATAAGGCTGCGGTTCTCTCGGTTGCTTGTGCATCTTTTTCTTGAACGCTTTTTCCTTCCACTCAACTTTCTGTTAACATGCTTGGATACAGCACTCTGTGAACATCCAGCTTCTTTGACAATGAATGTTTGTGGCTTACTCTCCTTGTGAAGAATATCAATGATTGTCTTCTGGACAACTGTCAGATCAGCAGTCTTCCCCATGATTGTGTAGCCTAGTGAACCAAACTTAGAGACCATTTTGAAGCCTCAGAAAACCTTTGCAGGTGTTTTGAGTTGATTAGCTGAGCCAAACTCATCAAAATTAAAAGAACCAAAGACTTAAACTACTTCTGTCTGTGTGCGCATTGAATTTTATTTAATACACAAGTTTCACAATTTTAGTAGAATTACTGAAATAAATTAACTTTTCCATGACATTGTAATTTATTGAGATGCACCTGTAGTTGCATAGTGTTCTTAACCATTATGTTAAGAACATTCTGCAACTGTAACGGCTCTGCGGCTGTATTTTTTGCTTACCCTTGTTTAATATATTTTTTAGAACTGATGTGGTTGTACTATACAAAGAAAACCATTTTTTTGCATGCTTCTTTTTTGTTTTGCGTGACAAACGATTCATTCCCTTCATTTATAAGTTCAGCCTTTTTATGGCAATTAATCATGAATTTCCCCCAAAAGTCATCAATATAAAAAGTATGTAGTATTCATGGTAGTATTTGTATTTAATTTTTGCAAATTTCATTATGAGTACTAATGATTACCTCTGAGAGTAATTGAAAAATGAGAACGTGTAAAATTGTCATGAAAATTCAGTAATTGGTCTTCTTAAATTGTGCTAAATTTTCTTAATGCAGTATATAAATAAATAAATAAATAAATAGTTAAAGTACACATTTATTTTTCACGCAAAATATGACCTCGACGTTTTGTAAGATTTAGCCCAATAACATCAGTGACTAAAGACAAAATACGTTTAAATGATGCATATGGTAAGTTTAGCATTCTTGCTGAATAAAATATGCTCCTGCTTGTCTCCCCGAGCTTTTTATACAGTCGTAAACAAAATAAATGATCGGTCCAGTGGAGGAGTCATACATTTTCCATAGCCTATTTCGTGAAGGACCATCAATAACGGTGGTCTGTATCCCTCGGAGTGAGTTTTGACGGGAAACACCAAGAGTTACAGTAAAATGTTTAAAACTGAACTCTCAGATTTACTTTGAGCATTTCTCACTAGGATCCTAAATGTCAAACACAAAGATGTTTAATTTAACCTATGTGTTCTGACACCGCAAGCAAGTTTAAAGACTTCCCTAATTCAGAGAAATGCAGAATATTACGAAACTTAATCAATCCAACATTATAGTATATTTATATTTCAGACATTTAGTAGATATTCTAATCCAGATTGCACATTAAAGGCACAATATGTAATTTTTCGCCGCTAAAATCTACAGTTCAAAACAAAGGCGTAGCTTATTGACGCCTTGATTTCACAGAATGTTATCTTCACGTCTACAGCCGGTGGAAAAAAATCTGATGGTTGTTGGGCCGAAATCATTTCATGGATGAGATTATTAACGTCAACTCTAGTTTGAGGCAGAGCAGGGGCGAGCAGAAACAAGAATTGCTAATGAGATACAAGCAACACACGGCTTGAAAGCAGTGAAGCTTTTTTTATGCCGCAGTCGCTGCTTCTACTTCCGTCATGTGTATGTGAGGTAACACAGAGCTGTTTATCTTATTAGATACATTGGAGTGTGTTGAAAGTTGCGCTACTCTGTGTGTTCGCTCGGCGACTGCACTTTGCAGTAAGCTAGCTCGATATGAGGCATGGTAAAAATCAAGAAAACGAGATTTGAACTATAAGACTAACACGTCTACACCAGACGCTACTTTTATCGCATCACGCCACAACAGCTAAAGCCGTCTACGCTTAACGCGACAAGCCAATACAAGCTACGTCAGAAGTAGAACGACGAATCCGTTTACTGTGGGGACTTTGTCACGTTGCATTCCGCGGCACCGCTCGGCATCCAGTGTAGACAATATCTCTGACTGTAATGGGTTCTACTGACTTTTGAAGCGTCGCGCCGCTTGCTTGTTGAGCTTTACAGTCCCTCCAGAGGCAAAAATCCTTGATTATGCGGCACGTTTTCTTAAAAAATGCGATGGAATATGCAGATATTTTTGCAATTTTATGCGATGAAATTGCGGGAACTTGCAGAAACAGCGGTTTGATGCAAAAGAGGAAAAAAGCTGATTCCCCAACAGCCTGTTCTCACTAGATACTGCCTTCATGTACAGAGTCATTTCTGATACTTCAAGCTACTAAATCACAGAATATTGAAGTTCTCATTCTGTTTTTATTTCATATGAACACATGAATCAAACTTACAAAACATTGAGTCAAACAAGTTCTGTCGCTTCACAAAAGGAAAATCCAACAACTTCTGTAAAAATGAATAAATAAATAAAAAAAATAAAATGTGTGCTTCCTGTTTTACAGAGGTAGCTTTACAAAACACACATCTTCTGTTAAATGAAGTGCTTCCAATCTCTTAGTGCAACATGAATTATTTCACACACTACTAATATACAGCGTTGTCTGTGGTGCAAAATTATTGGCCCCCACTGTCATGTGACGCACCAGGAAACTGCTTCACGCGGTCTTTTGCACTTATTTTTGTTGGCAAATGAGAATGATCTGCGTGCTTCATCACGGTTTCACTGCGGGGTTTGAGGAGCATGTTCACGTCACGTAATTACGTCACTTCCCATGGCAACAGGGGGAAAATAATGGTGCTTTACTTGTGTGAAGTAAACGCTACATTTTTCAACTTTCTGCTAAGATATATGAGACTTTTTTGCAACAAAAATACAGGGATTATGAAATCATGCTAGCCCCGCATATTTTGCTCGCTGAAATCTGCAATTTATGCGGCGAAAGTGTGCAAAAAAATGCGACCCCCGCAAAAATATGCGGACTTTGGCTGATTATGCAATCGCATTTTTTTGGAGGGACTGATGATTTATAACAATGATTGGTTTTCTGTCTATTAATGTATCCAAACAGTTTTTCCCTTGTCTAATAAACCATGTAATATATTAAAGCGTCTTTGGTGTTTCCATGTTTTCTACTAAAATAAAAACCGAGAACGAGAGTAACGCGGGCATGATGTCATTGATAGGCGATGCACGGACACGTTCCATTTCCTGGTTACAATTGCTTATTCCTCTGGATTTAAACATTCGTTGAAACATGTGGGATAATATAAGTACACAAGGCAAAATGTACAACATTGTTCTAGTGTATTTTGGATATTTTAATCCAAAAATCTTTCATATTGTGCCTTTAAGAAACTTGTGGTGAAATATACAATTTGGAAAGTTGTCTTTAAAACAAATAAGTAAAGCTCAAACCTTATGCCTTTTAAGGTTTTAGCCTTAGTTAAACCCCAATACAAATAAACAAGCCATGTTACTTGTGTATGTCACTTTCAGTCTGGAGATTGTGTCACGCCTGTGGCTCTGCTGTTATGGCACGACTTCACACACCTTGAACCTAGGGTTGTATTTGTGGGGGTTACACCTAGCAAGTCTGGGCAATGCTCCATAAACCTGACACAGTCAAGGTGAGAAAAGAAAAAAAGAAAAACAGAAAAAAACAGGTCTCTTCAACTGCTACTGACACAAGAGTTGGTGAGATTTATTGATTTGCTGAAAAACTATTATTTCAGAGGTTCTAGAAAACCTAGTGAGCTGCGTACATGGATATCATTTCAACCTGTTAGCCTGAATCTATATTTACATTTCACTCAGCTGCAGCGATCTCTGCGAACGCCTGTCCATATTAGGGATTTCCTAATGGGATGTCATAAGATCTCTGATTATATGAATCTCACTTGTGGGCTTTCTGCGCAAGGGCTCCTCTGGCTTCCAGTATGAATAACGCAGATATTATAAAGGAGTGTTTAGTGCTCCATAACACTCTGATTTTGGGTAAAAACGGAATAAATATTACTCCTCTCTATAGAAATTTGATATAAAGGTATGAGAATCCATCAATATTTCTCCAAATGTGTATGCTTTTGAACTTAAAACCCTGAGGGACTTTGTTTAGTAAAAACGACTGTACATATGTTTTAGTTTTGAAAAAAAAAAAAAAGTTGAGGGGTCTTTGAGATACCTTCATTTGATTCGTTTGCACCTTCACTGAGACGGCAATACTAAAACGCCAAAAATACAAAATTAGTCCAAAATTATTAGTGGAGATAAATCTCAATCTTGTAAAAATTTACTGTTTTACCAAAAAGTATTCTGTCTTTTGTGTGTGTGTGTGTGTGTACTTGTTTTCCTTACATTGTGGGGACTGAATGTCCCCACAATGCAAGTAAAACCAGTAAATCTTGACATTGTGGGGACCTTTTGTTGGTCCCCACAAGGAAACAAGCTTATAAATCATACGGAATTGTCTTTTTTTGAGAATCTAAAATAGCAGAACATTTTCTGTGAGGGTTAAGTTTAGGGGTAGAGTGTAGTGTAGGGGGACAGAATATACAGTTTGTACAGTATAAAAACCATTACTGCTGTGGAAAGTCCCCACAAAACACAAAAACTCAACAAGTGTGTGTGAGAGAGAGTGTGTTGTGTGTCTGAGAGAGTGTGTGTTTGTGTGAGAGTGTGTTTGTGTGTGTGTGTGTGTGTGTGTGTGTGTTACTTGTATTCCTTACATTGTGGGGACCAAATGTCCCCACAACGCAAGTAAAACCAGTAAATCTTGACATTGTGGGGATCTTTTGTTGGTCCCCACAAGGAAACAAGCTTATAAATCATACAGAATTATCTTTTTTGAAAATCTAAACTAGCAGAATATTTTCTGTGAGGGTTAAGTTTAGGGGTGTGGGGGGGGGGGGGGGCAGAATGTACAGTTTGTACAGTATGAAAACCATTACTGCTGTGGAAAGTCCCCACAAAACACAAAAACTCAACAAGTGTGTGTGTGAGAGAGAGTGTGTTGTGTGTCTGAGAGAGTGTGTGTTTGTGTGAGAGTGTGTTTGTGTGTGTGTGTGTGTGTGTTTACTTGTATTCCTTACATTGTGGGGACCAAATGTCCCCACAACGCAAGTAAAACCAGTAAATCTTGACATTGAGGGGATCTTTTGTTGGTCCCCACAAGGAAACAAGCTTATAAATCATACAGAATTATCTTTTTTGAAAATCTAAACTAGCAGAATATTTTCTGTGAGGGTTAGTTTAGGGGTGTGTGTGGGGGGGGGGGGGGGGGCAGAATGTACAGTTTGTACAGTATGAAAACCATTACTGCTGTGGAAAGTCCCCACAAAACACAAAAACTCAACAAGTGTGTGTGTGAGAGAGAGTGTGTTGTGTGTGTGTCTGAGAGAGTGTGTGTTTGTGTTTGTGTGAGAGTGTGTTTGTGTGTGTGTGAGTGTGTGTGGTTGTGTGTGTCTGTCTGAGAGAGTGTGTGTTTGTGTTTGTGTGAGAGTGTGTGTGTGTGTGTGTGAGTGTCTGAGAGAGTGTGTGTTTGTGTTTGTGTGTGTGTGTGTGTGTGTGTGCGTGTACTTGTTTTCCTTACATTGTGGGGACCAAATGTCCCCACAACGTAAGTAAAACCAGTAAATCTTGACATTGTGGGGACCTTTTGTTGGTCCCCACTTGGAAACAAGCTTATAAATCATACTGAATTATCTTTTTTGAAAATCTAAACTAGCAGAATATTTTCTGTGAGGGTTAAGTTTAGGGGTATGGGGGGGGGGGGGGGGGCAGAATGTACAGTTTGTACAGTATAAAAACCATTACACCTGTGGAAAGTCCCCACAAAACACAAACACAACGTGTGTGTGTGTGTGTGTATAAAGAGTCCTATAGGGATGACCAATAGGGACAAACAAAAAAAATAATAGGTTTGCTTCAGCCTGGATTCCTTGGCAAATAAGGCAACAGGATGTTTCCATTGGTTTTGGGCTATTACTGAAAACAAGCCCTGTGTCCAAAAAAGTTAATTCATGTTCAAACATTTAACCAAAAGCCTTTAAAAGAAAAAACAAAAACAAAACTGTTTTTGGGTTTGAGCACTCTTTCCTGTAGACATCAAGGCAGCTCATTAGCTTGAGATTGAGATTTTTATTGGATCGTCAGTATTTCGACAAATAGGATTCAAGTATGAGCTGACAAGTGCTCAGCTTGGAATGGATTCGGGGAAATAGGGTGGGTGGGTTTACAGATATTTGTCTTTGTGTTTGAACTACCACGTACAGGTTTTGAACATTTGAGACCGTGCAGCAGGCTACTTTACTCCCTCCGTGTGGATGATTTGCTCGGTTGCCCATCCAACAGTTTTGAGAAGTTTTTGTTTTGAGGTAGGCTTCTTGAAAATTGTATGTTTACCGACAGTTTCCTAATTCTTCAATTCAATTCGATCATCAATTCAGCTCAGTGTTTTTTTTCTCCCAGGTGGCAATTTTCAGATTTTAAACCACTGTCAATTTCATAATGAATGTCACTAAAAAAGTTTCTCAGTCATCTTGCCTAATTAGTCATCTTGTTTAGCTAATGTTTCAAGTATAATGTCTCTTTTGGATCTTTTCTTTGGATTAAAGCCATGTTGAAGTAGAATATCTTTGTTTTTTTCGCCCCAGTGCTGTAATATTCACACATTCATCAATATTTTGTGCTTGTTCTACAGGTCCAGTGGCAGTCATCAGCGGGGAGGAGGACTCTGCAAGCCCTCTTCATCACGTAAACCACGGTATCGTCACACCCTGCTCTCTCGATGCGGGGCCTGACGCCGTCGTCATCGGCATGAGTCGCATTCCCGTCATCGAGAACCCGCAGTACTTTCGACACGGACACAATTGCAACAAACCAGCCACCTGTGAGTACTCGTCTCACTATTTGATGATGAGATTCATTTCAATAAGGTGGTTCTAAACATACAATTCAGAGTCAATGTGAAATAAATTTAGCTTGTTTCCGCCACTGAATAAAAAAATTAAGTTAATTGTGACTTTTTATCTCACACTTTTGACTTGTTTCTCAGAACTGTGTGATATGAATAAAAAGTCACTATTGACCGTTCGCAAAGACCCGCCCCCTTTAGTTACTGCTTATTTAATATATCGTAATTTTTAAAGAAGTTTAAACAGTAAATAGCATCTAGTGTCTCTTTAATGTGTCGTGACAGATCGCTGTAGCTCCTCGTGAAGCGATCATCTCTTCATACTAGTTCATTTATAGCATCAAATAAACATGAATGAACATCAGAAGGAATGTCGTTTCAAGTGCGGATTATGATTGGTCAGGGTTATGATTGGTCAGATCGCCTGTCAATCAAACTGCGAAGGGTCAATTGTGCAATATAAACTCGCAATTCTTTTGTTTCCTCTTTCACTACTCTAACTATATATCACACAATTCTGACTTTATATCTTTCAGTTATGAGAAAAAAAGGAAAAATTGTGTGATAAAAAGTTCAGTGGCGGAAACAAGCTAACAAATTTATTCTACATTTTTTTAAATAAAAAAAAATAATATTTTTATTTATATGTATGTAGGATGTATTAATTTGATCAAAAATTGACAGTAAAGGAATTTATAATTTCAAAAGGGTTTTATTTTTTTAAAATAAACTCTATTGTTTTGAACTTTCAATAAAAATAATAGCACCTTAAAAACATTACACAGCACAGCTGCTTTCTACGTGGACGATCATAAGAAGAAATGTTTCTTGAGCATGAAATCAGCATATTAGATGTGTTTCTGAAGGTTTTTATTGTATTTTGGATTAAATAAATCCAGCCTCGGTGAGCATAAGAGACTTCTCTCTCTCTCTCAAAAAAAAAAAAAAAAGAAATCTTACTCAACCCAAACTTTTGAATAGCAGTGTATTTTCTTAATACTGTTCCCAGTCTTAAAGTAAATGATTCATCCGCAGTTATTTCAGCTGTGGTTTGGAATGTCCATTTTTCAAAATCAACTTCCAGAAGGATAAAATAAAGGTCTCAGCCCGCCCAATAACGGTTGGGTTTCTTCATATTTGACCCAAATTTGGGTCGAAAGAACCCAGCATTTCTTAGAGTGGCCTTTTAACTCGCCTGCAGTATATCCTCATTATACAGCACCATATATGAGTCACTATGAAGATATTTGAACAAGCACAATAGTGTTAAAAATAGATGACTTTTGGATACCCTGAGCTTGCACTTATTACAGAGTGCATGAGAACAAATGCCAACACCATTGTTTGTATAAATGACCATGAATGAATACGCAGAGCTCCTGCTAAGATTTATAACATCATTTACGTGTTTATTTGCTATTTTTGGAGCCCGTTGTGACCGATGAGTTCCACATTGACAATTGCTTTTCTAGAGCAAATGGTGTCTTAGTTTAGACCTTTAATGTAATTAATTGGAACAAATATACTTGTCACTTTACATAAGTGTTTTTGTTAGCCAAATTTAGAGGTTAAAAGGGGCCCCGACTGATTTATAGCACATAGTATCGTATATATAGGGACACAGACTTGCACACATCAACACTCACAGTCTATTTATATTCCAGGCACAAAACAGTGGTCTATTCACGGGGAGCACTGACGGCTATGAAAAGGAATCCAAAAGGCAGAGGACAATCACATTTTGCCCTCATGAATAAATTAACTCTTTATGCATAATGGATGGCATAAAATCTTTATGGCTGTAGATACATAACCATCATGGCCGTGCCCATATCTGACGAGTGTGTGATATTTAAATGACAGTTAGCTGCTTAAGAGAGGGTATATTTTTACTTCTCAGGCTCTGAGCTACTAGAAAGCACTTAATGCGTCGGCTGTAGTAAGCTGAATCATTTATATACTGATACACCTTATAAAAATGGTCCAAGGTTCAGATCATGATTTTTTTTTTTTTTTTTTATAGAGAGAACAAGTAGAGCGATACGTATCAGACCAGTTTCACGCTGTTAATACTGAGTTTACATTTGTAGATGTCCAAATCATACATATCCATATACATCAAATATAAGTCGTGGCCTAGTGATGAAGGAGTCGGGCTTGTAACCTGAAGGTTGCTGGTTCGATTCCCACACTGGCAGGAATTGAAAGTGGGGATTGTGAATAAACAGCACTCTCTCCACCTTCAACACCATGACTAAAGTGCCCTTGAGCAAGACACCTGACCCCTAATTGCTCCCCTTGTAAGTCGCTTTGGATAAAAGCGTCTGCTAAATGATGAAAAATAAACATGTGTGTATTGTATTATTTTCTGTTATAAAACAGTTCGTTCCTGTCCTCGACTCTGATTGGCTAACAGCTGTGTTTTATTCACGATGAAACGCGCCATGACCGCTTCAACCGACGGTTCTGTGTGTCACTGTAAACAGTTTGATTGACAGGCGATCTGACCAATCATAACCCTGAATCCGCTATTTTGTCTGACAAAGCAGTCAGGGGAGTTAGTAGATTAACGTTGGAGTAGCTTGGTGTATTCACGTCTTTCCGCACTTGAAACAACATTCCTTCTGATGTTCATTCATGTTTATTTGATGCTATAAATGAACTAGTATGAAGAGATGATCGAGGAGCTACAGCGACCTGTCACGACACATTAAAGAGACACTACACACTGTTTAAACTTATTTAAAAAATTATGATAAATTAAATATGAAACTGTCCTCTTTGATGTATTTTTCACTGCGTGAGAACATGATGTGTGGCGTGAGAGCGCATGACTTTCCAGACATAGCAACGGTAACTAAAGGGGGCGGGTCTTTGCGAACGGTCAATTGATATTGTTCATTGAAGCTTATATAATGTGGAAGAGTATCTACAGAAAGAGATCGAGTGAGCGAGTTCATTACCTGCATTCAGATTTAGCGTTTTTTTCCCATGTGATGTCACAGATTATTGTCAAAACGAGCCGTTTTAAAGCTAAAAGCACATTTGATTTCTTATGTTATGACTCCTTTAGTCATGAAATATTGCTGCTGTGATGTCTGGCATAAATCATGGGAAATACAGCAGCTGGATCACACATTATTCAGGTAGCAGTATTCTTCGAGGAAGTTAGCGCACTTGCATTTACAATGAGCTCCTTTGATCACAAAGGCTATAAATACAAGATCCTGCTCTGCTTTGCAAGTATGTAATTGTGTGCCAGTTAAATCTCAATTATGAAATATCTCAGTAAAATCCTCAATTAAAACAAAATATTGTAAATGATCACTTTTGAAAAACACATTAGCCTACATAGCTGTAACATGTTGGAAACTTAAGCTGTCACATATGAATTTGTAGCAAACCGCAATTACACATGCAAGAGTGAAAAGAATGACCTTCCGTTGTCTCAAAGATACAGTTGAGAAAAGCAATTGTTTTATCGTTCTCCTGCAATATCCGCCCATTTCTCCCACTTCATCAGATTAGCAGCAATGGCTGCTGATATTTGTATCCAGCACTGACCGCGTTTTGCGTCCCGTTCACATTGAACTGCTCGGGACATCTGAAGAAGATACGTCCACTCTGATGTCTCCTGTGTACACCTTCATTGTTCTGGACACAATTACTTCGATTGCATTGTTTCAAGGTAACATTTGATGACAAGCTGAATTTATCAGGCTAAAGAGTGAGAGGACAAAGGCATCCGCTCTGAAAAAGGGCATTGTAAATGAATGCAGGCCAGGTTTAATGGAGCTCTGAATGCGCACACCTTCACAAAGATTCTGATTCAACCCAGCTATTGTTACTGCTCATAATTGGGCTTCCATCTCAGCCAACCTCATTTGAAGCTCAATGAAGGTGGACACTGACACAAACCAGGTGCTTGATAACAGCCGAACAGCTATATTTGTGAATAGATATATTTGGGAGGGAAATTATTTTCTGAAAAAGTCAAGCGCCATAATTACTTTTGGAGCATTTTTTTATGATTATTCATAATTGATTGAAAATTACATAATTTTTCATTCATGCCAAAAAAAAAAAAAAATTGATTAAAAAAAAAAATCTAAAAAACAAACAAACTAATCTTTCAGGATAAAAAGGGAAAGCCAGAAAATTCCATCAATGGCGAGGAAAGAGTTAATCACAGTTTCAGTTCACTGTAATACTACTTTCTTAAATTCAAATATGCATTTTGTTTTAATTTATGCATGAAAATTACATTTGTGAATTTCAGTTTATTTCAAGTTTGCGTCCTTAAATGAAAATGCCCTGCATCTTCTTTTTCCTCAATTCAAATTCTCGACTTGGATTAGAATTCAAAATTCTCAATTTACTTCTAAATGATGTACATGCCCTGGTCCTGATTGGTTAATGTTACTGTAAATGGTTGGATCGGTGAAATAAACACAGCACAGTGATATTCTTTCGTTTGATATATGACTTGTCTATTTTTGGTGAGTTTGTGGGATATAAAAATTAAATGTAATATTATTCATATGATTCTCTCAAGGGGGGGTCGAATTCAGACCTTATTGTTTTCTTCTATGTAAGATAAATGCAATATTGATTGTCATGAAAGGTTCTAAGCTTTCAAATGATACCATATTTGTGTAGTTCTGTGCTGCTCAACTCATAGATTTTTTAAAAATGATTATGATGATGCAATATTGGACCCACGGGTGGGTCCGCGCAGAGTTGCAAAGTTAAAGGAGTTTTAACCTTCACATACTGGCCAAATTGTGAATATATAAATATGGGCGGTCATGTGTTCATGGCCATAACACTACAGTGATACTTTTACAATAACCTGTTTTTAAAGCTATTTTTATTTTAATGAATGGTCTGCATTGACTAGAGAAGTACTGAATCATGAATGTTACATACTCTCATATTTTAAAAATATGAACATTTTTCACAAAACTTTTGATGATGACCCCTAGGCTCTTTTAGGTTCTGCTTAAAAAAAGACAGTAGTCTACAGGAGCTTCATGCATTCTTTTTTTATCAACACTTGAATGTGCGCAAGCCTCATTAAAAAAGAAAAGCAACACAAAAATGTGTTTGAACAAAAAGCTGAGAAAATTGCTTTTTTTTTTTTTTTTTTTTACTACATCTAGATCAGATTCAAAACATAGATGGAATAGATCAAGTCCACCCCCAATGCTTCACAGTCCTAAACCTCTTCATGGGTTTGACATTTAAAGCGTTAGTTCACCAAAATATGAAAAATCCGTTATTTATTACTCACCCTTATGTTGTTCTAAACCCGTAAGACTTTCGTTCATCGATATTTTTGACAAATTAAGATTATCAACTGCCAAGATAATCACTTATGACATAACGAAGCCTCATTTCCTGAAATCACGTGACTTTGACGCTCCGAATCACTGAATCACAAATCAAAAGATTCGTAAAGCTTCATGAAGCAGTGTTTTGAAATCGTCCATAGCTAGATATTGTTGAAAATTCGTTATTTAGTTTTTTTCGCCGCACAAAAAATATTCTCGTCGCTTTATAATATTAAGGTTGATCCACATGAACTGTTTTAAATATGTTTTAGTATCTTCTGGGCATCTGAAAGTGTTCATTATCTTGATGTCAATAGAGACTCACTGAACCATCGGATTTCATCAAAATATATATTTTGTGTTCTGAAGATGAACGAAGGTCTTACGGGTGTAGAACGACATGAGGCTGAGGAATTAATGACTGAATTTTAATTTTGGGGTGAATTAACCCTTTAATTTGATAACGTTAGGCAGTTCTGATTTGTAAGCTTTTTAATACATGAGCGTAATCGATGCTTCGCTTGCTTGTTTCTGCTTCTTCGCCTGTATTTTGATATGGAGATTCTGCACTCTATAAGAAGATTCACAAATGAATGGAATTCCATCAGAGGCGCGGAGAGAGTTCATTAACAAACTTTGATGAACAGCACTATTTCTAATCAGAGTTTAACCGCTCTAAACACACCTGCCTGCGTCTCTTTCCTAATTTCAGCCTTCAGGGCTTGACACATCTTCAGTCAGGATGAGGAGTAAATGAATGACAGTGAGTCTCGGGATATTGCTTTTTTAATTCAGAGGCTTTCCAGAACAGGAGTTGGGGTAAATAGGCTGTGGGGGGGAGGGGGGCTTGCCGGTTGAGTGGGAAGCTGAAGGTTAAGTTAACCCATGCCAAGCTCCTACGGCAGGTGCACATGTAATTGTTCGCTTAGAGGACGGGACAAACCCTGCGGACCACTTAATGAAAGAACGAGTGAATATAAATGAGGTTTTTGGGGGCAGGAACGTGCTCCAGACTTGACCTGGTTCTGCTTCAGTCTGCTAGATCCCTGCAGCTTGAGTCTCGGAGCTTTAATGATGATAGTAGCACCTGATACAGGATGTCTGTCAGTGGCTCAAGTGTCATTTTCTTGCCTTTTAAAGTCCCCATGAACTGGAAGTTCCAACCAAGTTTACTTCAGTGTTGTGACGCATTTCCAAGTGAAATGGAATATTAAATAGAAGGCGGGGTTTTACTTAAGCGCACCGCCTCTTCAGAGGGGGAGGGGTTAAGAACATCCAACTCAAGCCGTCAAACTGACGTCATCAGAAGAGGAACGCCATATTTTCATATTTTAACCCTTTTGTGCTGTTCGGGATGTTTTCATCCAGTGTGGGGAATTTTTGAGTCTTAATTTGGCCATAACGTTCTCCGTGTTTCAGCAAATGGAATGATTTTTGGTGACAAATCTTATTTTGACACATATTTTGGGAAAAAGCTTTGAAATTATTAATGATTAATGTTCATTGATTAATGAACACAGTTAATTATGGAACTGTATCATGTCTCACTGGTTATTAATCATGTATTTATTGATTCTTAATTTATCTGTGTGTTAATTATGTGCTGAGTTTGTTGGTTGTATTGTCGAAATTGGTGGCAAATCAGTTTCCCTACCGGGATTAATAAAGTTTTCAATCAATCAATCAATAAATCAATCAAAATGTTCAAAAACTCAACAGTGGGCAAATTCAAGACCCTTTCGTTATGATTTTAACTGCTTTAAAAATGTATCAGATAAATATTTTTTTCATTTTTTTTTGCTTAAATCTATTAATCAACCTCAGGCCTGATCAGAACTACTAAATTTAAAAAAAAAAAAAAAAAATCAGGATTTTAACTCTTTAATTGCCAAATTCATAAATGACGTCACTGATTTGGGAAAAAACGTGTCAAAGATTAGAAACAACTTTGGCTTTGATGCGTTGTTCGTTTTTGTGCAGCATCAGATTTTAACGTTTTAAAGAGTTAAAATCCTGACTTTTAAAAAAAAAAAAAATTAGTAGTTTTGATCAGGACTGAGGTTGATTAATAGATTTAAGCAAAAAAAATGGGTTAAACAAGTTAAAACCGACAAGTCTATTATTTATTCTACATTGAAATGCATTATAGTCAAGACTTGACTTGACTCTACTTGATGCCACACATCATGTTTTCACGCTGTGAAAAATACATTCCGGAGCAAAGAGGACACTGACAACATATGAAATAGTTTCATATTTAAAATGTGGTATTTTTAAAGAAGTTTAAACAATAAGTAGCATATAGTGTGTCTTTAATGTGTCGTGACAGATCGCTGTAGCTCCTCGTGAAGCGATCATCTCTTCATACTAGTTCATTTATAGCATCAAATAAACATGAATGAACATCAGAAGGAATGTTGTTTCAAGAGACGTGAGGACACACAATCTTTCAAGTTCACCAACGTTAATCTACTAACTCCCCTGACTGCGTTGTCGGACAAAATTGCGGATTCGGGGTTATGATTGGTCAGATCGCCTGTCAATCAAACTGTTTGCGAAGGGTCAATTGTAATTATAAAAGCGCATTTGAATGCAATGCAACAATAACGTGTACAATTATGTCAAACACTAATCATATGCTGTGATGCATCATTCTCTTTAAATATTCAACAATAAATGTATCATTGTGCTTCACAAATGGTCAGACTACATTAACTCTGGTTACAGCAACATAAAAGAACATTCAGCTAATTACAGCTATATTAATACTTTAAAAATAAACACAGACACACAAAATGACCAATATTACAAGGATCTACGCATGTTTACCCAGAACATGCTGATTTATAAAAAGAGAATAAGTACAGGACTACTTATCCTCTTATTGCAAACCACACTGCTTTGGCTCAGAATGTCTCGCTAATGACACAAACATAATATTAATTCACAATATATGTCTTCACTATAGCAACCATTACAAGTTGACGCAGTGTGAGAAATCATTTGTGCAAATGGTTATATTTGTTGGCTTTTACAAGAATGATCTGACAGCACTATAATAGGCAACTCAGTATGATTATATGTTTATATCTTGTGTGTGAATAATAGTCTATAGTTGTTGTTGTGCAAGTCATTCAGAAACCTTTATTATTGAAGTGTTGCATGTAGGCCATTGAGTAAATGTGTTTATTTGAATGTAAAGAATTAGATTTAGAAAAAAAAGAGTCATATTTGTTGGTGTATTTTTTCATGCCTTTTTGTGGTTTTGCTTTTAAGCTACTTTAAATTCACACAAATAATTGGAAATGACAATGAGCATTGATGGCAAAGCATTACAAGTCCCAGGTGAGTTCCCAACAGATGGCAAAAAGAGACCTTTCACAATTGACTCTCATTTGCATCACATTCATTTTATTTCGAAAAAGAACAGAAAATATCCAGCTGCGACTGTGAGCAGCAATTCTAGAACACCATCTGAACGGGAACTGACCTTTTACACAATGCGAACGACTCGCGATTGAAGCCTTTATTTACACTTGTACACGTAAACACAACACGCACGACGGGAGCATACAGATCACCTGTCACTCATATTTCACTTGGCTCTGTTTTCCGTACTGCCAACTGTTCCTAAGGGACATGGTCTCGCATGATGATATTATTAGGATAACTGTATGCCTGGACCTTTCTGATCAATGTTTGATCATATAGACGTTGATGAGAATCACTGACAGCGCTTCTGATTTTCTGTTCATTTAAGCATTTAAACATTCCCAACCCTTAAGCCGTTTTCTGCAGAAAACAAGAGATACAGTACAACGATTCATGGTGACCACATCTACAAAAACACACAATAAAATAACCACAATTCTCATTCTCGTGTTACGCAGCACGTTTGAGCTTCTACAAGAACCAATGAGGTTCATTCCCGTGTTACGCAGCACGTTTGAGCTTCAGCAAGAACCAATGAGGTTCATTCTCGTGTTACGCAGCACGTTTGAGCTTCAGCAAGAACCAATGAGGTTCATTCTCGTGTTACGCAGCACGTTTGAGCTTCTACAAGAACCAATGAGGTTCATTCTCGTGTTACGCAGCACGTTTGAGCTTCTACAAGAACCAATGAGGTTCATTCTCGTGTTACGCAGCACGTTTGAGCTTCAGCAAGAACCAATGAGGTTCATTCTCGTGTTACGCAGCACCTTTGAGCTTCAGCAAGAACCAATGAGGTTCATTCTCGTGTTACGCAGCACGTTTGAGCTTCTACAAGAACCAATGAGGTTCATTCCCGTGTTACGCAGCACGTTTGAGCTTCAGCAAGAACCAATGAGGTTCATTCTCGTGTTACGCAGCACGTTTGAGCTTCAGCAAGAACCAATGAGGTTCATTCTCGTGTTACGCAGCACGTTTGAGCTTCTACAAGAACCAATGAGGTTCATTCTCGTGTTACGCAGCACGTTTGAGCTTCTACAAGAACCAATGAGGTTCATTCCCGTGTTACGCAGCACGTTTGAGCTTCAGCAAGAACCAATGAGGTTCATTCTCGTGTTACGCAGCACGTTTGAGCTTCAGCAAGAACCAATGAGGTTCATTCTCGTGTTACGCAGCACGTTTGAGCTTCAGCAAGAACCAATGAGGTTCATTCTCGTGTTACGCTGCACGTTTGAGCTTCAGCAAGAACCAATGAGGTTCATTCTCGTGTTACGCAGCACGTTTGAGCTTCTGCAAGAACCAATGAGGTTCATTCCCGTGTTACGCAGCACGTTTGAGCTTCAGCAAGAACCAATGAGGTTCATTCTCGTGTTACGCAGCACGTTTGAGCTTCAGCAAGAACCAATGAGGTTCATTCTCGTGTTACGCAGCACGTTTGAGCTTCTACAAGAACCAATGAGGTTCATTCTCGTGTTACGCAGCACGTTTGAGCTTCTACAAGAACCAATGAGGTTCATTCCCGTGTTACGCAGCACGTTTGAGCTTCAGCAAGAACCAATGAGGTTCATTCTCGTGTTACGCAGCACGTTTGAGCTTCAGCAAGAACCAATGAGGTTCATTCTCGTGTTACGCAGCACGTTTGAGCTTCTGCAAGAACCAATGAGGTTCATTCTCGTGTTCCTCAGCACGTTTGAGCTTCAGCAAGAACCAATGAGGTTCATTCTCGTGTTCCGCAGCACGTTTGAGCTTCTACAAGAACCAATGAGGTTCATTCTCGTGTTACGCAGCAAGTTTGAGCTTCAGCAAGAACCAATGAGGTTCATTCTCGTGTTACGCAGCACGTTTGAGCTTCAGCAAGAACCAATGAGGTTCATTCTCGTGTTACGCTGCACGTTTGAGCTTCAGCAAGAACCAATGAGGTTCATTCTCGTGTTACGCAGCACGTTTGAGCTTCTGCAAGAACCAATGAGGTTCATTCTCGTGTTACGCAGCACGTTTGAGCTTCAGCAAGAACCAATGAGGTTCATTCTCGTGTTACGCAGCACGTTTGAGCTTCAGTGAGAACCAATGAGGTTCATTCTCGTGTTACGCAGCACGTTTGAGCTTCAGCAAGAACCAATGAGGTTCATTCTCGTGTTATGCAGCACGTTTGAGCTTCAGCAAGAACCAATGAGGTTGATTCTCATGTTGCGCAGCACGTTTGAGCTTCTACAAGAACCAATGAGGTTCATTCTCGTGTTACGCAGCACGTTTGAGCTTCACAAGAACCAATGAGGTTCATTCTCGTGTTACGCAGCACGTTTGAGCTTCAACAAGAACTAATGAGGTTCATTCTCGTGTTAGGCAGAACGTTTGAGCTTCAGCAAGAACCAATGAGGTTCATTCTCGTGTTATGCAGCACGTTTGAGCTTCAACAAGAACCAATGAGGTTCATTCTCGTGTTGCGCAGCACGTTTGAGCTTCAGCAAGAACCAATGAGGTTCATTCTCGTGTTACGCAGCACGTTTGAGCTTCAGCAAGAACCAATGAAGTTCATTCTCGTGTTACGCAGCACGTTTGAGCTTCAGCAAGAAACAATGAGGTTCATTCTCGTGTTACGCAGCACTTTTGAGCCTCAGCAAGAACCAATGAGGTTCATTCTCGTGTTACGCAGCACTTTTGAGCCTCAGCGAGAACCAATGAGGTTCATTCCCGTGTTGCGCAGCACGTTTGAGCTTCAGCAAGAACCAATGAGGTTCATTCTCGTGTTATGCAGCACGTTTGAGCTTCAGTGAGAACCAATGAGGTTCATTCTCGTGTTACGCAGCACATTTGAGCTTCTACAAGAACCAATGAGGTTCATTCTCGTGTTACGCAGCACTTTTGAGCCTCAGCAAGAACCAATGAGGTTCATTCTCGTGTTGCGCAGCACGTTTGAGCTTCAGCGAGAACCAATGAGGTTCATTCTCGTGTTACGCAGCATGTTTTAACTTCAGCAAGAACCAATGAGGTTCATTCTCGTGTTACGCAGCACTTTTGAGCCTCAGCAAGAACCAATGAGGTTCATTCTCGTGTTACGCAGCACGTTTGAGCTTCAGCAAGAACCAATGAGGTTCATTGAGTAAATGATGATCTATTTTTTTTTTTTTCATTTTTGGGTGAGTTAACCCTTTAAGATAAAGTCCTAAAATGAAATTAAAATTAAATAGAAAAAAAATTGCTAAACCGAATACTGAAATGAAAACTTGTATTGTTATTTATTAAGAGTAAAATATCACTGACTATTTCTTTAAGGCAGTATCATTTCACAATCCATGTTAATTTTGCTGCAGCACTGTGAACTGATGACATATAAAACTTTAATAACCATTAAGGTTTTCTTTCTCTTTCTGTATTTCTCTTTCAGATGTGCAGCATATTAAACGGAGGGACATTGTTCTGAAGAGGGAGCTTGGCGAGGGAGCTTTTGGGAAGGTGTTTCTGGCTGAATGTTACAACCTCAGCCCCACCAAAGATAAGATGCTGGTGGCTGTGAAGGTGAGGCATGATTTTGCAGTTAAAAGCACCTTCTTTGACCTTTGCTTTGCTCTGACTTCTTTCTGAATAGACGCACTCCTCCGGTGCACTATAATCCATTACCAAGAATGTGCATTATGAAACTAAATGCACCTTCCTGGTCTTATTGCACACAATTCAAAAAATAAAGTCTTAGAAATCTTTCTTCAAAAAGAAAAACTTTTTCCTTTAAAAAAGCTTTACTTTCAACTAGATTTTGTCACACCCACTTTGAACAATCCAGCCAATTCTCAATAAATAAATAAAATTTCTTGCAAAATAATTTTGAATGCCGTTTTTTGTGTTCTTACTTGTTCTTAATTGGTGGGTTAAAAGTCTTGCAAGCTAAAGAAGAAATGGGTTAATGGTAAAAGGCAAAAAAAAAAAATGCAACTGGATCCGTGTTTAGGAATTTACTTTGCATACTAACAAGCTTCTAAATGGTCCACATGCTCAAAGCTGCTAATAAAAATCTGTTGTAAACCATCTCTTCTCATCTGATTGATAGTTTATGCTTTCTTACATATAAAGGGCATTTTAGTATCATTTTAAAACGTCCTCCTTCAGGTCATGGTTCATGTCTTTTTGCTGTGAGAAATTTGTTTTAGTAATATTTCAAGATGTACACTTACACAAGGCTTTTCAGGAACATATATTTCTACATCTGTCAATTATCTTATTGCACTGCATTTATGTTTGGTCTCCCAAAAACTATAGAGCTTTGATCATAAATCAAAGCATTTAAATATGATTTTAATAAACCATTGATGGGAGATATAGAGGGTCAGCTGATATTTATATGCCTTTTATATAAGTAAGATCTCATTGATTTGCATTACAATTGTATATTCATCTTACTTTTTGGCCATGTAAATATCCCCACAAAATGTTCTGCTATTATATTTCAGGCTTTACAAGCTCACATTAGAACACAGGTTCACTTGCAACAAGGATAAACATGGTTTGTGCCTGAAACGATCCAAAAAAAAAAAAAAAACTTCACTGCTAAGGACGTTTTGTTTACCGTTCTGATGAACAATATTTGTTTTGTATTAGTTCTTCCCCGAGAACGACTTCTTATGGTCAATAATATCATTTAACCACTGAAAAGCACTTCCTCTACTTGTTCAATGTACTGCCTCACTAGAGCCCACTGAAACTATTACATCATAAAGATAACTGAAGATACTGTGAAAATGTTCCAGTATCATGAGGATATCTTATGAAGCCAGGGCTGTCAGGCCAGTTCCCCCGGCAGAACGCTGCAACAGAAAGACAGCGCGGGAGGACTGTGTTGAGCGCATGGCGCTAACACATCCCCTGACAGAATGAGCGCTTCACCATCTGTGTCATATACGCCATTCACTGTCGATGCCTCCCTCTGCTTGTGTCAGAGAGATCAGGGGAATTCTGTAATTAAAATCAAATTGCATCATGCGCCGTTATTTAATTGGTAGGAGCAGGACTCACAATAAAAAGGCGAGTAGCACTTTGGAGAGCCTTGCAAATGGTTGTTTTTCTCATGCTAAAAATACTTTAGCCATCCTACTGAGTCACCTGTGATTGTAAAATGTTACAGTGGTGTGAAAAAGTATTTGCCCCCTTCCTGATTTTCTTATGTTTGTCACACTTAAACGTTTCAGATCATCAAACACATTTAAATATCAGTCAAAGATAACACAAGTAAACACAAAAGGCCGTCTTTAAATGAAGGTTGTTATTATTAAGGGAAAACAAAACCCAAACCTACATGGCCCTTTGTGAAAAAGTGATTGCCCTCTAAACCTAATAAGCGGTTGATCCACCCTTTGCAGCAACAACTGCGATCATCCGTTTGCAATAACTTCCATTGAGTCTTGGAGGAATTTTGGCCCACTCATCTTTGCAGAATTGTTAGAATTCAGCCACATTGGAGGGTTTTCCAGCATGAACTGCCTTTTTAAGGTCATGCTACAGCATCTCAATAGGATTCAGATCAGGACTTTGACTAGGCCACTCAAGTCTTCATTTTGTTTTTCTTCAGCCATTCAGAGGTGGGTTGCTGGTGGGTTTTGGGTCATTGTCCTGCTGCAGAACCCAAGTTCTTTGGATGTTGTTGTGGGGTTTTTTTGTGACCTCTTGGGTGAGTCGTCATAGCGCTCTTAGGGTCATTTTGGTCGGCCGGCCACTCCTGGGAAGATTCACCACTGTTCCACGTTTTCTCCATTTGTGGATAATGGCTCTCATCGTGATTCACTGGAGTCCCAAAGCTTTGGTTATGGCTTTATAATCCTTTCCAG
This sequence comes from Opsariichthys bidens, assembly GCA_037194245.1. Lineage (NCBI taxonomy): Eukaryota > Metazoa > Chordata > Actinopteri > Cypriniformes > Xenocyprididae > Opsariichthys > Opsariichthys bidens. The sequence continues at coordinate 29,755,378 of CM074280.1, read as the reverse complement.
ACTGATAGATCTCAATTACCTTCTACTAGCTTTGAAGATCTTTTGGTCTACTTCACTTTGTCAGGCAGGTCCTATTTAAGTGATTTCTTGACTGAGAACATGTGTGGCAGTGATCAGGCCTGCATGTGGCTAGAGAAACTGAACTCAGGTGTGATAAACCACAGTTAAGTTATGTTTTAACACACAAACACTTTATCACACAGGGCCATGTAGGTTTGGATTTTGTTTTCCCTTAATAATAACGACCTTCATTTAAAAACTGCAATTTGTGTTTACTTGTGTTATCTTTGACTAATATTTAAATTTGTTTGATGATCTGAAACAGAAGTGTAACAAACGTGCAAAGAAATTGTGCATTCACCAATGAAATTGGCCCTTAAGGCTGTGACACAGCAAGCTAAGGTCAAAGAACTAGCAGTGACAAAGCAGTCGCCTCACGAAGGCTGCCTTTTCGGACAAAAAGCTGCGTTTAGCATGTGCGTTCTGCACCTGCGTATAAGGAAATAAGTAGGTATCAATGGTTTCTATTCATCATTCAAAAAGGGAAACCGAAACTAAGGCTACTGATATACAAAATGTTTTGATTATCAATAATGTTCCTTCATTCCAGCCGACTCATGTTGTTATGAAAATATTTGCGGAATGCTCAGGTAATATGACGTAAAATTTAGGGATGCATTGATACTAATACCAGTATACCTAACTCTTCCTCATTAAAATGCTTGTGACAAAGAAAGACCGACAACAGAGCAAACAGAGAACCGAATGGATGTATCAGAGAAGGATGACTATGAAGTAAATGTATTGAATTAAACAGATTAAATATTTACACTTATATAGCTGCTGTGCACGAGCTGATAAACAAAACGCGGAGTGGACCGAGTGTGCGGCACCACAGACGCTTGAGCTCGTCGAGTGAATTTCCCTTTTTTACAGACGTTGCTGGAAAGTTTGTAGTTCGGGCGGATATGGCAATAGAGGAGCTTATTACTAACACTAACTGGCGGTAAAGAGAGAGAGAGAGCACTTCTGTTGTGTCATTGGAAATTGTATGTGCAAGTAAAAACATGAACTGTTACATGATATATATATATGAGTGTTCCTCTACATTATTACAGAAAGGCGGTACTGTAATCACATGACGTTTTCTGTGCGCAAACACCTGAAGCGCGCACCCAGAAAGCTGCCTCTCAGACAGTGCGCAAATAGCCTATTTAATCATGTCTTCTTGCACTTGAACGGACAAATTCACACAGATGAATGTCAAAATGCCCAAATAGGCAAGTATCCTTGTGAAACTGTCAGTTATGTCTTCAGTGAACGTAAACAGCGCTTGTGTAACAACATGTTGGATACGTGCAGCTCCTAAAGTGACAGCAGCCTAATAAACCTACTGCTGTCTTTGTCCTCAATGTTAATCTAACAACAAAACACAGAGAAAATCACTCACTGCTCTTGACTGGTTGATCTCTGCTGGAGCAGCTCTAAATATACACAGTGATATTAAATTAATGATAAAATATGACTGAGCTGACATGTGGATCACACCACAAAAACAAGCCTGACAGACGCTCTCCAAGCTCTCAGCATTGTTGTGCCATAGCCCTTAAACATGACATTGTTATCCCAAATTGTGTCACTGAAGCACTTTTGTTTTGAGAAGTCATGCTATGGCCTTTTGTTGGACATTTTCGTCTCATTTCAGTGGATGGCAGACATCCTGAAATGCAATTAGGCATATTAGTCCAACCTCCATCTCATTTCTCCTTGGCTAGAGGACAACTTAAGTAAAAACGTGGCATCCAACTCTCCCTCGATGCATTTGTTCTTGTCTTTTCATCTCCTAGAGTAAACATTCTTTCTATCTCTCAGACTCTCAAAGATCCGACTCTGACTGCCAGAAAAGACTTTCAGCGGGAGGCTGAGCTTCTCACCAACCTCCAGCACGATCACATTGTGACGTTCTACGGCGTGTGCGTGGACGGCGACCCTCTCATCATGGTGTTTGAATACATGAAGCATGGAGACCTCAATAAGTTTCTGAGGTAGTTATTTTTTCATATTATACAAATAGCACAGCATGCAAAAGAACTAAGCTACTGAAACACATAGAGAATGAACAATACCACGGTTTCAAATAAGAGGCACATAAGGTTGATAAAAGATCAATGAGTTTAATTTCAGCTACAATGTGGACAGCTTGAAACAGCTCACTAGGTTTTGAAACAAAATTCATAGGATTCAAAATGGCAGATTAGGACTGAACTTCATTGTACGCACGTCGCAAGGTGGATTGAGGCCATGCGATTGTAATTTGCAGGGGAGAACTGTGAAAATATAAAGGCAGATAGAGTTCTGGAGTGAGATGATTGTCTTGTGGGAGCAAAGAGAAGGGTGATGATAATAAATTATTCTTTTGTGTAGTGAGAATCATTTCTTACACTTATGCAGATGGCCGGATTTTTGGATTTCAAAAAAAAAAAAAAAAAAAAAATATGATGAAATTCTTTTTTGAAAAGCTGCAATGATACAATTCTAGTTGATTTTCATGGACAGCAAACAGATTTTGGCAGCTGACTCCAGTAAGGCTTCATGCAGATGATATGCGTGTTGAATTAAAAAGATTTAGAGAACTCCACGTAAAGCATACTAGACAAATCAGTGTTCATAATTTGGGGAACATTGCACAACAGTCTGCCTGGTTTTTCAGAATCTTTGGTTCGGAAAGTTTTTCATCCTCCAAATTCTTCAGGAATGAGTTTCAAGTCACGATGTAACCCAACAAATCCCATCTTGTGATTCAGTCAGTTGTTTGGTTCATGACTCACAAGCTTTGATTAGAATCAAAAAACGTTATTTCGATGTTCTACTTTAGACATTCTACCTGTAACTTTGCAACTAAATGTTATCTAACTCTCATTGGAGTATTAAAGGGTTAGTTCAACCAAAAATGAAAATTCTGTCTTTAATTCCTCGCCCTCATGTTGTTCCACACCTGTAAGACCTTCGTTCATCTTCAGAACACAAATGAAGATCTTTTTGATGAAATCTGAGAGCTTTCGGTCTCCTCCATAGACAGCTACGAACCTGGACCTGCTTCACACGCAATAACAAACCTCTTGCTGAAGCTCAAACGTGCTGAATAACACACAAGATTCTCATTGGTTCTTGCACACGTCAACTGAGGTGCGAGTTGCATATAGCATATAAATCAATCGTGTCTCTTCAGCAAATTTGGAATAAACCGCTCAAGTGGTATGGATTAGTTTTATGAACTCTTTATGAACTTTTTGAAGCGTCAAAATTGCTCAGATTTCATCAAAAACATCTTCTTTTGTGATCCGAAGATGAACGAAAGTCTTATGAGTTTGGAACGACATGAGGGTGAGGAATTAATGACAGAAATTTCAGTCTTGGGTGAACTAACCCTTTAATAGACAACCAGGTAACACTTTATTTTGATGCTCCCCAACAGACATCGTACTGTAACTTTTCAAGCACAAGTCACCTTGAATCCTAACACCTAAGCCCAAGTTACTTATAGTTAGCAGAATATCTAAAGTGGAACATCAAAACATCAAAACAGTATTTGAAATGGTAAACCCTATCCACAAAGTAAAGACTATTTCGAATAAATACTGTTCTTTTCAACTTTTAATTCATCCAAAATCCTGAAAAAAAGAATGCATCATGGTTTTTCACAAAAATATCAAGCAGCACAACTCTTTTCAACGTTGGTAATTATAAGAAATGTTTTTTCAGCGTATTATAATGATTTCTGAAGGATCATGTGACGCTGAAGACTGGACTAATGATGGGGATTATGGGGATTGTAGTTCTTCACTGGGAATTGGCAATTAAATTCATACTTTCCAAAATGACATTGACTCTGACTTAAGTGGCTTGTACAGAATCACCTCTTTAGACACATCAAATCTTTTTGAATCTTGTTAAAAATCAAGTTCTTTATTGAGAAAATTAATGGGATTAATTTTTTATTCCAGAACCAGACTGTTGCAATCTAAAGCAGAGCTTCCTCTTGGATTGTTAGCTCCCTGATTGTTAGCTCTTCACCATACAGTTGAAGAGCACGTCGCTGAAGAGGCACTGACCGAAGAGATGCACAAATTACAGTCGAGCCCTTTTGAACAGCCACCTTATGCAAATGCTGCTGCAATCAGACATAAAAAAGAAAATCGTTTTTCCTGAGTGAAGAGAAAATAGAAAAAAGTTAACTGAATAGGTGATTTTTATTTCAACACAGTTGAAGTCAAAGCACATCTTTCTTTGCCTTGACTTACTCACTTCAAATCAGACAGCTTTACAGGATTAAAGGATTAGTGGGGGAATTATTTTATGGAGCAATAAGGCGGTGCGTTTGAACATTTCGACCCTGTGCCCTTTTACATTGATCCATAATCAATTTTCCCTGCTCTGGACCTAAACACAAGTAATTGCAAAAACCTAGACGTAGCCCAGCAGTGAAGGACAATTACTGCCAAGACTAACAAGTGTAACCAACATGACTTTCTTCCCACATTCAGAGCCCATGGACCAGATGCCATGATCCTTGTGGACGGCCAACCGATGCAGTCGAACGGGGAACTTGGTCTCTCACAGATGCTTCATATCGCTACACAGATAGCGGCAGGCATGGTCTACCTGTCCTCTCAGCATTTTGTGCACCGTGACTTGGCCACCCGCAACTGCCTTGTGGGTAACGGCCTGCTCGTGAAAATTGGAGACTTTGGGATGTCCAGAGACATATACAGCTCTGATTACTATCGAGTGAGTATAACAACAGTTTAATTAAGTTTTGATGTTTGAAATTGTTTGAAATCGAAAACCTTTTATTGCAGGTACATTTCTGGACTTGAAGTCCATACTTCTGGACAATAAAGTAAAGGAATGTTCTGGGTTCAGAATGTTCTCTATTTTGCCAAAGGGGTAGTTCACCCAAAAACTAAAATTCTGTCATCATTTACTCAACCTCAAGTTGTTCCAAACCGTTGTGAATTTCTTTCTTCTGCTGAACACGAAGGAAGATATTTTGAAGAATGTTTTTCTTTCCTTACTATGGAAGTCAATGGGGTCTATCAACTGTTAGATTACCCATATTCTTCCACATTTCTTCCTTTGTGTTCAGCAGAAGAAAAATATTCATGCAGGTTTAGAAAAACTTGAGGGTGAGTAAATGATGACAGAAGTTTAGTTTTTGGGTGAACGATCCCTTTAATGCAAAACAAAAATTATGGTTACAGTAAGGCACTCAGTTTAAGCAAAATCCATGTACTCAAGAACACATATTAAAGGGATAGTTCACCCAAAAATGAAAATTATCCCATGATTTACTCACCCTCAAGCCATCCTAGGTATATATGACTTCTTTCAGATGAACACAATTGGAATTATTAAAAAATATCTTGGCTCTTCCAAGCTTTATAATCGTAGTGAATGGTGCTACTGATATTGAAGCCCAAAAAAAGCACATCCATCCATCATAAAAGTAATCCATACGACACCAGGGGGTGAATAAAAGCCTTCTGAAGTGAAACGTTGGGTTTTTGTAAGAAAAACGTTACTAAACTAAAATAACTAGGTTCCAACAGACAGCCGTATGCAAGTCAACTTGTGTCAAATGAGTAACCCTTGACACGATATATCGTAAGCTTCAGACAAATAGGGCTGGGCAATAAACTCAAGGTCCTCTTCTCTTATATCGAAATCCTCCGACATTTTTCATTAGAAATTCTCCTTTTAGACTTCTGACGGGGTTTTGTTTTGCTCCATCCTCTGCGTTTCCTCAGCTGTCGATAGATCATGCGTCGGCTCAGAAGTTACTCTTTTGATTAAGTTGATTTGCGTAGGCCGTCTGCTGGAAGCTAGTTATTTTAGTTTATATAGATTTAAATATGGATTTTTTTTCTTACAAAAACCCATCGCTTCGCTTGAGAAGGCCTTTATTAGCCCCCTGGAGCCGTATGGATTACTTTTATGATGGATGGACGTGCTTTTTCGGCCTTCAAAATCAGGAGAGCCATTCACTCATTCACACATTTATTAATATAACTCCCAATGTGTTTGTCTGAAAAAATAAAATAGTCATATACACCTAGAATGGCTCGAGAGTGAGTAAATCATGGGATAATATTCATTTTTGGGTGGACTATCCCTTTAAAGGAATAATTCCATCATTTACAAACCCTAATGACTTCCTTGACTATTTTGAAATATGTCTCAGTGTCTCAAAATAACATTGGACTCCAGTAACTTTCATTTTATGGACAAAAATAGAAGGAGCATTCTTGCTTTACACGAGTGGAAATATTGTAATATAACTTTGAAAAGTTTAGCAAGCAATTTTAATCGCATCAGTCTCAATTTAACATATAATGTTCACATTTTGTGTATTTTAAATGTTTATTGCATTACCTGATGACTTCCATTGTAAGTTCCAGACTATAACAGAAATACTTTATCGATCCCCGAAGGGAAACTCTTTGTTACAGCAGCTGCTCGTCTTTACATCAACCATAATTTTTACCTTTTGTTCAAATGATGGATTAGTTTAAATTATTTTCTGCAATAGTCAACATTATGACAAAATGCTGTTAATGCTGAGTCTTTGGTAAAATTATGTTCCATTTTCAATCCCATCAATAAATAGCACAAATGAAGATAATTTTTGATTAGTTAAATTTAGATCTAGTTAAACGCAAGGACAACAAAATCTTTCTCAAAGAGATTGGATTGTGGAGAAAGTCTTTGCATTCAAACGGTTGTAAGGTCTCACAAAAGCCAGAAACATCTTTATCAGCCACACAAGCATGCACTAGCACACAGTCTGCTATATCGACAAAGCAGAGAGATTACGAAATTATTACCGCATTGGACACGTTCACTGTGTCAAGTGATTATAAATAGCGGATCCTGCCAAGCACGTAATCCACACATGGCGAGTCATATTGACGTTTGTTGTCCTCTGGGGCTCGAGCGTCTGGCCACAGGAATGGAGCATGACTGGAAGAGAGATTGAGGTACTTTCATCAGTGACCAATTCAACCGCCTTCGTCAAGATGTTATAAGTGGCACATCGACGTCCTGTCACCTAATGGCTTGCCGAGTATCTTTTTGCATGAGATGTTTTTGATAACTCTGTTTAGAGCCGCTGATGGTTGTAAAAAGATTCAGGGAAAATGACAGCACAGGCTCGATAACGTGAATAAGCTGCAGATGTTGTCTTGGGTTTTTTCACCACAAACAGCTGATTAAAAGTACAGGTCACTCATCACTTGTTTTTTTTTTTACACCCTATAAATCACTGTTTCCGAACTACTGTGCCATGACAGGTCGTCAGGTGTGCCATGATAAAATGATAAATGATAAAATTCCAAAAAAAAAAAACTACAAACAAGATATCATCACGCTGTCGGGCTGAGACCTCGTGTCTATATTTTGTCATTGATTTATAAAATTAATGCTAATGGTCATCCTTTACATCTGTACGTGGGTTTTATAAATATTTAACCAGTAAAAAGCATTTAAAAGAGGTTGTGGCTAAACCTCGTAACTCCATTGGCTCCTCAAACTGTCAGTCAAACCTCACAACTCCACCCGCCTCAATTTAGAATGTGCCGCACACAGTTTGGAGTCGGAGATCTTTGCTTGTTTGCGATGCGATGGCAACTAGAGAATGGATGCCATCAAGTTGAAGCATACGGTTTTAAATATTCCACTTTTACATCTTTTGTATCATGAGATTTTGATTATGAGATTTCAACGAGAAGACTAAGCTTGTAATTCGAGCTTGATTTTCATAAATTGTTATTTTAATGACACATGCAAGTGTCTGACCATATATAAAGCCACAATACCAACTTCGATGACAGTGTTTAATTAAATACAAGTTTTCTGCCTGACAGCGGCGATATGTAAATTTGTTTTATCATCATCACCAACAACATTATGACCATATTGTTGTCCTACCTGACTCAAGATTTCACATTAAATGTTAGTACTACTTATATATATAGTTTTTGTTTAAATAAATAATTTTTGTATAGTGGTGTGCCGTAGAATTTTTTACTTATCAAAACTGTGCCGTGGCAAAAAAAAAAGAAACACTGCTATAAATAAACCACTAATGTCAATGTCGTCAGATACAATAGTGTTTCTTTTCTGATCACTATGGCTGCGTTTATATGTCAAGTCTTAATGTAATATTAATCCGATATTTTAGTCCCGCCTGTTTACATTCTAGACACGAATCGTATCCGATATCTGCGTTTACATTAACCCCAGCCCGAAACCATTCTGTTGGTGATCACTTTACTATGCAACATGGTTGACCCTCATGTTTTGATGGCCATGCTATTAAAATTATTTACACAATTCACGTCAAGTGGAACCACAAGGTGTCATGGATGATTACAGTGCAAAATCTGACCAAACACATATAGACCCGCAGATCAGTTAGATCTAGAATTCTAAAATAGAGCAGTAAAATTACATTTGAATGAATTCTAGTGAATTACCGAGAGAGAGAGAGAGAGAGAGAGAGACTGTGAGTATGAATTACGTGTCTCTTTGTAATAGCAAAGCTATGAGTTTAATTACAAAAAAAGCAGTCATCGCCTCATTACTGAGAAATTTATAGTAGCTTTCAGTAGCGACACCATTTTCTTTATTATATTCAATATCTACTCCTGAGTGTTTCTGTGTGTGCACAAATTCTATAAATAAAGTATCCACCTCAATAAAAAAGCTGTGAGTTTTAGTGTGAGGCTTCATAATACGACATTAAAAAGCCATTTTTGTGGGCAAACGAATCGCCCTCGCCTTGTGGTGGATCGGGATTCCAAGGGAAATCGCATATACGCGTTTAGACTCAAGTCAGATATCAAGATAACGGATATTTATCTGATTTAAAACCACATTTAGAAGTGGGTTTACACATCTGCGTCAGATGCGAGTTAACAGTTGCCAGTGTAAACGCAGTCTAAATGTCTGTTTCTACATGAAATTCGGCCAAGTGTAGGAGAAATCTGTTATCGGTCATGGATGCATGAATCTGCTTCCCCTGTCACTAATATAAAATTCTAAATGCCCCGAGAGTAGCTCTAGTGGGGCTGTAATCCATTCTCCACCATGCTGCTTTGCTCTTCATAATCCAATCTAGCCCTCTACCACTGAGCCAGAGACTAGCCGGTAATCCAGTTTACAAACTACCAAAATAAAGAAAAAAAAACATGTTGCCTTCTTCCTAAAACCCACACCATGCTGACAGAACAGAAATATGGTCATTCAGCAGAGGGATTCTTCTCCTTTTTTTCCCCACTTTCAATTGTTTATTTCCTCTTGAGCTTATCCATTTTCACCATGCCAGACTTAATTGCTCCCGTCTCAACCACAAAGCCCAAGGTGATATAGTGTATTGAGGATTGAATGATGGCTTAATGAGGGATTTGAAAGTAATTTACATTATTTAAAGGCCAGGACGTTTGTGTGTCTCCTGTAAGTCTATTTTTTAGATCACGGTGACTTTGCTAGTTTAATTTAGCAATGAACAAATAACATAAATATATTCAGTAACTCGAATACATAATATATATGTGTGTTTATATGTAAAAAGTCACTATTTTAATTCTATTTGTGTAGCATCCTGTTTGCTAGCTCAGTTGAAAAGCTTTTATTTAAAATTCAACCTCAGTTCAACTCTGAATAGCAAACAACCCTGCAAGACACGGACTTTTGAGAGATATTTGCACATAAAACGTGCCGATTACAAGGGTTGAGAGGACATACTGATGTTTTTAACCCTTGTGCATTGTTCAAATTCACGACCCTTTCGTTATGTTTTCAGCCACGATTTTAACTGCTTTAAAAATGTATCAGATAAATATTTTTTTTCTAATTTTTTTGCTTAAATCTATTAATCAACCTCAGTCCTGATCAAAACTACTAAATTTAAAAAAAAATTCAGGATTTTAACTCTTTAAAACGTTAAAGTCAGATGCTGCACAAAAACTAACAACGCATCAAAGCCAATGTTGTTTCTAATCTTTGACACCATTTATGAATTTGGCAATTAAAGAGTTAAAATCCTGATTTTGTTTGTTTTTTTAAATTTAGTAGTTTTGATCAGGACTGAGGTTGATTAATAGATTTAAGCAAAACAATTTGAAAAAAAATATTTATCTGATACATTTTTAAAGCAGTTAAAATCATAACGAAAGCGTCGTGAATTTGCCCACAGAGTACTGTTGAGTTTTTGAACATTTTCAAAGCATTTTCCCAAAATATGTGTCAAAATAAGATTTGTCACCAAAAATCATTCCATTTGCTGAAACACGGAGAAAGTTATGACCAACTTAATACTCAAAAATTCCCCATAGTGGATGAAAACATCCCGAACAGCACATAAGGGTTAATTATCTGCACTTTCAGATGTACAGTATTTCCGTAAAACAGTCATCTGAAACATTATATCATTGTAACAAATATCCAAGTATCACAAATAAGATGCTTTCACAGCAGGGACTGCAATGAACTGATATGAGAATGATCTGCAATCCGTATAATACAGTTTGTTTTTTTAAAATTTCTCTACATCACTAGAATTTCAATTCGGAGCTTTAATGAGAAACAGAGCAATGATTACTGTGATAAGGCACGCCATTGTATTTCTGTAACAGGACGCTTTTTATACAGTATATGTGGGTCAATGACGTGACAAGGTCTTCATAATAATAAAAAAAACAAAGATATGACATCCAAAGTATGTAAGGTAGTACAACTTTTATTTCATACAAATGGTTTCAATTATATTTTGCCACACGGTTTAACTGTCCAAAGGCCAATACAGTTCATTTGTGATTCAAATATCTTAAAATATAATTAATTAATATTCTTTTTTTATTGTGGCATGATTTTATATCGTCATATATCAGCATAGTGAATTAAAATTATGTGTAGAAGTTGTTACTTCGTTATGAGAAAGAATGTCCGGAAAAATGAATTTCATTGATGTCATTTGGAGGAACCGATATAGAGGGAGCATTTTGGATCAAATCATGTGGAAAATATCACGTGACAGGATGTGACATTATTCAGACGCCAGCAAAAGACCACATGGGTATGAAACAAAGTAACTAACTCTCTCTCTAAACTATTTGAAAAATTCACGTTTTCACATCAGGTCATTCGGTACGACCGCTATAAAACATTGAAAATGTTGTAATATTTTAAAAACTTGTACTAAATATAAAATGTTTGATTGTCCTTTTGCCAGCTTGCTTGCTAGATATCAGCCTGTTAGCACCGTTTGAAAATATCGTCAATCGGTATAACCAAAAGTGCCCGAAATTGATGAAACCGAATTACTTTTTGCGTGACGAATCTTGTAAAAAAATGACAAAAGCAGTGTTAATCGATTATGAAAGCCATATGATCTCATTGTTGACACTTAATAAAACTTCAAAATTAATTATATCTCCATTATGTTTTTTTTTACACCTTTTAAAACCTTATTCGTCAACGACTCGTGTATAGCCCGTCTGTCATCTTTTTGTTCACGGACACACCAAACCACTCCCAGATACAGTACAAAAGTGTGATTTCACGTGTCATTGCTTTATGAAATGTATCAGTACACACTTCATAACGTGATGCATAACTCAATTTGAAGACCCCTTTGGGTTGAATATCTTCACGAGTTACCAGAGTGAGATGTTACCGCATTGGGAACTTCCAGAAAAGTCCTATTCATCCCATTATTTCACTTCCTCTCCAGACTAGCGCTTGCAATAAGAGCAGCAAAAAATACAAATAACCAGACTCATTTCCAGAGCACAGGCAATAAGGATAGGATATTGACCATATGCAGCGGACAGTAGTCACAGGAACCTATACTGGGCTAATTTCTAATGTGGAGGTAGACATTCATTAGTCTGCTCTCTGCCAGCCGGAAGTAAGATCAATGTGACGGCACACAACCGAGGGAATAGTAATTACAAAGAGAATTCCACGCTGAGCTGGAAGGACTCCAGCAATACCCAGCAGTCCCGTGGACGTTTCATGCTGACACAACATGATGAATGAAGTGGAATTGATGTGAATAAGAAACAGATTTGAGAATGAGCCATTTTAATCGAAACTGAGTGCACGCACAATTAATGCATTATTGTTTAGTCGATTTGGTTACTACTACTAGTGGAGGACTTTATGTATTGTTTTATTAAGTCTTATTCTGTCACATAAGAGTCCCACATGAGCCGTGAAGAAGAACTTTCTGTCTGTTGCTTTCATTAAGGGCCTCTCAGATGGTCTGTCACCTATGGCTGCAGTAAAAGTAAGCGATTTTGAACATTGTGATCAACACTCAAAGAAGTTTGTGAATATTTGCTAGATGCTTGTTTCGTGTGCGCTGAAAAAAAATGTTGTGTTTGTACATAGTCTTGGCTGTGGAAATTGGAGAAAGGGGATCGAACCGATTTACAGAGCAACAAAACACTTTTATAGCCAATCAGCAGTAGGGGTGTGTCCACTCGTTATGGGCGGCAGAGAGTGGGCTCCAAAATTTCAACTTTTGATAGAAAATGCCGTTTTGTTTTTGTTCAAATTGGCCTCTAAAACCGTTAAAGCACACGATCTCCCAGAGCATACTGATTATGCAATTCACAGCATGTGTACTCGCTGCAAAAGCAGAGCGTAATACTTCAATCTGAACCTTAAAATGTAGAATTTCACTATTTCACATTCCTCTATGACATAGTTGTAGTTAATCAAAAGAGCTTTTCTTAACCAGTCAGAGCTTAACTAGTAGGCTTAGCTGTTTGCGTGATTACATAGAAAGAGAAATGTCATCCATACCACGTGAGATGTTTGTGAGCAATGCTTGATGTGTAATCTGTCTTCTAGGTGGGAGGTCACACCATGCTGCCCATTCGCTGGATGCCTCCGGAGAGCATCATGTACAGGAAGTTCTCCACAGAGAGTGATGTATGGAGCTTTGGAGTCATTATGTGGGAGATCTTCACCTATGGGAAACAGCCATGGTTTCAGTTATCTAATAATGAGGTAAATGTTCGCAAAGCAAAAAAGGAGCCATTGTTAGAATGTCAGTGTGAAAATGACATTTTTAGAATGGGAGTGTTATCTCTACAGGAAGGGTGTCGTACTGTCAGAGATCAGGTTAGCAGCTTACGTCTTGCCACACAAACGGTCTACATAGACCGTATAAAGTAGAGATGAAACGATTCGCTCAACTCACGATGCAATACCATTCTTGATACTGGTTTCGCAATGCCATTCTCTCAAGATTTTTTTGTTTAAACAAAATATTTAAAGGGTTAATTCACCCAAAAATGAAAATTGTCATTATTTCCTAATGTCGTTCTTCACCTTCGTTCATCTTCAGAACACAAATGAAGATATTTTTGATGAAATCCGATGGTTCAGTGAGTCTCTATTGACATCAAGATAATGAACACTTTCAGATACTAAAACATATTTAAAACAGTTCATGTGAGTACAGTGGTTCAACCTTAATATTATAAAGCAACGAGAATAATTTGTGCGCCAAAAAATAACAAAACAATGACTTTTTCACAATATCTGGTGATGGACAATTTCAAAACACTGCTTCGAAGCTTTACGAATCTTTTGTTTTCGAATCAATGATTCGTAAAGCTTCATGAAGCAGTGTTTTGAAATCGGTGCTCCTGTTGAATAAGTCGCTATTTTGTTATTTTTGCAGTACAAAAAGTATTCTCGTGGCTTTATAATATTAAGGTTGAACCACTGTAGTCACATGAACTGTTTTAAATATGTTTTAGTAGCTTTCTGGGATTGTTCTTGCTGACAATAGAGGACTCACTGAGCCATTGGATTTTATCAAAAACATCTTAATTTGTGTTCTGGAGATGAACGAAGGTCTTACAGGCTTGGAACGACATGAGGGTGAGGAATTAATGACATGATTTTCATTTTTGGGTGAACCAACCCTTTAAAGGGGACCTATTGTGCAAAATTCACTTTTACATGGTGTTTGAACGTAAATGTGTGTCAGCAGTGTGCGTACACAACCACCCTATAACAGTAAAAATCCACCCACGCCTTTTTTAATCCCAATAAATCATAAGCAGTGTGTCAGAATAATGTTTGCGGTTTCTATGCAATGTGACGCACAGGCCCCGCCCACGGCTGCTGACAGACGACTGTTGACAGAGCCCTATTAGCATAGACCCCGCCCTGAGTGAGCTGCACACAGTCCACTATTTTATCTCACTGCCAGATTATTTAACTCTTATCGGGAGTTTATGGTGAGTGAATTATGGGCAGGGTTGGGGAGTACCGAAATACAAGTAACTTAGTTGCGTATTTAAAATACAAAATTTGAGTAACTGTATTTCATTACAGTTACATTTTAAATGGGTGGTAATCAGATTACAGTTACATCTGAAAAGTGTTTTAGATTATCAAAGTGATTACTTTGAGTTTTAATGTCATTTAAACAGCAATTGGTGATTCTCTGACAGTCTGAAAAAAGTTTCATCGACATTTTAATACTTTTAAGAGGGATCATAAAAATGTTATTTTTATTTAGTTCTGTCCTGAACAAGACAAAATGACTGAATTTATAAAAAAAATTGCCCAACTGTCCTGTCATGACCTGATGATCCACGACTGTTTTCATGTTTTGTGAGTCATTTTATAATTCACTCGTCACTGCAACTTTTTCTCACAATTTGTTTTTTTTCCCCCTCACAATTGTGAGTTTGAATTTCACAATTCTGACTTCTTTTTCTCAGAAATGTGAGATTTAAACTCAAAATTGCAAGTTATAAAGTCAGAATTGGTAAATATAAACTTGCAATACTAACTATATTCTTGCAATTGTGAATTTAGCATGTGAGTTTATATCTCATAATTCTGACTTTATATCACGCAATTCCGAGTCAGAAAACTTGCAATGACCTTTTTTGTGTTTGTTCCACACTTATTAGTATTCTAAAGTATTTCGATTAAGTTACTAAACTTGAGTAATGTAACGAAATACGTGACTAATTACTTTTTAAAGCATGTATTTTGTAATCTGCAGTGAAATACATTTTAAAAGTAACCCACCCAGCCCTGATTATGGAAATAGAGGACAGAGAGTTTGTCTCAAATCTCACTATTCGTTCATCCAGTTTTGCTGTATCGGGCCGGTCAGGATGCTCAAACAACGAGTCAGCGTGCAACGTCGATGAAATCGCATAAACAAATCATCTCGAAATCAATTTCACACATTTGCTCATTTCTGTCTCTCTCTTTTTTGCAGGTCATTGAATGCATTACCCAAGGTCGGGTTCTAGACAGGCCTCGCCTGTGTCCTAAGGAGGTGTACGACCTCATGTTAGGCTGCTGGCAAAGAGAGCCGCAACAACGACTGAACATCAAAGACATTCAGAAAGTCCTTTACGCTCTGGGAAAAGCCACGCCTGTCTACTTGGACATCCTCGGCTAAGACTGGTGCAATGTCTCTCACCAGAATCCAACACAATCCAGGAATAACCAAACAAGCCCTTTTCCCGCGTCGGCGCTCCACTGTAAAAACACCAACACGTCGGAGATGGACTTTAAGTGCCTGCAACACTTTTTTCGATACACTGGGTATACATAAAAAAAAAGTTAAAAAAATATTTAAAAACAAACTTTTACATTTTGTTTACTGGTACAGTATATAGTGTACAGAATTATTCTACAAAGACAAAAAAACGTTTCCTAAGAAGTGGTGGTGAAAGCAGAATGTTGCCTTCCATGCGGCGGCACTGTGTTCGAGAAATGATTTTCAGTGTTTCATTTTATAGGCATATATACACATATATGAATATATTTTTATTTATTTTGTTTCATTTTGAAGGTGAAGTATGGGTGCCTGTCATGTTTAGTGCTGTTGATATATTATCTTTTCGAGACGGCTGCTCTTTGGTTCTGCTCTGCTTTAACAGCTGGGATATCGTGAGGAAAGCCTTATTACGTTCGGATTATTTTCCCGCTGCTGCGGTCAGCATTATTCTCCTTTATTTTTTGTTCCTTTGCAACTTTGATTTGACGATCTATAGCTCTTAAGCGGGACCTTTAGAATACTAAAGCGTTGATATATTTTCATCACACGTGATTGTATATACTGTACATTTATATTCTTGTCGAGCTGTTAACTTATTTTTATGTGTTTTGATTTCTTTTTTGACACAAGGGTTATTTTGTGACTTACTCTTTAGAAAGGGTCAGCCAGGAGAGAACATAAATATCACACAGTATCTTAAAATGAGCACTCAGCGGCTCATTATTAATACAGGGTCTCTAATACTGTTCGAGGGAAAACACATCACGGTCTGTAGCCATGCTGCCGGATTTTTCTGATCACCAAACTGAATGTGGTAAAACAACAACTAAACTGCAGGTTCGCTGTCACCGAGATCCTAAAATGACACATGTTCGAATTCATGTTTCGCCATCGCATCTAAAGTTAACGATTTCATGTTGTTGTCTGTAGCTAAACGGTTCTATGTTATTCCAGGGGCTGTTTCTCTGAGATGTTTGTCGATACGACACCAAATCTTTTTGACATCAGGATTTTGGCGTCAACGGATTCTCTTGCCTCTTTGCAGTACCACAGATATTTGCAAACGACATATTAAAATGTATGTTTAGAATAAGTATTAAATAAATATCAGAACCTTGTCAAATTAAGTCTTTCCTGTTTGTTGGGTTTAGGAAATCCTTGGTTTTTGTTTTTTTCAAAGATTTGTGGCATAACCTAGTTTTGGCTGCAGTGCCTTTGTCATTGTCACGCCTGGAAATGTCCTGTCTTCTGCTCTTGAGGCAAAGTAGAGAGGAATTGTTTTGTGGTCATGATAAGCGTTGGGAAGTGTTTGAATAACAGCCCTTGCTTGGTCCACACAGCCTTGCTGTCTGGCAGTTATCTAAGGATAAAGCCTGTGGGTCCTAACATATTTTAATGTGGCCATTTCTTTAAAAGATTTTAATTGCATAATTCCTTGTAATAAAACAGACATTTTAAATTTCGCACAGTAAAATGAGCAAATCATATCATGTATTCAGCAGTGCATTTAATGCATTCACGTTGAAATTAAAGCCATTCACTATGCCTAACAATTAACCAAAAGCACATGTGATTAAACTAATATATATCTATACATGTAGTGTTGACGCATAAATATGGTAATTAAGGCAATTAAAACATATTATATATATTATATTTTATATATATATGCCACACATCATGTTCTCACGGAGTGAAAAATACATTGCGGTGCAACGTATGAAACAGTTTCATATTTAAAATATTGTAATTTTATAAAGAAGTTTAAACATTAAATAGCGTATAGAGTCTCTTTAAGGTGTCATGACAGATCGCTCTAGCTCCTCGTGAAGCAATCATCTCTTCATACTAGTTCATTTATAGCATCAAATAAACATGAATGAACATCAGAAGGAATGTTGTTTCAAGAGACGTGAGGACACACAATTTATCAAGTTCACCAACGTTAATCTACTAACTCTCCTGACTGCTTTGTTAGACAAAATGGCTTCGGGGTTATGATTGGTCAGATCGCCTGTCAATCAAACGAAGGGTCAAATTAATAATGAAAACGTCACTATGGAAATATTGGGTTATTTTTCAGCATCTTAAGCCTCCATAAAGAGAATTTTTACTTATTTTGGGGTGAAATATAACCTGGACATCTCATGCATGGACATGGACTATTTTAGAGCGGGAGCATGACAAAGTGCAAATTGTAAAATGTAAGAAAAGACTTGTAGTTCCCCGAAGGGCTTAGTCAGCAGATATGGCTCCCTGGTTCTGAAATAATTTAAGCATCAAAGTTTCCACTGGATAACTAGAGATAACTCTGACCAATGTAAAATTTCTTCATCGCAAATGATGACCGTATGGCTTTTAAAGAGATAGCATTTGATACTCTACCCTTAACTGGAACTCTGTATGTATGAGTCACTCAAGCACTCATGTGATTGCCTCAGGCAGATGAAGATGTTCCCTGTCAATAGTGGTAATGAAGGGGGATTTTCAGGGAACACTGTGAAAACTAGCTGTTTCAGTGCCACTATTGAGTGTATTATCCCTGATAGGATCATGAAACCCCAAAACACATTTTTTCGAACAGTTGTTGTACACATCATTGAAAACACTAAGGTACTCGTTAGGTTTATTCATAAGTGGAAAATTAGTTATTTTGCATTTTTTAAGAACAATCTCTGTCTTCCTTGAAAAGTAAAGTCGGAGCAACATCACGTCTTTTGACATCAATGTGATGAAAGATCTGGAGTGGTGATTGGTTACCAGGGCTTCAGTCGGGGCGGGACGAACGAGCTGACGTCAACCATTTCTGAGCGCTTCTCTGTATTTAGTCATGACAAAGAGCTCATCAATTCAAATTATTCATGAGAATGAACTCTCAATCCCCGTATGAAATGGCACTACAGTGGAGAGTTCAACTGTCCGTTCAGTTCTGCCTGTTGTCTTTCAAGCACATATAAATGTGTGTTTCCTCAGTAACACTAAAGTGCTGTTTGTATTTTCCACGTGATGCATTTAGAGCTGCAGTTTGACTACAAAAACATGGGAAATATCACCATAACAATATTTAATTTGCAAGAACAGAGTACACATGAGAGCAGCCTCTGCACGGAACGCCACGATGGGCTTGTTTCAAGTTTTTAGATACATATTTCATATAATCTATTGCTCTATACACGTTAACCAGCACCATGTATGTGCACATATTTCATCATGTCTTCAAATGAAATATATGTGAGCCTTGCAGAGTCAAAAAAGAGCAAGTGTAAGAGCAAAAATAAGTTAGCTATTTTCACAAACTCAATTAAAAAAACCTTCAAAATCATGTATAATTTGTTTGAATTTTTCAAAACCTGTTTGAAGTCAGTGTAACCTCTCTACCCGGGACCTACTCAACCTGCTCTGAGCAGGCCTCGAACCTGGATCTTCCGGCATGCGAGTTGGACGCTCTAACAAGGAGGCTAAAGACTGCAACTTCTAGCATCTGTCGCTAGAGCGTCACTTCAGGTCAGAGGAGTGAGGTTTACTCACACAGCAACTACTAGCTGGCTTCCGTTACACAAGCAAAGTCAATTTTGAGAAAAATTAAGTTAAAGTTACACTCACCCACCTAAACCTCACTCCCATCCGGGTCACGGCACCAACGTAACCCCTCTACCTGAGTCCTAGTCATTCCACTCTGAGCGGGTCTCAAACCCAGGTCTTCCAGCATGGGAATCAGACACTCTAACAAGGAGGCTAACGGCCGCAACTTCTAGCAGGTCTCCATTACGTCAGCAAAGTCAATTTTGAGAAAAATCACATCCAACAGGAGAAAAGCCACGGTCACGCTAGACTTTAAATGTGAGAAATTTCATCGGATGCTGCAACACTCGGGATGTGATGTCATGTCTAGTGTCTTTTTTTCGAATTTTGAATTCAACATATGTTAATACATTCAAAATATAAAAGTATACAATCTACTCGACTTTACTACAAAGATACCATTCTTTTAATTCAGCAAAGAGGTCATTCCGTGATGAATCGATCTTCTACTGGTCACACTTCTTCACGTGATGCGAATTCTCAAGTCAGAATTCAAACTTGAACTTTGGAACGCAGCGAAATGCGAAATTTTGCCTGACAGGTTCGCACACATATGAATGGAAGTCATTGGAACGAAAAGTGCAGTGTGACCGTCCCTTAACTGTCGACGCAAGAGGAAGGGATGTCCAGGTACTAACCCGGATTGTATCCAAAAAACATAAAACCACAGCTGCCCAAATCACTGCAGGATTAATCGCGCACCTCCTGTTTCCACCAAAACTGTTTGTCGGGAGCTCCACGGAGTCAATATACATAGTCGAACTTCTGGTCACTCATGCCAATGCCAAATGTTGGTTTCATTGGTGCCAACATTGCAAATCTTAGGCTGAGGACAGTGTGAGACGTGTTGTTCTCTGATGAGTCTTCCTTCACTGTCTTTCCCACATATGTGTGAGTATGGAGTATGGAGACACCCGAAGAGTCAAGTCAAGTCAGCTTAACTTATATAGCGCTTTTTACAATGCAAATTGTGGCAAAGCAGCTTTACAGTAATAATTGGCAAATCATTTTTGGCTACACAGCAACTCCCAAAGAAAATGGTGTCATTGTGCAGCTTATTCTATATATTATTGATTCATTCCGTTGCAAAGATCAATAGTTTTTAGTCTAGTTAATTTATGTAGTGACGTAATCGTCCAGCTCAGCTCAGTTCGCATACAACGGCGCCAATGCAGGCATATCAAAAACACTGCTGAATATCAAGCAAGTGTCCCCGACTTAAGCGAGCCAAAGGCAACAGCGGCAAGGAACCAAAACTCCAACAAATGGAGAAAAAAACCTTTGGAGAAACCAGGCTTAGTCGAGGGGTCAGTTCTGCTCTGGCCAACAGTGAACACTTGTCCGATACTCAGGCAGAGCTACAGGTCATTAAACCGATTGGAGTCGCAACAATCAAAATATTTAATCCAGTTCCATCTAGTTTAAGATCTTTTTAATCACGCCGGTATGGGACGGTTTGTTGGGATATGTGTCACTGGTTGATGTGTTGGTAAGGCCCTCACAAAGGAAGAGGTAGTTCACAAAGTCTCCGCTGACACCCCAGGGCCACGCTGCTGCCGCACACAGGCGCAGATTCCCCATCCGACCCGGACACGGCCCGGATCCAGCCAATCACGTTAATTGGTAAACCTCGGGATAAGCAGAGAGACAAAAATTAGCGTAGACGCTATTCTTCCTCTGATGTAACGAGTACATCCGGTGTTATAGGAAGTGTTCCCGGTTACGGCTGACCTGATCTATGCAGCCTAACAATCCTTTAACGGATAGGAAGACAACATTTTTTTAATGTGTCATGTGAATGCCAGGTTAAATAGATGCGTTTTACTCTAGATTTTAACTGAAATGTGTCTGCTTCCCGAACAATGTTAGGAAGATCGTTCCAGAGTTTAGGTGCCAAATAGGAAAAGGATCTACCACCAGCGGTTGATTTTGATATTCTAGGTATTAATAAAGAGGCTCAACACCTGGACTGTTGCTGCCCACAGTGGAGAACAGGGTGGATCAGTGATGGCTTGAGCTGGAACATCATTGCTTTCCCTACTGTGCTTGATGGGATGCCAATTGCAAAGGACTACCAAACTATTCCAGAGGACCACGTGCACCTAATGGTTCAATCATTGTACCTTGAAGAGGATGCTGTGCATCAGCATGATAATACACCAATACACACAGTAAGACTTGTGAACGGTGTGATGAACATGAAAGATGCTCATCACAGCAGATCTGAATATTTCCGAGCCACTTTGGGGTGTTTTGGAGAAGCAAATCAGGAAATGTTTTCCTCCACCAGCATCACACAGTGACACTGTTCTGGAAGTGGAATGGCTCAAAATCCCTCCGGCCACTGTGAAGGACCTATATCTGTCATTCCCAAGACGAATTGATGCTGTAATGGCCACAAAAGGATACTACACCATACTAATAAATGACTGTAGTCTAAAACCAAGTGTTTCAGTGTCCAACTCCTGTACATTCCCTATTGCCTTCAGATGTGCAGCAAAATGTGGACTCTAATATTATTGATATTAGTATTGAGGCACAAATTTGAGGCAGATCTTTTGACTTGCCAGTATCTACACAGTCAAACTAATGAAATTAAAAGATATCATAGTCAAAAACATTCTGGAATAAAGGAAAACTTAGCAAAATCCTTCTAAACTTTTTAGAAAGATTGTTGTAGTTGTAATTATTTAACTGTTGGTACTAAATATCGAGTCACACTGAAAACTAATAGTCTGCACTTCAACCTCATTAGACAATTTCATAGGCACAGAGTTTTAGAGCACAACATAAAAGTTTTAGAGCACAATGTTTGGCAAAAGTAACCAGCCGATGCACATTACGATCATATTAAATGCTTAGTTTGGCAGGTGAAAATTGCTCCCAAGAGTACAGCCCTATTTAGAAACAGTATATCTCGATAAGTGATGACAGAATATTATGAATTATTGTCCGCCATTGCACCATAATCGAGTGTTACATTTATTCTTAATTTTTGGTAAATAAAAAAGGGGGCGTGTGCATAGCCAGTGACTGATCCAAATATGGAAAATGGGAACAAAGAGAGAGTCAAGTTGAGGAACTGTACGAATTCGTGGTGCTTGCTCATGTCACCCTAGAGCAATATCCAATTCCTACGACAGGTGTTGACACCTAGATTAACCTTGGTTTGCAGAGAGCCAGGCTGCCGAGAGCTTATTAGAATGCACTGGGGATGGGAGCTCCACTCCAGGGCTGTAACCCTCTGGGGCTTTGCCTGCTGTGTGTGTCTGACAGCTCGACTACATGTCTGAGTGTGGGTGTGCACCATCTAAAAGAGGACGTGTGGACTGCGGCAACATCGCATTACTGCACACAAAGCCGTGCACCGTGGAGTGTTTGTCAACCTTGTTTTCCTTTCGTGTGCTCGCAAATTTGATTAGAGATAAAAACCTTTTTTTTTCTTAAATTCAAACTTCTGGTGGGGGGTAACATCACCCCTCACCCTGACTGTGAAAATGGATTTTAATGATAAAACAGAATAGAATATGCTTAGGTTTTCTAGAATTGATATGAGGCTATTATAGCAACATTTTAAGTAAGTACAGTCTCATTTATATTTGGTGGTGGTATCATGGTGACTTGTCTGTATTCTTAAAGGGTTAGTTCACCCAAAAATTATTTAAAATGATTTTCTAAAGTTTCAGTCATTAATTACTCACCCTAGTAAGTAACCATGTCGTTCTACACCCGTAAGACCCTCGATCATCTTCTGAACACAAATGTAGATATTTTTGATGAAATCCGATGGTTCAGTGACATCAAGATAATGAACACTTTCAGATGCCCAGAAGATACTAAAACATTTTTAAAACAGTTCACGTGAGTTCAGTGGTTCAACCTTAATATTATAAAGCCATGAGAATACTTTTTGTGCGGCAAAAATACAAAATAACGACTTTTCAACCATATCTAGTGATGGACGATTTCAAAACACTGCTTCATGAAGCTTTAAGAATCTATTGTTTCGAATCAGTGGTTCGACGCGCCAAAGTCACATGATTTCAGTAAACGAGGCTTCGTTACATTATAAGTGATTCGCAATTTCAAAAGTTCATGTGATTTTGGCAGTTTGATACGTGAACCAAATCACTGATTCAAAACGAAAGATTCATAAAGCTTCATGAAGCAGTGTTTTGAAATTGTTGATCACTAGATATTGTTGAAAAGTCGTTACTTAGTTGTTTTTTTTTGCCGCACAAAAAGTATTCTCGTGGCTTTATAACATTAATGTTGAACCACTGTACTCACATGAACTGTTTTAAATATGTTTTAGTATCTTCTGGGCATCTGAAAGTGTTCATTATCTTGATGTCAATAGAGACTCACTGAACCATCGGATTTCATCAAAAATATCTTCATTTGTGTTCAGAAGATGAACGAAGGTCTTACGGGTGTAGAATGACATGAGGGTGAGGTTTTGTTTTATGTAGTAATATTATTCAATGCTCTGCCGTCTGTACAAGTGATCTCAGCCTCGCCCACGTCTGATGCATCTGATGCGTATAACAAATAAATAAAAGATTGCATTTCCATGACTTTGAAAAAGTTTGATTTAAGCAATCAGAAGCAAGAATAAATTTTGCTTCTGTGAAAATGGTCCATTGAAAAATACCAACCAACCACCAATAGCTTTGTGTTTGCACACAATGTTTGCAATCACACAATTCACTAAATTTTGTGTTCAATGTAATTTGCACAACGCAGTTCCTGATGTAGCTAGTCAGTTCGGAGTCACTCGGCCCTTTAAAATGCTGAAAATGTGTATATACGAACTCATGCTCTGTCATTGTGAACTTTTGATGAATTCCCGCTGCAATGATCAATCAATAGAAAACGTAAATATTGCATTTCATTTACTGCCTGATTTCCATGGGCAATGATGCTAATTGCGCCAGACTAATAGCACTGAGTTCTGTGAATGAGACAATCTGTAATGAGCCTAATTTACATAAGATTTGTGTTCGTGCCGAAAAGAATGCCAATGACTTCATTTAAATACTATTTCAGCACATTTAGCACCATTTAGCATGTCACAGCCGTGAATGTGATTTGCTATTTGCTGTTGATAGCTGGTGACCAGCAGGGGGTCAGTGTTTTCCCAGGTGTTTTGGACCGCTGTCCCTTTCTGGTAGATGTTGAGCATTTTTCTCCATTTCACATTGGCCATGTTTTCCAACAAAAGAATTTTTTTTGCTTGCAAGCACCACAAATATTTTATTATTGTACAGTAGATGTCTCTCCTGTGATGAGTTGTTTTTGGAGGGCTCTTAAAAGGGTAAAACAGACTTCTGTTCCCCTGTGTACTGCCTTTGACATCACATCTCAGGATTGTCACTAGAAAAGGGTTTTGGATTGTTGTTGTTGTTCTGCTATCAGCCAATCAGGGCTGTAATTTTCCTGCACACATTTTCCTACAAATAGAAGAAAATTTGGCCTGACGGGTTTCGAGTTTTTGCTGCATCCTGCTCCTGGACAAATGATGCATCACAGCTTAATTCAGATTGGAAATACAATGATTAGTTGTCAGGCACATGCATGGTGCCCTTTACATCTGAACTCCACAAACAATTTATTCTGACTGTGGATTGCTTAATTGGCCTTTTGATCGGAGCGGAAAGCAAACATTCCAGTCATTTCATCTAAAAGTTCTTCATAGCTATCATGGACTGCTTTCCATCAATTACACACCAGGGATGAATTATGTGCTTAAAAGCTGCACTTTCTTTATTCCATGTTATGAAGCGTTGAGTTGAGAAATTTAATTGGCAGATTAAGTCATTTCAAAAGCTACAAAAACATGTACAGTCCCATTTTTCATATTTCAAAAGGCTGAACATTAGGTGACCAGGGCTTAAAACTAACTTTTTGCCACGCCTGCCATTGGCCGGTGACTTAAAGCTGCAATATGGAAGATTTTTGCAGCAAAATATCCAAAAACCACTGGGTATATATATATTGTTATATATTTTGTTCAGTTGAGTACTTACAATATCCCTAATGTTTCAAACTATTTGCAAATCCTGAGAATATTGCAATTTTAACCAAGGATCCGGGACGTGTGAGGGAGTCGCCTGTAAATGGCGTCATATCCAGTTTTATGAATCAATTAAACAAGTTAATCCTCATTAAAGTTAAAAAAGTTAATCAGACAAGAGCAGCGAGTTATTTTCTCTTTGTTGCTTGATTAACAGCAGGTGTATTTGGCTGCTGTCACTTTAAGACCTGCACAGATCCAATATAGGCTGTACACATGCGCTTTCTTTCTCAACTATTTACATTCACTTAAGACAATGTTTACTAGCATAATTTGTGTGAATTAATTTTTCTCAAGCACAACTGAAACGCAATTCGTTTTTCAGGTGCTTTGAAAGTTTGCGAATAGAAAACTTTCCACACGGCAATTTCCACAATAACAATGGTGCCTTAGCACACACAACTATTAAAGTTTGTTAATGTTATATTATTGTCACACCGTGATGGAGACAGAACAGGCAAGACAGAATTCTCTTCAGGATAATACGTTTTAATATATAACAGGAGACAGGAATACACGGAAACACACACGCATGTAACGTTAATGCTCGACAAAGACAAGACTGAAACAGAGGGCAGATATACAGATCGCACATGAGGATAATTGGGAAAACACAGGTGAATGACATGACTAATAAACGGACACAGGTGAAGACGCTGAACTAATAATGACGAGAAGCACATGGTAACGCAAAACAAAGAGCACATGACTAAACTGACGATGACACGACAGGGGAACAGAATCAACAGACACGATCATGACAGTACTCCCCCCTCCCGGAAGGCGCGTCCTCGCGCCATAAAGGAACAGATCCGGGAGGGGGGGTGGGCACCCTGGAGGCCGTGGTCAGGAGCAGGCAGTTCAGGTGGCCTCCAGGGTGTCTCTTGGACCTCCGGGCGCCATGGCGGGTCTGGGAGTTCCGGCGGCCACGGAGGAGTCCGGGACCGGGTCACGGCGGGTGCACGGAGGTCAGGCGGCCACGGAGGAGTCCGAGGCAGGGTCACAGCGGGTGCACGGAGGTCAGGCGGCCACGGAGGCGTCCGAGGCAGGGTCCTGGCGGGTGCCAGGAGGTCGGGAGGCCATGGTGGAGTCTGGGGCGTGGCCTCCTTCCCTCTGGCTGCCGCAGGCAGGGATACTGGGCGCCCCCCCAAAATTTTCAGGGGGGAAATACCCCGTTTCGGTGGGCCGGATGGCACCGGCTCTGGCGGAGGCAGGTCAGGCGCCTGCTCTGGCGGTGGCAGGTCAGGCCCAGGCTCTGGGAGGTCTGGGAGGTCTGGAAGGTCTGGAAGGTCTGGGAGCTTGGATGGCTCTGGCGGGTCAGGGGGCTCTGGAGGGTCAGGCGGCTCAGGGAACTCAGGCGGCTCAGGGAACTCAGGCGGCTCAGGGAACTCAGGCGGCTCAGGGAACTCAGGCGGCTCAGGGAACTCAGGCGGCTCAGGGAACTCAGGCCAGTCGGGAAGCTCTGGCCAGTCAGGGAGCTCTGGCCAGTCAGGGAGCTCTGACAGCTCTGGAGGTTCCAGGAGCTCAGGGTAGTGCTCACGGGCGGCGAGCTCCGGGGGACGGCTCGCGGGCGGCGAGCTCCGGGGGACGGCTCGCGGGCGGCGAGCTCCGGGGGACGGCTCGCGGGCGGCGAGCTCCGGGGGACGGCTCGCGGGCGGCGAGCTCCGGGGGACGGCTCGCGGGCGGCGAGCTCCGGGGGACGGCTCGCGGGCGGCGAGCTCCGGGGGACGGCTCGCGGAGCTCGCGGGCGGCGAGCACTGGAAACGGCTCACGGGCGGCGAGCACAGGAAACGGCTCTGGGGTGGCCAGCACCGAATAAAAGTCTATGAGCCACTCTTCCGAGATCGGCGGAGCCATCGCGGTCGGACGGGGGCGTGGTCTGAGAGCGGCGGGCTTATGGTGTGCTGGAGCGGGCTCGCGGCGCCTCGCGGCCTTTCGGGGGCGTGGCTTGCGTACAGCGCCTGTGGGCGGCGGCCCGCGATGAGATTTCCGAGCGGCGGTCTGAAAAACTGCAGGATTGAGGATTGTATCATACTGCAGCTCGCTGTGGGCCGGACTGAGGAGATCCGGAAGCTCCTCCTCCTCCTCGTCGTCGGAGACCGGATCAGGCGGCCAGACAGGCATTACTCCGCTGCAGAGGTATGCGGGGGAACTCGGAGAAGGCGGGGCTGGCGGAGCGGACGTTTTGGATGGGACCGGACGAGAGACACATTCCTCCACTTCAAACCCTGAACCATTTAAATCTAATATTAGATTGACCAAATCTACAAATGATGAATTAGTCATTGGTTCATCAGGGCGAATCGCGTCTTCGTCCAGTCCCAACCAAAAGATAACATTCAGCGTGGCATCCGGCCAGCCCACCAAATGGGAGAGCTCAACGAACTCCTCCACATACCTCTCCAACGGACGCCCACGCTGCTGAGAATTACACAAATGAAGCTCCACATCAAACGGATCCATCTGCGTAGCGTTGTTTAGTTTTCGGGGTCGAGCATTCTGTCACACCGTGATGGAGACAGAACAGGCAAGACGGAATTCTCTTCAGGATAATACGTTTTAATATATAACAGGAGACAGGAATACACGGAAACACACACGCATGTAACGTTAATGCTCGACAAAGACAAGACTGAAACAGAGGGCAGATATACAGATCGCACATGAGGATAATTGGGAAAACACAGGTGAATGACATGACTAATAAACGGACACAGGTGAAGACACTGAACTAATAATGACGAGAAGCACATGGTAACGCAAAACAAAGAGCACATGACTAAACTGACGATGACACGACAGGGGAACAGAATCAACAGACACGATCATGACAATTATGAAGTGTCACCTGAGCATGTGAAATATCCTCAGCGTTTTTTGCTCCCAAGTAGGATTCTCACATTCTAGCTTAACTTTGAAAAACTGAACCTTATCTTGAAACATAACATTTCTCGTGTGCGTCTTTAAACTGTCAATTAAAGATAAAAAGGCATGTCTCGCAGCTTCATGACATCTTCACGGTAACTGCTGCGTGCTTTAAATTTACATATCTGAATGGTATCCACATTTAATGCATTAAGCTAACGCTCTTATTCAGAGCAGCTTACATAAAGTGCTTTATATATAGTGTGAAAGCAAGCTCTCATCCCCAGCGTATTGCAATAGTCTTGTCAGGTATCAGTAACCTGTTCAGCTTGTAGTGAAACCACAATGCTGGATTCATATGCATGCCACATACATTCAAACCTGACTAATTGCATCTAATTACAACATCCTCTTCAATAGGCCAATTTGGTGCCTTATATAATCTTTGAATGCAGAGGGATGCATAGCAGATTGATCAATGTGCCTGTCACATCCACTGCCTGCACGGATCTATGTTTCTTAATCTAATTAGCTGGGCTTGACTTTATATTGCCTGTCAATCGCAGGACAGTGTGTGAAGGTCAAGCTCGCCTACAGAGGTGGAAGCAGACAGACAAGCATGTAAACAACTACAATATATGTCTCCAAAACATTTTTTTCACATTATGCATGTTTTAAAATTGCCTTCTTCCTTTCAGACTTAGATTCTTGTTTGAGGCTTTGTTTTTTTTAAACATTTTTAAATGGTGAAATATGGACGTCAATCATTCAAGCCATTCCCAGAGACTCAATCACAGAGACTATGGTCTGTTTTGAATAACAACTACCCTGAACTACTTAAAGGGTTAGTTCACCCGAAAAAGAAAATTCTGTCATTAATTCCTCACCCTCATGTCATTCCAAACCCGTAAGACTTTTGTTTATCTTCAGAACACAAATTAAGATATATTAGACAGTCTACGCACCTACCGCTTTCAAGCTCCAGAAAGGTAGTAAAGACATCACTAAAGTAATCCATGTGACTCCAGTGCTTTAACCTCAGTTTTAGGAAGCGAGTGTTTTGTTTGCTCAAAAAAAAAAATATTTACCAATTTATTGAAATGAATGAACTTATATTCACACATCGTCTGCTCTCACGTCAACACAACATGGCTAGATTACTGTAACGCTGTACTGGGTGGTTGCCCTGCTCGCTTAATAAACAAACTACAGCTGACTCAAAAATCCAGTAGCTAAAGTTCTTACTAGAACCAGCAAGTATGACACATTATTCCCGGTTCTGTAAACACTGCATTGGTAATCTTGCTGATTACTTACAATGCACTAAATCGTTTAGCTCCCCAGTACCTGAGCGAGCTCTTAATGCATTATAGTCCTTTGCATCTATTGCGATTTCAGAATTCAGGCCAGTTGATTATACCCAGTATCTCAAAATCAACCACAGACAATAGATCCTTTTCCTTTTTAGCACCTAAATTTTGGAACAGTCTTCCTAGCATAGTTCAGGAAGCAGATACACTCTGTCAGTTTAAATCTGGACTAAAAAATGCATCTATTAAACCTGGCATACACATAACAAAACCAAGAGAGAGAGACTAATATTATCTACTTCTAAAATTCAAATCATGTAAATTGTTAGGCTGCATAAATTAGGTCTGCCAGAACCAGGAACACTTGATGTACACCTGATGTACTCGCTACATCATAATAATGGCGTCTACGCCAATATTAGTCTCTCTCTCCCTCTCTCTCTCCGAGGGCAGCCATAGTCTGCCAGATCCAGGCCGTATCCAGATGAGATGAAGGACCTGCGCCTAAACATGACGACAACGCAGCCCTGAAGTGTCAACTAAACTATCCTCTGCAAAGGCCTCCTTCCCTTTCCTTTCCCTATGTATAGATAAAACATTGTCAAAATTATTCCAGGTCGCATAGATCGCGGACACGACTGATTTTTCTGTGTTATACGGACCAGACAAGTAATTTGGCAATGTCACTTTGTACAAAAGACTAAGCGTCACTGTACAAATACATTGAAATGCACAAATCTAAACACGTAAATCAAAAATGGTAAATCAATACGGCTTTGAGTTAGAAAGGAGCCACTTAAATGACACCTAAGTGAACAATTAATTTCTACAACGTAAGTGATTCAATCAAAAACGTACTTTAGCTCAATAATAATATTTTCTTAGAGCTGCTGTTAAGCCAAAACAATCTCTGTCCATTTATTTTCCTATTATGACTGTGAAGTTGCTTTGAAACAACATAAATAAAGATGACTTGACAACACACATGCATCGTAATGCTCTAGTATTTTGTAGATAATGTGGTAAATATTATTTTTTTTTTTTTTTTTACGCAAAAAGCTCTCGTGTTGGGTTCATAAAATTGAGTTTAAAACACAGGAACCATATGGATTACTTTAAAGATGTCTTCACTGCCTTTCTGGGGCTTGAAAGTTGGTCAATGGAAGGACAGAAATCTCACAGATTTAATTAAATATATCTTAATTTGTGTTCAAAAAATGAACGAAAGTCTTGCAGTTTTGGAACAATATGAGGATGAGTAATTAATGGCAGAAATTCTCATTTTTGAAGAAGCACCTACAACACCATAACAACCATTCCCAACACCCTGGCATCGTTTTGTGCAGGCAAGCACCACTCATGCTTTCTTTATAAATTGTAAAACAGTAGTTACCTCTTTTATTAAAAAAAAAAAAAAAACACACACATGTATTGATTCATGATAATGAATATTGACTGAAATATGTACTTAAAGCTTCTTTGCATCCCTGATCAATCTCTAGTTCATTCTAAGGTGTCATATTATTCTCAGAGAAACGCAGTAGTTCTAGGCATGTCTTGACCGCATTACAGTTCCATATCACTTCGCCAAATTATTTCAAAGGTCCTTTCAGCCTACAACAAATTATTTCCATGTTTTTTGCAACAATACTACGTTTTATTATGTAAGGGAAGCGTATACTCTCTTTCTCCCGCCAAGCTCCCTCTTATACTTAAAAGCACACATTGTTTGGACTAGGGATGTCAACTAACACAAATTCCCATGATCGATCGTCATTTAAATTAACGATCAATTAATCATTAGTCTTATTACTGCAATATGCGTCTACTGCAGTGGCTTATAGTGGTTTAATGTTCATCATCAAATGAATGAGAAGGGTTTAGTCTAAATAAAGGGCTGGAAGGATTGAGTTGATGCCATTGATCATATATTAAATTAATTAAATTACTTATTTAATGATCAAATATAATAAGGTACTCAAAGGGAAGGGGTTGCAGGCACGATTCAGCACTAGCCTTGAGTACCTTATTGCTTTTATAAAACGGTTACCCCACAATATAAACATTAAAGCCAAAAATATGCATCAGTGCAACTTTTATGAAGAAAACTTCTAATAAAAGCATTCGTTCCTCTGGAAAAAATAGTCCATGTCCGTGATCAGCCACAGAAGTTACATTATTACGCCATGAGTGTGTCAGTCAGTAGCGAAGACTTTTACATTGAGAGAATTGAATTGTTGTGAACACAGAACAAGATGAAAATGACAAATGACTAGCGCTGTCCGTCACGGGAAACCCATTAACTGTTTAAATGCCTGATGTATTATCTTGTCCTTTTAACAGATTTTTTATTAGACTGACCTGAAGAAATGCAGGTAATAAACTCACTCCCTCGGTCTCTTTTTTACGATTACTCTTCTACATAATACAGTAAGCTTCAATGAACAATATCAATTGAGAACATAGTTTACGGTTGCTAAGTATGTGTTATGTAGCGATGCACAGAACCACAGTTGGGTGAAGCGGTCATAGTGAATAAAACAGCTATTGACCAATTAGAATGAAGGAGAAGAACTAACCGTTTTATAACGGCTAATAAACGGGTCACCAATGGCGCCTTGCCAGAATGTGTACTCCTGTTGTGGATGTGCTTTTCCTGGAACAACGCACTGAAAATGGCAACAAAACCCAATGAATTCACAATGATTCATAAAAAAAAAAAGTGTTAATGTTATATAATATGACAGCCCCAATAATAGTTATTATTTATCATGAATTGCTGTAAGCGCAGAATGAACACCGGTAAACTGGAGCACCTTGCGTTATTTAATTCAAAGAAAAGCATCCCATATGAGATTTATCAGATACATAAAAAATAAACATAATGTTACGTGAGTGTACAAGTGAAAGTAAACCAAGTTATGTGCGATTCAGAATGCGCGAGTTGTGGACATAATTGCATAATGGCCTCTTGGCTGAATTAAAAGAATGATATTTTTGCAATAAAGTCGAGTAGGTTATATATTTTTACAGTTTGAATGTATAAATATGTTATATGGTGAATTTATGTTTATAAAAAAAATCATATTATATCATATCACGACCATTGCAGCATGAAATTTCACAAGTTCAAAGTGTGATCGCGGCTTTAAAAACTTTATCCTTAGCTAGGTAATAATGGCATTATTATTGGAACAGATATACTTACAGTTGCAGTCCACTCTTTGTGAATCTCCCCCACATTTTTGAAAGGGTTTTGTTTCACTATCCTCTCCAGGGTGCGACCATCCCTATCCCTCTTTTCCTTCCCTGTGCCTCTCTATTAATGTGCTTGGACACAGAGCTCTGTGAACCGCCAGCCTCTTTTACAATGACCTTTTGTGTCTTGCCCTCCTTGGTCAAGGTGTCAATGGTCATCTTTTGAACAACTGTCAAGTCAGCCGTCTTCCCCATGATTATGTAGCCTACAGAACTACACTGAGAGACCATTAGAAGGTCTTTTCAGGTGTTTTGAGTTCATTAGCTGATTAGAGTGTGGCTCCAGGTGTCTTCAATATTGAACCTTTTCACAATATTCTAATATTGAGAAACTGAATTTGGGATTTTCCTCAGTTGTCAGTTATAATCATCAGAAATAAAAGAAATAAACTTTTGAAATATATCAGTCTGTGTGTAATGAATGAATATAATATACAAGTTTCACTTTTTGAATGGAATTAGTGAAATAAATCAACTTTTTGATGATATTCTAATTACCAGCACCTTTATATAAACTTACATATGTTTCTAATTCAACAGATGTGGGACTGATGGTATCGTTGACATCTTTCTCTCTTCTCTATTTTTTTCCTCATTTTGAAAGTTGTGAAAACACGAGTTGCCGAGTTTTTCTTTTGCTATTTATGAAAATGGGGACATAAAAAATATATTTAATGAATTCTCTCATTCACCACCATAGAATTTAACCCAACTCAACATGTGAAAAGGGTCTATCTGAACAATGTTTTGAGGTATGGTAACCGTAGTATAAGCAGAATAATGAATTATTAAAAAAATATATATATACATATATATGTATATATATGAAAACTCACCCTACCACCTCAAATGTGCATTATTTTTCTTATAATTAAACAGCCCGTCGTCAGTTATTCCTTTCTTGTTGTCATGCATCATAATGACGACTATCAAATGTTATACTAAATATACACAGTATATTCCATACCGACTCTGTTCCCACATTTCAAACACTCAAATTAATACGATTGCTGTAAAGTCAGCGGTTTCCCGCACGCCCACTTCTGCGCTAGTGTGAATGACAATACGGCTGTCAATGCACCAAAGTTCTTTTAAGCATTTCCCTGGATTTCTGTCAAAAGCACTGTATCTTCGACAAACAGAACAGGGTGACGTGCCACAAAGGTTGTTTGGATAACAGAGCAACATCCGATTCCTGTAGCTCTCCTCTGTAAGTCACTCTCGGAGCTGTCAGAGGCGGTGAGACGAGCAGAAGAGACGGTTCAGCTGGCAGAGGCCTCTCACCTTGAAACTCGAAGGGTCAATGTGCAGCACTGTCATTAGATGACATTAAAGGCATTCTTTCATATACACATGCAGTTCTCTCTCGCAAGTCACTTTCATCGTAGCTGCTGTGGGAAGATGTGCGTCCTTTGATGGGGTTAAAATAAGGGCTTGGAGCTAAAGCACTTTTCATGTTCTTTCTCAGAGGAAAAACCTGAATAAATGATACCGGCACAAAGACATTCCTACTAATAAAAATGCGCTTTTCTAGTTATATGGAGAGCTGCAAATGCATGGTGGCGGGGTGAGCTAACTTAGCCTTTTAGTACAGAGGTGTGGGGTAACTAAAGGTAATCGCAGAATGGAGAAGAGAAAAAAAAAAAAAAGTCTAGAAACTTTGATCGTCCATTGATTATGCATTGCATCACCTCTATAATGCATTGTTCACGCATTGCGTCATTCTGATGCATTTTGATTGCGGCGTATTGATATCAAACGGTCCTGTCGGAGCTGTGACCTAGTAGTTAGCAAGTAAAATTTTATTTATTGCCACACAAGCAAGGTCAGTAGAATTAATTTCACATGATGTCATCATAAAGCAGTACTATGAGTTTATAATAGGGACAATCCCAGGGGATCAGTTTGGCTGATTACATTGGTCTTGCTGGAATATGCCATACACTATCTGGGGGCAAAAGCAAATTTTTCATTTCAGTTGTAAGCAGCGTACTGTATAAATGGTTAGCATTTCATTATATCAAATGTTTTGCAAAGGCCTAATTTTCTGGAAGACTCTTAAAATCGAGCAATTTTTCCCAGTCTTCTAGTTGGGTTACACTTCATTTCAATAGCCCACTTTCAGGGCTGGGCAGGTTACTTTTAAAATGTATTTCACTTCAGATTACAAAATGCATGCTTTAAAGAGTCATTTGTAACGCATTTCGTTCCATTACTATCTTTAGTATCTTAATCTAAATACTTTAGAATACTTTGGAATACTAATAAGTGTGGAACAAACACAAAAAAGGTGATTGTAAGTTTTTATCTCACAATTCTGACTTTTTCCCTCAGAATTGCGTGATATAAAGTTGCAATTGTGAGTTATAAAGTCAGAATTATGAGATATAAACTCACAATATTGAGAAAAGTCAGAATTATGAGATATAAACTCACATACTAAATTCACAATTGCAAGAACAAAAGTCAGTATTGCAAGTTTATATCTCCCAATTCTTATTATCTCCCAATAACTTGCAATTGTG
This sequence comes from Opsariichthys bidens, assembly GCA_037194245.1. Classification (NCBI taxonomy): domain Eukaryota; kingdom Metazoa; phylum Chordata; class Actinopteri; order Cypriniformes; family Xenocyprididae; genus Opsariichthys; species Opsariichthys bidens. The sequence goes on along the minus strand of CM074280.1, from coordinate 29,720,152 downwards.
AGTTTAAATGTCGCAATTCTGAGAAAATGCAAACTCACAATTGTGCTGGGGGGGGGGGGGACTAATTGTGAGAAAAAGTTGCAGTGACGAGTGAATTATAAAATGACTCACAAACAACTATCACAAAACATGAAAACAGTCGTGGATCATCAGGTCATGACAGGACAGTTGGGCAATTTTTTTTTTATCAATTCAGTCATTTTGTCTTGTTTAGGACAGTATGAAATAAAAATAACAATATTTTTATGATCCCTCTTAAAAGTATTAAAATGTTGATGAAACTTAACTCTTTTTCAGACTGTCAGAGTCAGAGAATCACCAATCGCTGTTTAAATGACATTAAAATTCAAAGTAATCACTCTGGTGATCTAAAATACTTTTCAGATGGAACTAATCTGATTACCACCCATTTAAAATGGTTTTAAAAATTTTGTATTTCAAATACGTAACTAAGTTACTTGTATTTCTTTACTCCCCAACCCTGTCCACTTCAGACATTCTACTAACTATAAGTAACTTTGCAACTACATGTCAACCTCATGTAAGCGTAAAAATTGTTTTGCGACATTTGGGAGTTTTCGCGAAAGCAGGAGTCTATCAGTAGACTCATTAGACGTCATTACCGGCGTCTCCCGAGTGCTTTGAAAAACTCACCTGCGTTGATCATTGTAGCCAATCACAGACATATCCGATGAGCGCATGAACACAATGGCCAATGAGAGGTGTTTATGAATCCACTCAACAGCGCTCAAAGCGGCACATTTTTCACATGTCAATACAGACTTGGTACCGTTTTCGGTACTTTTGACTACTCTAGTTAACAGTATATCACTGCAAACCTATTTCCAGCTTCTTTTCACTTCTAAGCAAAGAATAAAAAAGAACTTTGCCATGAGTATATGTAACGCGTAGACTCAGATGAAGGCACGAAGATCAAAGCTGTTACGTAAAACAGTGTAATAAACATCCACGGGAATACAAAACAGGAAATAGGAAAAATTCATACATGATACGATTAGAACTGACAAGGACTGGGCAGACACGGAGGGAATATATACTGATGAACACAAGAGGATAATTAGCGGGACACAGGTGACAGACATAACTGATTACAAGACACGGCTGGAGACAATGAACTAATGACGAGGCACATGGGGAACCAAAACAAAGATCACATGACAGGCACTGACGAAAGCAAAACAAAGGAACACATGACAGGTGACAGGACTAGAATACATGTTACAGTATACCTGGGCATTGAATCTTGTTCAGTGCTTTATGTGTGAACAGGGCAAGCAATAAGTTGCTGGCTGCAGTTCACTTAACAGCCACCATTGTCACTAATAACAAGGTTTTCTGAATTCTACATACAGCTCCTTTAAAGTAATATCACACTTGAAATTATGCATTCTCTCTCCCAAGAATTTCCTATCCACTCTCTACTGTCTCTGTCAAAAAAAAAAAAGAAAGAGAAAGAAGCTAAAAGCTTGGAAACAACAAAGACACCTATTCTGCATAATCTCTTACCATGACCATGTCTCAGTAGCAGAACCTCCTCATGCAAAACACTTTTTTGTGCAAACTCATTTAAATGATGACATAACACTTCAGACATGCTGCATTATCCCGGACATTAATGTGTTATTGTCATGTGTTGGTCATCAGTATTCAGAAGAGCACTCCTGACTGACTCTCTTAATTAGACCTGAGGCTGAATCCTAGTGCTTCCTTTTCACAGTCAATATCAGTCATCTGTTACCCCCACCAATCGGTCACCCCAGCCACCTTACACTGTAACCAATCGACTAATTGTCTTTAATGTCAAACAGGTACTCAACTAATTGACCTGTGGTGGATTCATCAGTGATTACATTTTTCCCACTAATTTCACGGCAAGATGAGCACACGATTAATGAAAGTGTATTTTTTTGGCTTAATCCAATTTGCAGATTGGTCTCGTTCCTGTGTGTCAGAGGCCACGGAGCAACAATATTTATGTTCTAGAAGAAAAAGACAGCATAAATTAAGACCATTTCTATATGGGAAATATGTGAGCATTTCCGATGAAAACTTAAAGGTGCAGTATAGTTTCTGCAACACTAGTGGCACCCAGCGAAATAAAAAAAAAACTAAATAAATTTTGCAAACACATCTTTCACGTGTCGAGCCTCCCCACCTCAAATGTCACAATTAAGCTCTTACAGGTGCTTGTGAAGGAATGTCTCAACAGGTCAAATTAGGCTACTTTCAATAAAATGTCTAACATATTAGGAATACTTTCAGCTGTGTGGCATGACTTTTAACATTAACATTTATTCATTTGGCCGACGCTTTTATCCAAAGCGACTTACAAGGGGAGCAATTAGGAGGGCACCTAAGCCATGGTATCGAAGGTGGAGAGAGTGCTGTTCATTCACAATCTCCACCTTCAATTCCTGCTGGCATGGGAATCGAACCAGAAACCTTCAGGTTACAAGCCCGACTCTCTCACCATTAGGCCACGACTACCCTATGAGGTAGCATGAGTGAGTAAGTACACATATAATAAACCCATCCAATGTAACTGCATTTTTTAACATGACGCACCACAACTATTTGAGTCTGTCTACACTGAACACATTATAAACTGGAACATTTGTCTTTCTGAAAGGGTGCATGATGATGTTGTATTGAAGTGTCCATTGTAGTGCTTTGCATCTCAATTCCCCGTTTGTTTTGACGTGTTCATGGGATATTCAATCTTTAATCTCTAAATGCAATGAATTTTGGCTTATACTTCTGTAATCAAAGTTAAATGTCTTTTCCCATGTAACATGTCGATCATGGTCGAGCTTATGCGCCAGAGAAACATCCGTGCAGCCATCTTCAGAGTTAATTCAGTTAACTCTAAAGATGGCTCCTTAATTCAAATCAGTAGACCTTTGAGCTTCTCCAAAGTTTCGGCCCAGAGTCTAATGGTGTCCTATCTTGCACTGTGAATGTATGCAGTGGACAACTTGAGATGTGTCACATCTATAAATGTGAGAACACAATATTGCTTATTAAGAGAATGTGGAGGCTTCCACCTCGTTTCTACTGTCGCGATTGTCAGCTGAAGTGCCCGTAAAAACCATTAGAGGGCACTTCACCTTGGACTTTCACACACTCACACTCTCATTCATTCACATGGACAACATTTCCCATAAGCCCCATACCCAGTCACTGATTACTGCACCAGCTGCACCTCATCACCCACACCATATAAGCACTGGTCACACACCCCATCTCTGCGAAGTCTTGATTTGGTAATTCTGTCAGTTCTGAGCGTTCATTCCCTGTCTTGTTTTCCTGGTTTTGATTCTGCCTGTTTTCCTGGTTTCTGTCTCTTCCCTGCCTGCCTATTGGATTTATTGCCTTGTATTTTTGTACTGTTGATTGCTTGCTGCCCACCTTGATATACTTTGCCTGTTTAACGTTTACGACTTTGCCTTCCCTTTGCCTTACCTCTGACATTCCTGTTTGCTGTTGATTTGACCACTGCCTCTTTGAACACGTCGCTTAATAAAGCCTGCATTTGGATCTCATCCGCTGACTCGTCATTACATCTACTAATTTCTTGGCAGCTGTCAAGCCAGCTAAAAACTCTCTTTTTTGAATTTTGTTAAGATAGATTTCAGAGTGATCATTTAAAATAAAAACAGATGCTGACAAAGGGACCAAAACATTTAATATAGTGGATGCATTTTCTTCAACCGTATTCCAAAATTTAGCAACCCCAAGGCATTCCCAAATCATGTGATAAAAAGTACCAATTTCCTGTCTGGCCGAGTGTACAATTTTGATCAGGTTTAAGCTTCATACTATAGAGTTTACGTGGAGTCATATAAGTCCTATGAATAAAAATTTTAATTAATTTGTAGATGATCTGGATTCCTAGAAGCATGCATTACCATAACTCAGACACTGTCCCAATCAAAACTGGGGGAAAGGTCTGGAATATCTGTCCACCAGGAAGAGTCCATTGTCAGATGAGGATAAATTTTTTCCAAAAAAAAACCATATAATTTAGAAATTAATCTTCTTGTTCCCTGAGTCTAACATAATACTTTCATTAAAGGGTGATGACTTGCTGTAGAACCCGGAAGCACTGCACTATGTCTACAACGTAAACAGCATAGGAGAATGACAGGGAAGAGAAGTTGTTGAGAATTGTTTCTGAGCACAACAAGTATTCTCATTGCTTCATAACATTAAGGTTGATCCACTCCAGTCATATGGACTATTTTAACGATGTCTTTCCTTGGAGCTTGAAAGTGGTAATTACGTTGCTTTCTATTGGGCATCAGAAAGCTCTCGGATTTCATCAAAAATAACTTAATTTGTGTTCTGAAGATGAACGAAGGTCTTACAGGTGTAGAACGGCATGAGGGTGAGGAATTGATGACTGAATTTTAATTTTTGTGTGAACTAATTTATTTAAGTTTGCTTTAGTCTAATCTGATACCCCATTACCATCTGTTGACGGAGATCATCTTTGTCACATGCGAACAAAAGGTTTGAAACCGAACTTCACGATACATCACGTATTTGATGGCGCTGATATCAGGAAAGCCAGCCCCAATCAACGTCAACATATATGTTTAAACTCACCCATCAACTAAGCCATCCTCAATGGAAACTCATCATCCTCTCCACAATGTTCCTGGAAATTAAAATACATAAAGTGAAAACTCTGTCTGCATATGCAAGACCTTATCACTCTCTTCCTCTCTCTAACATTTTACATTTTCTTTCTCAGATGTGCATTTTATCATGTGCATGTCCATAAGTTAAAAAAGCTGACATTGAATTGCGATCGATCAAACTTTGAAGCGCAGATGCAGAAATAAATTTCTAGAGATCTAGAGAAAGATTTTTTTCCAAGTACGAATGACTGATAAATGCATTTAATCTTTAAATATCTCATTGTTGGACTAAGATTTCTGAAGGACTTTACAGCAGTAACAAGTGCTTTTTTGTCACTCAAAGAAACAAATCAATCAGTTAATCAATCGATCACCCTGTCTAACCATCTGATTTACATGACACCATTTTCAACTAAAAATAGGAAACTTTATGCATTTTAGCTGTTTAGCAGGCCTGAAAATGCAAACTTTTGAAAACGGGTTTCAATGCGCTAGTTTTTGAAGATTAAACCGTTATCGTCTCCTTGTAAACCACAAAATTTGTGAAAACGGTGACGTCATGCGCATGCGTGTCCAGGTTATAAGCGCTCAGTGTTTCTTTACAAAGTAGCATCGCCAACTACTGGCCTGGCATGAATAATACAGCGCTTATAGTCATTTTCGCGGATCCGTTTGAAAGGGATCGTTTTGACAACTTCATCATCTGTATGCGAAAAACACAAAGGAAGATTTTTCCATTTTTAGTACATCAGTGTCATGTAAACACACCCTTAAGAACATAGAATATTATTTTTCAATAACATTGAAATCAGAGACATTTCTGAGTGACAATGTATAAACATAGAGGTACCCAAAGAGTACCTTGCACCGGTTGCCGTTAATGGTTCTTCGGCCTCTATGTCTTCAATAAGTTATACTAAAGTGGTTGTGTTGCTCAGAATACACGGGCATCTCTCTCATCTGGGTTAAATATATAATTCAAAGCAGACGCACCACAGAGTACATAGTGGGGAAGTTTTGTGAAGTTCATTTCTGTTTTTCAAAAATGCTGGTTAAAAAAAAAACTAGGACAAATCCTGTGGTGTGGTTACGTAACGGTATGATATTATCAGAAAATATTTTTCATCAAAAGCTGGGTGGGCATTTCTGCATGCTCTCAAACTATACAATTTGATGAACATCTCATAAAGAAAAAGATCATCAAGGGTTGATGTTAATCAATTATTATGATGGATTGTCTATGGGAGTTACTCTAGCTGTGGATGCACCTTCCTCCTCGTCTTCATCGGGCCAAAAAAATACACTAACAGTGATTCAATATATAATGTACTAAAGGTCAAAGTGAAGATCAAGACTTTCAACATTCTAGTTGCCAGAGCACATCTCTAATTAATAATTGCATAATCACATCGACAAATTAATGTAAATTTAAATCAATTTACAGTGCATTAATTGCAGGGACAGTGTCATGGGGTTAAGTGACTGGCTGAAGGGCATAATATTCTTGTGATTTTACAGTGTAAATACAATCTCCAGCACTTATTAACCTTAACCTGCATTTAATAATTCAACCCAGGTTCTTAAACACTATGATTTCAAGTGTAATTTACAGCAAAAGGGGGGCTAGAGCAACCGAAACAACAACAACAAAAGCCTGGCATGGAAAATCTAATAGATTCTAACATTTTAAAAGATGAAAGTGAAAGTGGTGATATGGTCAGGTATGGTGACCCATACTTGAAATTTGTGCTCTGCATTTATCCCATCCAAGTGCACACACACACAGCAGTGAGTAGTGAACACACATAACACACAGTGAACACACACCCGGAGCAGTGGGCAGCTATTGCTACAGCGCCCGGGGAGCATTTTTTAGGGTTAGGTGCCTTGCTCAAGGGCACCTTAGTCGTGGTATCGAAGGTGGAGAGAATGTTGTTTATTCACAATCCCCACCTTCAATTCCTGCCGGTGTGGGAATCGAACCCGCAACCTTCTGATTACAAGCCCAACTCCCTCACCATTAGGCCACGACTAAGATCTGACCTTATGCAAGTTACATCAATATGCCAGTAGACGACACTTTTATGAGCCAGTCACTGAATCATTCAGGTGAACGATTTGTTCAAAAACACAGATTTATTCAGGAAATGGACTTAAAGTGAGTCATTGAATCGTTCAATTTGTTCAAAAACACAGATTCATTCAGGAAATGGAATTAAAGTGAGTCATTGAATCATTTGATTTGTTCAAAAACACAGATTCATTCAGGAAATGGACTTAAAGTGAGTCATTGAATCATTCGATTTGTTCAAAAACACAGATTCATTCGGGAAATGGAATTAAATTGAGTCATTGAATCATTCAATTTGTTCAAAAACACAGATTCATTCAGGAAATGGAATTAAAATGAGTCATTGAATCATTCGATTTGTTCAAAAACACAGATTCATAAAGGAAATGGACTTAAAGTGAGTCATTGAATCATTCGATTTGTTTAAAAACACAGATTCATTCAGGAAATGGAATTAAATTGAGTCATTGAATCATTCGATTTGTTCAAAAACACAGATTCATGCAGGAAATGGACTTAAAGTGAGTCATTGAATCATTCGATTTGTTCAAAAACACAGATTCATAAAGGAAATGGACTTAAAGTGAGTCATTGAATCATTCGATTTGTTCAAAAACACAGATTCATTCAGGAAATGGAATTAAATTGAGTCATTGAATCATTCGATTTGTTCAAAAACACAGATTCATGCAGGAAATGGACTTAAAGTGAGTCATTGAATCATTCGATTTATTCAGAAACACATTGAATCATTCTATTCCTCTGATATCCCTGTTTGCTGTTCTTTGACCATTACCTGTGTGACCACTCTTGTTAAATAAAGCCTGCATTTGGATCCCACTCCGTTGATTCGTCATCATTACAGACGTATTGGAAGCTAATGATTACAGTTTATAAAACCCAACGCTTCGCTTCAGAAGGCCTTTATTAACCCCTGAAGCCATAAGGATTACTTTTATGACGTATGGATGTGCTTTTTTCATGCTTTTAAATCCTGATTACTATTCACTCCAATTATAAATCTTGGAAGAGCCGGAATATTTTTTTTAATATAACTCAGATTGTGTACGTCTTAAAGAAGAAACTCATATCCACCTTAGATGGCTTGAGGGTGAGTTAATTATCGTATAATTTTCGTTTTTGGGTGAACTAACTCTTTTAGTCTTCCCCTTCCGCTGACGTGCTGAAATTCAACTCCCCTATTAGAGGTAGCACAGAAATTTCACACCATTTTAAAGTCACTAATGTCAAACCATTTGTTCTTGAATGTTTTGTAAAACAACACGATATATATACAGTTCAGATATGTGGAATGCTTCTCACACAAAGCTATTAAGAGGCTTCAGAAGACTTACAACAGCACAGGACTCATATGGACTCGATCTGAACTGTCCTTGTTTGAGGACTCTTTAAAATATTTAATGTTGTGCTTTATGGTAGAAGTAATACTCACATGAGAGAGACTAAATCTTTCGTTCTTTTTTTTTTTTTTTCTGGCTAAACTATTCTCCATACTCCAGACTCGATACCCTCAAACAGACTGTGTTTTCACACTACACTGAATCTGCTAAATAAGTCCCAGTGTGTCTTGTTAGCTTTGCAGCACACCTGGAGACATTACCACAGTGATGAGGGGTTAGCGTAGCACTGCAGAACCTCACAGTGCGGTGACCTCGTTGCAATGTTTATTATAAAGCATCACGTTTTTCACAGCCGCTATTACTATGTGGTCTTTTCATGGCATGAATTGAATGCAAAATAGTTTTTTATCATTATGTATTATATTATTTTTATAATGCTTTTGAAGTATTTGGAAATTTGTGTGAAGTGTGCTGTACTTGAATTACTCAGAAGTAGTCTTTTGCATGGCACTTTTATAAGTATTAGTGCAAAACCACCTTTTTAAAAGTGCATATTTCTACTCGGAAAAGGGCTGAAGTAAACTGTGGCATGAGGTTAACTGTTCCTGAGTGGTAAAATCCAAACAATCCCATAAAGTTTGAGTGTGAAAAGCAGGTTTGGAGTGCTACCATCTTAATGTAAATGATAAATGCTTGATGAGGTGTTGTCAATGAAGCGGAACAATTCCGTATGCATTTTGAACGCAACCCTTTGGCAAAATCACCTTTCTGAGTGGAGCAACTTTCTGTTATATAAGTTTTCTTTTTTTACTATTATTTTTTTTTTTTATTTATTTATTTTTTGCAATGCCTTTCCCCCTCAGGCCCCGGAGATGACAGTGCCTTCTAACTGGCCCTAGGCAGTGCAAGAACAAATGACTCTCTGTTGCAGGCCATGAGGTTTAGGGAAGCTGCAGTACATGTAGTTGCACCAGAATCCTCAGCTCTGACTCAACTGCCATTCTGATCAATAAAGCAATGCCACAGGGTTAGCTAGACACCTGTTTATGAGACCTACCTCATGAGGAATCCTATTCAGTTTCCTCAGGCAATGCATTCTTAATTTTATCCTTTTTTCTTAAAAAAAAAAAATCTTCATTACTTAATTGCAAATAGATTTACCAAACATGTTTGCCATTTGTTGTCCACATTAATAGTTCCGCAACACGTTGTTGGTTGAGCTTGTTGCTTGACGCTATAACTTATATACAGTCATGTGAAAAAGTGAGGACACCCTTTTGAATTCCATGGTTTTCCATATCGGAACATCATAAAAAAAATCTAGTGCTTGGCAAGTCTTAAAATTTGGAAAATAAAACCTCAGATGAACACAACCAGATTACACGAAGAACATAAATATATTAGTATTGTATACTAAAACCTAATTGACCCTTCGCAAACAGTTTGATTGACAGGCGATCTGACCGATCATAACCCCGAATCCGCCATTTTGTCCGACAAAGCAAGTAGATTAGTAGATTAACGTTGGTGAACTTGAACTTGAAAAATTGTGCGTACTCACGTCTTTCCACGCTTGAAACAACATTCCTTCTGATGTTCATTCATGTTTATTTGATGCTATAAATGAACTAGTATGAAGAGATGATCTGTCACGACACATTAAAGAGACGCTATACGCTATTTATTGTTTAAACTTCTTTAAAAATGATGATATATTAAATATGAAACTGTTTCATATGTCTGTTGACGGGTTATCAGTGTCCTCTTTGCTCCGCCATGTGTTTTTCACTGCGTGAGAACAGAAATAGTCCCTCCGCACATCAGAAACTGAGGGGTTTCCACACTAACGCACAAACATCAACGTATCTTCCCTATGAGAAGAAAAGGCGTGGCACCAAAGTTAAAGGCGAATGACGCAACATAAGGGGTCACTCATAATTCATTACATAAATAATAAACTGTTGATTTGCTGAAATACATAATGCATTGAACTATACTGATTGTTGGATGGGGTATTGTTACACACAGAACCTGAAGCGGTCGCAGCCTTGCAAGAAAATAATGTGACGGTGGTTATATTGAACGCAGGAGTACTACACAAAAATTGATGTGGTGGTTATCCGGCGATGTGTTCGCGCTGCAGTGACTGCTAGTCTAAGTGCAGACTTCAGCAATGAAGTTTTCAGCTGGCTGACCCCCGTGAGACAGTGTGTGGCACACATTATTGATTACACACCTTCTGATTGTGACTCGAATCACTTTACACCCGATTGTGGAATACTATGATTTATCACACCACATCAAACAATATCAGCTCAGAAAGGGGCAGAGAGAGGGAGAAATGGAGCAAGAGACACAGTGTAAGCGACAATAAGGCCTTATGGCTGCTTAAGAGAGATGGATGGTACCCCGATTGAAGTGGGAGAGAGAAGGAAGGAAAGAGCGGCATTTATTTTTCAAATGACGTGTAAAATAAATTAAACTTATATGTGTTAGAAATTTATATATGTGTATAATCGAAGGAATATTTTTACACCGGCTGGAATGCCTGCAGCACCACCATCTATTATTTTTACACAGAAAGTTGGAAAAAAAGGTCAATATCTACAATAAAGGTTCACCAGACGACAAAAAATGAAACTTTCAGAAGGTTTAGTTCCGGCATTCGACAAAGGTCAAAATAAATTATGGGATGCATTATGAAAGAATAATATACTGCAACCACAGACAGGATTGGATTGTTTGTGAATTTGTGGGGAAAGAAAAAAAAAAAAATTGCTTCTTTTCACCGAGGTTCTGTTTTTCATTCAAATGGGAGCAAAGTGAGTCTGTGAAAGACAAACTGACCCGACCTCCTCATGTGTGTAGAAGAAGGCAGGAAGTACAAAGCGGTAGAAATGAATGTGCATAACATAAATCAGATGATTTGGTTTTGGACAAAGTTGATGAAAAAAATGCTTTTTGATTGATTTGTATGAATACTTGTACAAATCAAGCAGTTAAAACAATAAATCGTGTCCCTGCACAGCATTTTTCATACTTTTTTTGTGAAATCGTAGGATAAACACTGCCGTTCCTCACTATGTTTTTGTCTCATTTATGGAAATTGCAGGGTATTTTTCCAGCTTAGCTTACTTGTATTCAGAGTAAATTTAATCTTGTTCTAATTTTGAAGCTGGATGCTGTTATTCTAATTGATTTTAGAGTTGTTTGAATGTACATTTAGGCCCTGTTTACACTAGTGCGTTTTAGTTTTAAAACGCATAAGTTTTGCAATGGTTACGCCTGTCGTTTACACTACGCCGGCGTTTTTGAACCTCTTTGAACACTGCAGACCTCGTTTTAGTTTGAAAACGCCGGGCTTGCGCTTCAGTGTGAACGGACCAAAACCGAGACTTTTGAAAACGATGGCGTGGCTACCCGCGTTCATGGAGACTGAACTTCAATCTTTGCTGGGTTTGTTGTGAATTTTAGCAGCCATTGTGCAGTTCAACTTTACTTTTTTTTTTTTAAAAACTGCAGCTACCCACATGCGTAAAAGCCAACTGTTTACACTTGTACGCATGCCCACTGGGCATGAACGGTCATGTGACTTATGAAGTGTAAACGGAGATCGTTTCTGAAACCTTGTGGAAATGTCCGTGCAGACGAGAATCGTTTTTATTTCAAAAATTCCATTTTAAAACAAGCTGCACATCTCTAAAACCACTAAAAGCACTAATAAATTTAACCAACAATTGGATATTTTGCATTTTTCTGAGATGTTTCGTTCTTCTGGGTTGAAAAAACAAAGTCGAAGCAACGTCACGGAATCTGCCGTAGTAGCGTGACTCCGGAGTGTGTGATTGGAAATCTACGTCACCCGTTTCTGAGCACTTCTCTGCATTTATTCATGAGAATGAACTCTTTTAACCCAATGTGGGGGGTAGTTGTGGCCTGGTGGTGAGGGAGTTGGGCTTGTAATCTGAAGGTTGCTGGTTCGATTCCCACACCGGCAGGAATTGAAGGTGGGGATTGTGAATGAACAGCACTCTCTCCACCTTCAATACCATGACTAAAGTGCCCTTGAGCAAGACACCTGACCCCCAATTGCTCCCCTTGTAAGTCGCTTTGGATAAAAGCGTCTGCTAAATGATGAAAAATGAAAATGAAAAATGAATCACTGCGCTGTGTTATGTATGAGATCGCATTACAGCGGAGAATTCAAATGTATTCCGGTATGAAACAAATTTTCACAATCCAATCAATTCCCAATGGATAAAAAAATCATTAATTTCTCACAGTTTCTCCTATTTCACTTAAAAACAAAGTTAAATGGGTTGAGAAAAGTCAAAGTGACTTGAAAATCAGAGGCTAAGAAAACTGGCATAACATTAAAGAGATGAAATGACATTTTATGACTTGTTTACTCCAATATTAACTGATGTCATGCCGGTTCAGAGTGCCGAGCGCTACAGTGTGCGGTTTGTAACGCTTAAGTAAAGTCAAGTCAAATGTATATATATACTGATACTATATTATATATAGCCCTTTTCACAATTCACATTGTTTCAAAGCAACTTTACATAAAAATGTTAATGTTTATAATGTTTGTGCAGCTTATTCTATATATTATTGATTCATTCCGTTGCAAATATCAATAGTTATTTGTCTAGTTAATTTAGGTATATCAGCACTGGAGAAAACAGTGACAATGCTGAATGGCTAACATAAGCCTATGTGTGTGTTTTGTCCGTCATTAGTACGGGCACATCTGAGTTATATTATATATTTATCGTAACTACATTTAGGTATTCAGGGTTTTTTTATTTATTTATTTGGCCAACATCTCATGTTATAAAACACGAAGAGCTTCACACAGGCTAAGACAGTATTGGCTCTGACTCTGATTTGTGTTTCTTGAATAAAGAAAAAGCTGTACTTATTCAAAGAACCAGTACTTCATTTACAGTTGCATTGCAAACAGCAGAGACAGGCGTGAGGCACTTAATTCAAGTTTTAGGTGGGTGGAGTCGTGAGGTTTGACTGACAGTTTGAGGATCCAATGGAGAAACGAGGTCCAGTCACAAGCTCTTTTTAATATGTTTTTATTGGTTAAATATTTGGTGATGATTTGTTGGGAAAAAAAAAAGTTTCTGCACGATATTTAAAATTTTGTTATTTTAGATTGTAATTTTCTTACCGTGTTTTACTATTCGAGTGAAATAATAATAATAATAAAAATAGTCTAATAATAAATTATTTCTTCACATTGTATTTGGACCCTCCTGGGCGTGAGAGTGGGCCTATGCATAAATCCGGTTCTGCTACATATGTATCCAACGACTTATATGAAGTAGTTGTATATATAAATATGAAGAGCTGGGCTGTTATATAGTTTTGCAATGAAAAAAAAAATCAGGATGTTGAGATTTCTTAATATTTTTAATTTTGATTCACAGAGCATATATATATATATATATAAAAGCCATTCCCACATGCACTTAATTTTTTTTAAACTTAATGAAGCCTTCAGTCTTGATACACACTAACAAGACAATGAGAATTGAGAAGACAGTTGTTTTGTTTAATAACATGATGTTACGTTAGAGTTTATTATACCTAACCCTGATGCTCTGTCAGCTGTCGTGTACTTTTACACGTTTGGAGACAAGGAAAGCAAAACATGCTATCAATGTGGGTTGTGGTTGAGCGTGGTTGCTCAAAGTGCTGTCAGCTACTCATCTGTATGACTTCATGCTACACAGTCTGCCACCTCTTTGGCAAGATCCATCAAAATAAAGCGCCGGCACCTCTTTTGACATCCAGAAATGAAGGTAATGTTCTGTCTGTTCCTCCCTTGGAAATGCATGGCATGGTATTATGGGTGATTTGTCATTGTTGGCAGGTGTTTTATGCAGCACTCAGTGGACTTGTGGAGCACCATGTTCTCTGACACACGCCAGGCAGCGCTGCAACGCTCAAGTTGTTCTTTGTCTCTTGTTCTGTGCCAAAGCATTTCAGGCCCTGTTTGACGAAATTCTCTCAGTACAGTGGCCCCAGAAAACGGTGCTTGGAGACATGGGACTGGGGCGGAGCTGTGTCTGCGGTAGCTTGATCCTTTATGCTTCTGTTGTCTCTTTTGGAGTGAAAAATTCATTTAAGGATCTCTGTTCCTCCAAAGTTGCAACGATAAAATATCATTCAAAAGAAGTCTAGTTAAAGGTGCAATAGGTCATTCTCTACAGAAGCATTTTTTGTTGTACTGGTTGAAAGTTTCCTGCCATGATAGCAATCGCAATTTTAAATGATCTAAATGTATTTTTATAAATATATATCATCTGTGGAAGGCGTAGGACCATAAAATGTTCATCCAATCATTATATGTGGTCTGAATGAAATAATACAATGTCCTACCTGCCTATCAGCATACCCGTGTGCACCCTGTTTGCGCAGACATCATACATCATCAGGACGTTTCATGCTGTGCAGAATTTATGTAGACAGACGTCAGTCACGGAACACCGCAAACAAACACCAGAACCTTTTACAGTTCCTGACAAATCAAAACAACAAGCTTATGCTGCGTTCACGCCATAACTAACATAATTAAGGGATGGTCACCCGTGACGTTCTAACCGGAGCCGGTCACATCCACAGACTCAGAATGATACGTTTCCATGTCAACATTATCAACACCGAAATGAATCAGCTGCAGTCAGGTACAAGCTCTCTCTGTTTTATTGACTCTTGAGATAAGGGACAAAAGATGGTTCAGAAGTTAGTTTTTATTATTTAATAATACATTATTTTTAAACTGATATATTTGTAGACAATGGTCTCAGCTAATGAACCATGTAAGGGAACAGGTTTTTCTGAAAATGTTTTTTTTTTTTTCTAAAAAATGTGCATTTATTCACTTCAGAACCTAATTTGTGTCAACTCCGTCAGGCGCATTAAAAAGCATGATATTTTAATTTGATACATCCAACAACAGTATTGAGACTTCAATTATGTGTGCCTAATAATTGTGTTCAGTAAAGGAGCTAAGTGAAAAAAAAAAATTCTCTAAATGTTTTTCTTGGGTTAGGGTTGTAATTCTTTAAAGCACTAACCTCCTTTTATATATTATACATATATAACAAGTGTTTTTAGGTAAATCAGACATGATATCATGTAGCTCAATTGATGTTTTAATTTTTTAATACAATGAATTGAAAAAAAGAATAAGACATTTCTTTCAAAACGAACAAAAACCTTCACCGTACGATGTTAAAATACTGACGCAGTTGACAAATACTGACAGAACTGACAAATACTGATGGAGTTGACAAATACTGACAGAGTTGACAAATACTGACAGAACTGACAAATACTGATGGAGTTGACAAATACTGACAGAGTTGACAAATACTGACAGAGATGACAAATACTGACAGAATTGACAAATACTGACAGAATTGACAAATACTGACAGAATTGACAAATACTGACAGAGTTGACAAATACTGACAGAACTGACAAATACTGATGGAGTTGACAAATACTGACAGAACTGACAAATACTGATGGAGTTGACAAATACTGACGGAGTTGACAAATACTGACAGAACTGACAAATACTGATGGAGTTGACAAATACTGACAGAGTTGACAAATACTGACAGAGTTGACAAATACTGACAGAATTGACAAATACTGACGCAGTTGACAAATACTGACAGAATTGACAAATACTGACGGAGTTGACAAATACTGACAGAATTGACAAATACTGACAGAGTTGACAAATACTGACAGAATTGACAAATACTGACAGAGTTGACAAATACTGACAGAATTGACAAATACTGACAGAGTTGACAAATACTGACAGAATTGACAAATACTGACAGAATTGACAAATACTGACGGAGTTGACAAATACTGACAGAATTGACAAATACTGACGGAGTTGACAAATACTGACGGAATTGACAAATACTGACGGAGTTGACAAATACTGACGGAATTGACAAATACTGACGGAGTTGACAAATACTGACGGAGTTGACATATACTGACAGAGTTGACAAATACTGACAGAGTTGACAAATACTGACAGAGTTGACATATACTGACAGAGTTGACAAATACTGACAGAGTTGACATATACTGACAGAGTTGACAAATACTGACAGAATTGACAAATACTGACAGAGTTTACATATACTGACAGAATTGACAAATACTGACAGAATTGACAAATACTGACAGAATTGACAAATACTGACAGAGTTGACAAATACTGACAGAATTGACAAATACTGACAGAGTTGACAAATACTGACAGAATTGACAAATACTGACAGAATTGACAAATACTGACGGAGTTGACAAATACTGACAGAATTGACAAATACTGACGGAGTTGACAAATACTGACGGAATTGACAAATACTGACGGAGTTGACAAATACTGACGGAATTGACAAATACTGACGGAGTTGACAAATACTGACGGAGTTGACATATACTGACAGAGTTGACAAATACTGACAGAGTTGACAAATACTGACAGAGTTGACATATACTGACAGAGTTGACAAATACTGACAGAGTTGACATATACTGACAGAGTTGACAAATACTGACAGAATTGACAAATACTGACAGAGTTTACATATACTGACAGAATTGACAAATACTGACGCAGTTGACAAATACTGACGGAGTTGACAAATACTGACGCAGTTGACAAATACTGACAGAATTGACAAATACTGACGGAGTTGACAAATACTGACAGAATTGACAAATACTGACAGAGTTGACAAATACTGACAGAGTTGACAAATACTGACAGAATTGACAAATACTGACAGAGTTGACAAATACTGACAGAGTTGACAAATACTGACAGAGTTTACAAATACTGACAGAGTTGACAAATACTGACAGAATTGACAAATACTGACAGAATTGACAAATACTGACGGAGTTGACAAATACTGACGGAGTTGACAAATACTGACAGAATTGACAAATACTGACGGAGTTGACAAATACTGACAGAGTTTACAAATACTGGCGGAGTTGACAAATACTGACAGAATTGACAAATACTGACGCAGTTGACAAATACTGACAGAGTTTACAAATACTGACAGAGTTGACAGATACTGACGGAGTTCACAAATATTAACAGAGTTGACAAATACTGACAGAGTTCACAAATATTAACAGAGTTGACAAATACTGACTGTGTTGACAAATACCGATGGAGTTCACAAATACCGACAAAGTTGACAAATACTGACAGTTTACAAATACTGACAGAGTTGACAAATACTGATGCAGTTGACAAATACTGACAGAATTGACAAATACTGACAGAGTTGACAAATACTGACAGAGTTTACAAATACTCACGGAGTTTGCAAATACTGACAGAGTTGACAAATACTGACAGATTTGACAAATACTGACGCAGTTGACAAATATTGACAGAGTTGACAAATACTGACGGAGTTTGCAAATACTAACGGAGTTGACAAATACTGACAGAGTTGACAAATACTGACAGAGTTGACAAATACTGACAGAGTTGACAAATACTGACAGAATTGACAAATACTGACAGAATTGACAAATTCTGACAGAGTTGACAAATACTGACAGAACTGACAAATACTGATGGAGTTGACAAATACTGACAGAACTGACAAATACTGATGGAGTTGACAAATACTGACGGAGTTGACAAATACTGACAGAACTGACAAATACTGATGGAGTTGACAAATACTGACAGAGTTGACAAATACTGACAGAGTTGACAAATACTGACAGAATTGACAAATACTGACGCAGTTGACAAATACTGACAGAATTGACAAATACTGACGGAGTTGACAAATACTGACAGAATTGACAAATACTGACAGAGTTGACAAATACTGACAGAATTGACAAATACTGACAGAATTGACAAATACTGACAGAGTTGACAAATACTGACAGAATTGACAAATACTGACAGAATTGACAAATACTGACGGAGTTGACAAATACTGACAGAATTGACAAATACTGACGGAGTTGACAAATACTGACGGAATTGACAAATACTGACGGAGTTGACAAATACTGATGGAGTTGACAAATACTGACGGAGTTGACAAATACTGACAGAATTGACAAATACTGACAGAATTGACAAATACTGACAGAATTGACAAATACTGACAGAGTTGACAAATACTGACAGAACTGACAAATACTGATGGAGTTGACAAATACTGACAGAACTGACAAATACTGATGGAGTTGACAAATACTGACGGAGTTGACAAATACTGACAGAACTGACAAATACTGATGGAGTTGACAAATACTGACAGAGTTGACAAATACTGACAGAGTTGACAAATACTGACAGAGTTGACAAATACTGACAGAATTGACAAATACTGACGGAGTTGACAAATACTGACAGAACTGACAAATACTGATGGAGTTGACAAATACTGACAGAGTTGACAAATACTGACAGAGTTGACAAATACTGACAGAGTTGACAAATACTGACAGAATTGACAAATACTGACAGAATTTACAAATACTGACGGAGTTGACAAATACTGACAGAATTGACAAATACTGACGGAGTTGACAAATACTGACGGAATTGACAAATACTGACGGAGTTGACAAATACTGACGGAATTGACAAATACTGACGGAGTTGACAAATACTGACGGAGTTGACATATACTGACAGAGTTGACAAATACTGACAGAGTTGACAAATACTGACAGAGTTGACATATACTGACAGAGTTGACAAATACTGACAGAGTTGACATATACTGACAGAGTTGACAAATACTGACAGAATTGACAAATACTGACGGAGTTTACATATACTGACAGAATTGACAAATACTGACGCAGTTGACAAATACTGACGGAGTTGACAAATACTGACGCAGTTGACAAATACTGACAGAATTGACAAATACTGACGGAGTTGACAAATACTGACAGAATTGACAAATACTGACAGAGTTGACAAATACTGACAGAATTGACAAATACTGACAGAGTTGACAAATACTGACAGAGTTGACAAATACTGACAGAATTGACAAATACTGACAGAGTTGACAAATACTGACAGAGTTGACAAATACTGACAGAGTTTACAAATACTGACAGAGTTGACAAATACTGACAGAATTGACAAATACTGACAGAATTGACAAATACTGACGGAGTTGACAAATACTGACGGAGTTGACAAATACTGACAGAATTGACAAATACTGACGGAGTTGACAAATACTGACAGAGTTTACAAATACTGGCGGAGTTGACAAATACTGACAGAATTGACAAATACTGACGCAGTTGACAAATACTGACAGAGTTGACAGATACTGACGGAGTTCACAAATATTAACAGAGTTGACAAATACTGACAGAGTTCACAAATATTAACAGAGTTGACAAATACTGACTGTGTTGACAAATACGTTGACAAATACTGACAGTTTACAAATACTGACAGAGTTGACAAATACTGATGCAGTTGACAAATACTGACAGAATTGACAAATACTGACAGAGTTGACAAATACTGACAGAGTTTACAAATACTCACGGAGTTTGCAAATACTGACAGAGTTGACAAATACTGACAGAGTTGACAAATACTGACGCAGTTGACAAATACTGACAGAGTTGACAAATACTGACGGAGTTTGCAAATACTAACGGAGTTGACAAATACTGACAGAGTTGACAAATACTGACAGAGTTGACAAATACTGACAGAGTTGACAAATACTGACAGAATTGACAAATACTGACAGAATTGACAAATACTGACAGAGTTGACAAATACTGACAGAACTGACAAATACTGATGGAGTTGACAAATACTGACAGAACTGACAAATACTGATGGAGTTGACAAATACTGACGGAGTTGACAAATACTGACAGAACTGACAAATACTGATGGAGTTGACAAATACTGACAGAGTTGACAAATACTGACAGAGTTGACAAATACTGACAGAATTGACAAATACTGACGCAGTTGACAAATACTGACAGAATTGACAAATACTGACGGAGTTGACAAATACTGACAGAATTGACAAATACTGACAGAGTTGACAAATACTGACAGAATTGACAAATACTGACAGAATTGACAAATACTGACAGAGTTGACAAATACTGACAGAATTGACAAATACTGACAGAATTGACAAATACTGACGGAGTTGACAAATACTGACAGAATTGACAAATACTGACGGAGTTGACAAATACTGACGGAATTGACAAATACTGACGGAGTTGACAAATACTGACGGAGTTGACATATACTGACAGAGTTGACAAATACTGACAGAGTTGACAAATACTGACAGAGTTGACATATACTGACAGAGTTGACAAATACTGACAGAGTTGACATTACTGACAGAGTTGACAAATACTGACAGAATTGACAAATACTGACAGAGTTTACAAATACTGACAGAGTTGACATATACTGACAGAATTGACAAATACTGACGCAGTTGACAAATACTGACAGAATTGACAAATACTGACGGAGTTGACAAATACTGACGCAGTTGACAAATACTGACAGAATTGACAAATACTGACGGAGTTGACAAATACTGACAGAATTGACAAATACTGACAGAGTTGACAAATACTGACAGAATTGACAAATACTGACAGAGTTGACAAATACTGACAGAGTTGACAAATACTGACAGAATTGACAAATACTGACAGAGTTGACAAATACTGACAGAGTTGACAAATACTAACAGAGTTTACAAATACTGACAGAGTTGACAAATACTGACAGAATTGACAAATACTGACGGAGTTGACAAATACTGACGGAGTTGACAAATACTGACGGAGTTGACAAATACTGACAGAATTGACAAATACTGACGGAGTTGACAAATACTGACAGAGTTTACAAATACTGGCGGAGTTGACAAATACTGACAGAATTGACAAATACTGACGCAGTTGACAAATACTGACAGAGTTTACAAATACTGACAGAGTTGACAGATACTGACGGAGTTCACAAATATTAACAGAGTTGACAAATACTGACAGAGTTCACAAATATTAACAGAGTTGACAAATACTGACTGTGTTGACAAATACCGATGGAGTTCACAAATACCGACAAAGTTGACAAATACTGACAGTTTACAAATACTGACAGAGTTGACAAATACTGATGCAGTTGACAAATACTGACAGAATTGACAAATACTGACAGAGTTGACAAATACTGACAGAGTTTACAAATACTCACGGAGTTTGCAAATACTGACAGAGTTGACAAATACTGACAGAGTTGACAAATACTGACGCAGTTGACAAATACTGACAGAGTTTACAAATACTGACGGAGTTTGCAAATACTAACGGAGTTGACAAATACTGACGCAGTTGACAAATACTGACAGAGTTGACAAATACTGACGCAGTTGACAAATACTGATGGAGTTCACAAATATTAACAGAGTTGACAAATACTGACGGTGTTGACAAATACTGACGCAGTTGACAGATACTGACAGAGTTTACAAATACTGACGGAGTTCACAAATACTAACAGAGTTTACAAATACTGATGGAGTTGACAAATACTGACACTGTTGACAAATACTGACGGAGTTCACAAATACTAACAAAGTTGACAAATACTGACGGTGTTGACAAATACTGACGGTGTTGACAAATACTGACGGTGTTGACAAATACTGACGGTGTTGACGTATGATGCTTTGCTGAGAGCAGAGTGTCGGTGCGTTCCAAACGGGATGTATCCCCTTCCAAAGGGCACTTCGGAGTGAAAACAATCATGGCCGCCATATTGAAGGGTTATTCCAAACTGAAGTGCTCAAAACTGGCCACTTCAAAGAGCCCTTCAGAATGAAGGATTTCAACACGTGATGGACACTTCGAGCCCCCATGATCCTTTGCACAGGGAAGTTGTTCAGCGTCACAGAATGGTTGCTGGAGGCTCGGAGTTCGATTTTTCATATAAATGTATTTTTCTATACTATACTAGTTATACAAGTTACATTTTGTACTTTATTAAAGATCAAAAAGACATTGTACTTCAATAAAAATACTGTACAGCTACCTTTATCAGTCCATTCAAATGTTTCAAATACATAGACACAATATGTACCAAAAATAAACTAATAAATAAACTCATCGTTCAGAGCGTTTTTTTTTTTGCGAACCAGTGGACAAAATGTGCGACGAAGGCGCCTCCTTGAACATCTTGAGATTACGCAGAAGTGCGTTTCAAGAAAAGAGTTGTTTTTTACCCCTACACCCTTCATCCCTTCGAAGCTTCGTTTAGCATATTACTTCAAGATAATATTAATTTGAGTTCTGTGCAATAACAAATTCACATTTGCATTGTGTTTGATGTCCAATGTCAAATCTGTGTCCTGAAGCAAAACCAGAAGACAACATCACTGTGCATAATTTAAATACATTATGCACATGATATTTATTCAAAATGAGTGTCAATATTAATTTGAAATCCAACTGAAGGGCAAACAAAATGACAGACATATTGTTTGATTTGACTTCTTTTTTAAATTATTTGAAAGGTCACCGAATGTGTTCACAATTTCGCCTTTGATATGCATTTGAATAATTACACCACCACCTTTTTGTGGACTTCACAAGAAAAATATTTAATTATTTGGAGCCTTTCTGCTTAATGAGGTTTCCGAAATTTTGACCCAAACTTTGACCCAAAGCCCCAGAGCTTCCAATTACGCAGTGTTCGCTTCTGGTTTACATTGTTGAAAATGATGTGTGATGTGACTAATGAGCTATTTGGACAGAGTTTGTCACTAAAGAAAATGTATAAATGAATAAAAAGCCTCACTGCTGAATAATATGAATGAGATAACCATTCACCGCCAACCAATCGCAGTCGATCTCAACATTTGAATATGGTAATCTGTTCTATTTTGGCAAAATGCACTTCTGTACAGTTTAAAGCCACGAGAGGCTAAAACGCTGAGCGGCAACACAGTGTAATGAAATGGAAATTGTATTCGTTTTTCATTGTGTAGAACTAGGAGCAGAATACATTTCGTGACCTCTTTAAAGGTAGAATTTTAGATCCGTTACTGACCTTTGATGTCTTATTAGTAAAGCCTCAGATTCTCGCTCTGACTCACACAATGACATCTTACAGTTGTTCAAAGCAGAGAGAAATTATAATGCCATGAATATATTTAAAAACACAGAGGCGAACTACAGAGACTACCTTTGTTTTGAGCGAAAAGAAACAATGACCTAATTCCTCATCTTTATTTTAAATTTGTGAAACACCATGACACCCAAAGCTT
This sequence comes from Opsariichthys bidens, assembly GCA_037194245.1. Lineage (NCBI taxonomy): Eukaryota > Metazoa > Chordata > Actinopteri > Cypriniformes > Xenocyprididae > Opsariichthys > Opsariichthys bidens. The sequence goes on along the minus strand of CM074280.1, from coordinate 29,696,655 downwards.
TTGTAGATTTCCTGATGGTATTGTGATCTACTTTGACAATTGTTGTGTAAACATCACTGGACTGTGGACTTGTGGGTATCTGCATGCATCTTATTACATAATAGATGATGCATCATCACACATTCACGCACAAAAATGTAATCAGACAACGTGAGACAACGGAAAACATGAAACGGCAGCATAATGTGACAAACAATATATTCACCGAGTGGGGAAATGATTGTGAAAAGGGACTGTTTCATACCTGAATCCTGCCGTCGTCTCGGGAAAGGATTGAAAAGGAATCAGTTCATATTTGTTTTAGCCTTTTCCAGCTGGGAATAAAGAGGGTTAATCGGGAGATGGAGAATAAAGGTCGAGTTCACCCTTGAGAACACCTCATCATATGCTTAACCTGCATTAAATTACTGTACTAAATACTGGCAATGACGAAATAGCTTTTAATTTCACCACCCATACTGCCTGAAAGATGGCAGCCAGTAAAGGAAGTCTTTTTAGAAGAAGAGCAAGTTTGATTGCCAACACATATTTGGCAATGAACACAATTTGTCTTTGAAATAAAGTGCACTGGGATGAATCAGGGACCGGGAACAGCTATGAAGATGGTAAATAGGGTCAGTATAGTCTTTAAATCTGATGTGAAGGAATGTGTCCAAGCCAGTCCAAGTGGGTCCTCCAAAGTAGGAGGAGTTCTTCGTGTTAGGGTTGGAAATAGCTTGAAAATAGTTTGCTTTTTAAATGCACTGCAATCTCCTCCGGTTTCTATTTAAATTCTAAACTAAGGCCTTTTATCCGTCATCCGGAAATATTTTTCTTTGAAACCTGAAAGCTGTGCATGGATATTTGACAGAAATGCATTGGTGAGGTGAAGTAAACGTGGATTTTCTGTGTACTCGGATCCAATCACATATTCTTCACATTCACATTTTGTATTTGTGTTTTGTTTTGTCTTTTTTTTTAGTTGAAATAGCTTCTTTTCTCTTCTCAGCTTAACATGCAGATCCCAACATTGGCTCAGTTAATGATGTTTGGGACGAGTCTCTCTGTTTCTACCAGATTGGTCTTCAGGGAACCGGTTTGACAATTCCAGTTGGTGATGCAGAAATTACAATAAATATTATATTAGATTATATCACTATTTTACGTTATGATGTTTTATACAATTTGCTTTACACATGCTTGGTAATAATGGCCTTCAGATGTTCATTATAGACCTTAAAGAATGACTTTCAAATGAAAATTACCCCAAGATTTACTCACCCTCAAGCCATCCTTGGTGTATATGACTTTCTTGTTTCTGATGAACACAATCAGAGATATATTAATAAATATCCTGACACATCTGAGCTTTATAATAGGGAAGTTACAAAGAAAGTGTCACGTCAGTTACACTTTTTACTTAAATTGAATAGGGAAGGCGTAGGAGTTTTACACTTTCTTGTTGAATACAGAAGGTGGTCTGGCAGAAGCTAGATATTTTACTTCATAAATTGTTAAATATGGATATTTTCCGCTTCGCTTCAGAAGGCCTTTATTAACCCCCCGGAGCTGTGTGGAGTACATTTATGATACTCGTGACCCCTGTTCACTGCCATTATAAAGCTCGGATGTGTCAGGATATTTATTAAAACATCTCTGATTGTGTCCATCAGAAAGATACACACCTAGGATGGCTTGGGGTAATTTTCATTTGAAAGTGAACTAATCCTTTAATCAGCGTAGCACCATTTTTACAGGATTAGTTCACCCAAAAATTCTGTCATTAATTCTTCACCCTCATGTCTTTCCAAACCCATAAGACTTTTGTTCATCTTCAGAACACAAATAGAAAGACAATCATATCCCCGAATCCGCTATTTTGTCCGACAAAGCAGTCAGGGGAGTTAGTAGATTAACGTTGGTGAACTTGAACTTGAAAAATTGTGTGTTCTCACGTCTTTCCGCGCTTGAAACAACATTCCTTCTGATGTTCGTTCATGTTTATTTGATGCTATAAATGAACTAGTATGAAGAGATGATCGCTTCACGAGGAGCTCCAGCGACACATTAAAGACACACTAGACGCTATACGCTATTTATTGATTAAACTTCTTTAATATGAAACTCTTTCATACGTTGTCAGTGTCCTCTTTGCTCCGCAATGTATTTTTCACTTAGCAATTGTTTTGGTTTCGCGAAGGGTCAATTGACCAATCAGCATGTAATAAGCTATAGCCTTATCTTAAGGCGTATGCTTATCATTTTCATTTCAATTGATAACATGTCTCATATTCAAATAAGGAATGCCAAAAACATCTCTTGATGCTCCAGGACTACCGCATGCATCATACTGAATTATTGAACAATGTGGCTGTTAAGAGTGAAATATTTATGCATTATCTGCGGAATAAGGGAGGGGTGGATATTGCGATTGAGTTCACCGCGGAACAGAGAGTTGTTTACGCATTGTAACATTGCTGAAATATTGCCTGACTTTGATGGTGGTTTAAAAAGGCTCTCAAAGCGAGCTGACCTTGAGTATTTGAACACCGCTTGTTGAGCACTGTAGGCATCCAGCCTGATGAAGGGGGGAAACACAAGTGGGCATTATCAGCTGAACAACTTCTCACAGAATAAGTCACACGGTCATAGATTTCGTTTAGTAACTCAGTGAAATGAATCTGTAATGTAACTACCTCCACTTTGCATGAACTCATTTGCCTCAGTTATGACTGTCATAAATGTTCAAAACTGTCAGTCCCAATTCTTGTGTGAAATAGTTTCCTAAAGTGCCACTCATTTTTCTAATATACTGACAACTATTGTGCTTTGAACTGTAACATGACCAACTTTTCACATCTCATGTTGCTGTAAAGAACACAAATTCAAAAATGTTCTACAAACGTTTTGCTAACATTCCCATTACGTTATGAAAATGTTATTCATGAATGTTCTCTGAACATTCAAAACCTCTAGAATTTTAAATGTTTTAGTTATACAAACGTTAAAGCAACATCACGGAACATTTTCTCGCGTTTCACCATGTGGTTGATATGAGCAATTGCCTGTTAAAAGTGTCGTAAACACCGTCAAACGTGCATTCGCTGAAGAAGCTGACGGAACCGGGCGAAGAAACCGCGTTTGGAAACCATGTCCACTCCAAGTAGCCCGTGTTAAGCTGTTATGAATCCTGTTCTGTTGTTCTCGATTCACCTGCCACTAGATGTCGCCCTCCCATTTCAGAGCTCTATCATGGACTCCATACACCACACTACACTTCCCATAAGCCCCTTATGTTAATTACTGCCCAGCTGTAGCCAATCTGCTCCCTATTTAAGTCTGTTCTGTTTCCCTGGTTATTTGCGAAGTCTTGTTGAAAGTGTAACATTTCTGAGCGCCACCCTTGTCTTGTTTTGCCTGTTTTCGAATCCTGCCTGTGTTTTTTATCTGCCTGCCTTTTAACCATAGCCTGGAATATTGACTACGAGTTTGCCTTTCCCCTGTTGATTCTGTTTGCTATTGAGTTGACCATTGCCTGTCTGACTACGTTTTGTAGATAAAGCTGCATTTGGATTTCAACCATCATTACATAAGCTATGTTCAACAAATAGTTTTTTTTTTTACTCGCATAGTTCGTATGTAGCATTGTTTGCAAAGGGTGTAATTTGTATAATAGAATAAAATGTTGTCCGCACACTCATGTAGCCGCAATGTCCATGATAGCCTATACATCGGACATTGTCTTATGTTTCCGAGGCTGTAAAGTAACAGAGCCTCTTTAGTTTCTTTGCTGGCTCTGCCACAGCGTTGGTTTTGAGACTTGCATATTAGATCGTTTTGTCTTATAGTTAGCTTAAAGTTAGCCCACGCGGCGTGATTTTTCGCCCCAAACCAGTTCCCGCCCTGAAGTCGATTCTAAACATTTCATTGGTCATCATTCACAGTAACGATTGCCTACACCCAACCCTGTTCCCTGAACCTACCCGTCACTGAAGACTCAGCCAATGAAATTGGTTGCAGGGCGGGGATTTCTGCTGAACCGTTTGGGGGGGGGCGAATCCCGCACCGAGGCTGTACCAGTGTGACGTATGCCGTAAAGCAGGTCGCACTCATCCGCTGGCAGGGGATGGGCGGGGCTGTGTGTACCGACCCGAACACGAAACTTGCAGAGTCTGGTTGTAGTCTCTAAGACAGTAATTCTTAAAGTGTATTCCACCATCGCCCCCTAGTGGTCCGTGAAAAGATGACCTAAACTAGGCAAGCTCTTAACCCGCACCGGATCGCGGGCAGGGGGGTTGACATCAGTGTGTTTTAATAACGAAAAAATGAATCATATCATTGCATTTGTGTTTGAATAATTCGTTTTTGACTTGAAACAGTTGCATATTAAACTTAAATTTAGTTTATCCCTCCTATTTTGTTGTTTTTGGGGGGCGTGTTAGAGTGGGATTCTGTAAGGTGGTCCTCAGAAAAAAATTGGAAGTGATCCTTGGGCAGAAAAAGTTTGAGAAACACTGCTCTAAGAGGATGCACGGGTAGCAGCAGCAGTAGAATTCTTCTGGTTAAGAGTTGTCCGACCACTGAAATAATTTTAGAGACATTATTTTAAGGTAGAAAAACTACAGTGTTCCTTTAAAGGCAGGAACACACCAAGCCGATGGTCGGCCGACTAAGTTTTCTCAGTGTGTTTCGCACCGTCGGCTGAAGTGCATCTGCATCATGTGCTTAGATCATTAAGATCTATGGGAACTATGTATTTAATTAATTACATCACAGTCATTAGGTCATAATGCAATTATTATGCATTTAGGTTGATAAAATGGCCCTATACTAGTCAAAAAATCCTTATTGATCTATATAGGATTGCTAATAGAAATCCTAGATGAATTTCGGAATCGATTCTAATGGAATCTAACAGAATCAAATAAGGATCTTCTACGAATCCACAAAGAATCAGATCAAATCCTACTGTATAAACTGAGGCTCCTATTTTTTCCATTTTGAATTATTGCAGAGCTATGGTTTTGCCCTGACACTAAATGTGAAACAAATGGGTTCAACCTCCCCTGGAGGACTGGAAATGTGCAGCCATGAGGTGTCAACTGAAGTCAATTGAATTTGGTTGTACGGAAACCAAAGACGGAATGATTCCATAAAGATGCATTGATAGAATAGTCCATGACAGTACAAAAGATCTGTCTCAGACACACACTGGTCACCCTCACTCCCGTACCTACGATGTCTTTACTGTACAGTCTCCAGGGTTTTCATGTTATGTGAAGTTAAATAGTCACAGATCAAACAGACTATCATATGTTCTTTTGATTTTCTGTGCTGATTTTGGGGAATTCATTTAAGCATGATAAAGTATGTTAAATGTAGCGGAGAGCATTGCATTCTTATTGGTATTGTCGCTGCAAATATTAAATTCACTAAAATATTGAATCAAAGAATATGCAGGCAGTTCTGTGTAGAACTTTGTGAATAATTTAACAAGTTATGTTCAGCTGTAACAAAAACAAGTAAACCGCATGCATTTTACATATTTGAATGAAAAACAAAACAAATTTAAATGAAAAGTTTTTTAAAAAAAAATAAAAACTTTAAGAAAAGTTATATATTAGTTGAATATATACCAAATGCGTAAATGTAAATACAAAAAAAAAAAGAAGCATTTTTGCAAATAATGTTTGGCACTTTGATATCAGTGCACAGAAATCTAATAGTTTTTTCCCCTGTGTTTTCTTATTCTGCTGTTAAATGTGTTTACCAAAATCATTTGAGGAAATTATTATATATACATATATTTTATACACACTCACTCTGATTTTCATAAAGTAAACGCAAGAATAACTTTTATATTATTATTATAGTAATTTTTCAAGATGAACACTTCTAGATGAACTAGACTGAAGCAATGTAGGTTTGCTTGATTATTCAGTCATCATTTTTTAGAAATAAACATGTTAAAATGTGAGTTTTTGATGAATGGTTATTTCTACATCTCTCAATCATAAAGTATTGCATTATGTTTTGCTTCCCATAGTTAAAAAACTACTGAGCTTAAAACTTAAAACTCATAAAACTAACATTTAAATATCATCTTACTAAGGTATTTTATGTAAGTAGTTTACTCTACAGGACACTGTTATAAAGAACTCATTGATTTACATTACAACATATCCGCATTTCATCTTAATTTCTGGCCATATCAGCAACTGAACCAAATTGACCCTTCGCCGGCAGTTTGATTGACAGGCGATCTGACCAATCATAACCCCGAATCTGCCATTTTGTCCGACAAAGCAGTCAGGGGAGTTAGTAGATTAACGTTGGTGAACTTGAAAGATTGTGTGTATTCACGTCTTTCCACACTTGAAACAACATTCCTTCTGATGTTCGTTCATGTTTATTTGATGCTATAAATGAACTAGTATGAAGAGATGATCTGTCACGACACATGAAAGAGACACTATACGCTACTTATTGTTTAAACTCCTTTAAAAATGACAATATATTAAATATGAAGCTGTTTCATATGTCTGTCGTCGTGTTGTCAGTGTCCTCTTTGCTCCAGGATGTATTTTCCACTGTGTTAGAACATGATGTGTGGCATGAGAGCGCATGGCTTGTTGGACACAGCGACAGTAACTAAAGGGGGCGGGGCTTTGCGAACGGTCAATTGCACATTTTTGTGAGGAGTATGAGATCCATATGCTCACTGTATCACACTCTATGAGCCTGATGCATCAAATATGTTACACAACAAAACAATATGTAATCTAAAGGTTTAATAAACTATTACGTTTCAAAAAGTTGTTATGGTATATAGTATATTTACAGCTTAATCATCATCTCAGATTGTAGTCCAGCTCTTCTTTTTTGCTTGTTTTGTTCTAGACTACGCTCCAAGCCGTCACTGAGCCACATGCCAGCAATTGTGACCCGTCTTTCTCAGGTTAAACGGTCTGCTCGGAGCTCTCGACGGGCACGACTGGCGTCTTTAAGCCTGGCTGGCGCCCACGGCACCTCGCTGCAGGTGGAGCTTGAGGGGCAGTGCCAGGGCGTGGAGGCATGATGAATAACAGATGTTTCCTGATTGGCTGTTCCATTTGTCATACACCTGCCTCGCCTCAGCCGCAGAGAGCTCCACAATATGTCACTGTCGCCGGGCGGATGCCCCCAATGCATCACCCCATCTCAGCAACGCTCAGCTCTCCAGATCCTTCTGCTTTTATAGAGTCATTTTTCTCCTTCCAGCACTAAATAAAAGTATACTGGACAGCTCATGTTTTTCTTTCTTTTTTCCTCGGTATGTTCTTAGCTCAGGGGTAAGGTCAAATGGACACGGTTGTTGTTGTGTTTTTATGTAACTCGAATCTACATTAGCAAAGCTGTATCATATGTTAAAACAGTGAGAGGGAATCTATTATGCTTTTCTAGTCAAGTCAAGTCACATGTACTTATAGTATATAACGCTTTTTACAATGCAAATTGTGGCAAAGCAGCTTTACATTAATAATTGGCAAATCATTTTTGGCTGCACAGCAGCTCCCAAAGAAAATGGTGTCATTGTCCAGCTTGTTCTATATATTTGTATTGATTCATTTCGTTGCAAAGATCAATAGTTATTAGTGTTTGTTTTTGCACTACATTTTCACATATTCTCTATTGTTGCAGCTCTTCTCTTCCCAGTCTGTCAGTAACGCTTCGTTTGGCTCCTGTCTCTTTGAAGCCCCTCCTTCTGTTGTGATTGGTTAACCGCTTCACCATGATTTGCAACTGTCCCGCCCCTTACCATAAGTGAGCAAGTTTCAACACTCTAAGTGTACAATAAGGCTCCGCCCCTTTATTTTGCATATGCCTTGGGCAGGACTTATTTAAATGAGGAATATTGTGACGTGTTCGTTCCCGGAAGAAAACTCAAGACTTCAATGGAGGCGTTTCAGGAGGTTCGGAAATGGCGATGTAGTGAATAACTCCCGCCGGAGAGACTTTGTGCTCTTCAGACCTTTTTGATGCTCAAACAGCAACATTAAAGATATCTGAAAAAAGTATAGGATCCCTTTAAGCCCCCCTAAAACGTAAGTGTCCTGCATTGAAGAAAATGTTTACAGGAACTAATGATTCTGCAATCTATCAGTAACACTCTGAATTCTTCATTTGCTTGTTTTCCCAATAAAAAAAAAAAAAAAAAAGAAGTGGATTATATCATTTTGACCTCAATGATTAGTGGTGTTATTAATGGTGCAATATTATCATTTCTTATTAGGTTTGATAATTCCTTTCGGTGTGTCCTTTCTAACCTTTTCGATAAATTCTTTCGGTGTGTTCAAGCACATATTGCGGACATGAGGGGTCAACACTGTCAGTGCTTGTTACTTTGACGTCAGGTTGGTGTGTCCAGACTTTAAGCCATGCCGCTCTCACGCCACACATCATGTTCTCATGCAGTGAGGACACTAACAACACGTCAAGACAAGACAGAGCAGGTTACTTTTGATATGAAACAAAGTCTTAAATATTGTAATTTTTTTTAAAAGAAGTTTAATCAATAAATAGCGTCTAGTGTGTCTTTAATGTGTCGCTGGAGCTCCTCGTGAAGCGATCATCTCTTCATACTAGTTCATTTATAGCATCAAATAAACATGAATGAACATCAGAACTAATGTTGTTTCAAGTGAGGAAAGATGTGAGGACACACAATTTATCAAAGTTCACCAACGTTAATCTTCTAACTCCCCTGACTGCTTTGTCAGACAAAATGACGGATTCGGGGTTATGATTGGTCAGATCGCCTGTCAATCAAACTGTTTGCGAAGGGTCAATGATCAATAAAGCAAACATAAAAAAAACAAAAGAAAGACTAAGATCAGAGGAAAATGAAATAAACCAAAGCTCTAGAAGGCTTTGGTTTTTTGAAGTTGTGATCTTTTGATCTTCTTGTATTACTTCTGCTTTTACAATCTGGATGAAGCACTGATATCTGGCTGATGAATATGCTGATTGCCTGGTGTTGAATCTTCATGCTTTCCTCGAAAAGAGTGACTTGTCTGACATTGTGTTGTAGAGCCCATTTTAATGGGAACATCTTATGTATTTGTATGGCGAGCTGCGGCTGAGGTGTTCCTATTCAAGAGGAGAAGTCCTTGTTTTGTTTCCCGCGTGGCACTGTATCAGTAAACACACTTTCGACCTCCCTGAACAACAGTGATCAAAAAGAACAAAGAATATTATTTTAAATTTTTCTCATGATTAATATCTATGATTTCTCCACTGCATTATAATCTCTCTCTTTCAGCCATGAATAATTGAAGAAAATGTGTTTTCTCTTTCCATGTCTTATTCTGTACCTCATATACAGGCATTATTCATGCTTGAATCTTTAATGCTGTGATACTTGAATGGAGTGGCGCTTTTGTCTCTATCTGATCAGCTTACATCAAACAATAGGCTGCAGGATTACGCGCTTCGCATTTCTTAGACGGCTGGGATGAATATTATTAGCACTCAATCGAAGACATTCGTAAGAATAGCAAAGTTAATGTACTTGAAGCGCTTTTACCAGGATTTATTTGAAGCATTTTCAGCTAATAGACTTTTCCTTGATTACAGTTATTTCAGGTAAATGGTCAGACATGGCGATCAGACTCACAATTTTCATCTGGCAACTGGTAAAATCCCATAAAATTTCTCTCAAGGAATGTCGGAAGACATATTAGGGACAGAATATTGTAAAATATTATAGAGACTTGGACTATTTTGACCTGACCCAGGAAAGAATCATAAACCTGCAGCTATCCATTCAATCAGAAGACAAGGAAAATATGAACCATAGTCCATATTAGGGGTGCAAATTAGCAATATAGGGGTGCAAAAAAAGCATATTTAGTTGAAATTTCCTTTTACTCACAAATGGCAAAATTTCACATATAATTACAGAAAAATTACACGAAATTTTTTCTTGTAAAATATACTCAAAAAACATTTGAAAAATCCTTTTTTACAGCATACACTCAGAAAAAAAGGTACAGTAGCTGTCACTGGGATGGCACCCTTTAAAAATACTCTAATATGGACCACTTAGGTTCTAATACATACACTTTTGGTACCGATATGTACGTTTAAGGTACTAATAGGCACTCTTTAGGTACAAATGTGTACCTTTTGAAATGGTACCACCCCAGTGACATTTTTTTTTTTTTTGAGAATGCACATAGTGTGCACCATTTACCAGTAGGGGCTAACTAGTCATCACTAACCAGCCAACTCTTAACCATAAAGGCCAAAGTATACTTCATTTTTTTTAACGTGTACACTATGGCGCGCGTGTACAGTCGGGCGTGTAGCCTTTCAAAGAATGCTCCGTTTAAAAGCAAGCAAAAAAAAAGTATGTTACAAGCAAAGTGTAATGATGAGATCCAAATGCGAGCTTTATTTGAAAACGTGGTCAAACAGGCAACGGTCAATCAACAGCAAACAGGAATATCGAAGGAAAGGCAGGAATAGTAAACAATAGGCAGGCAGGAGGTCAGGTCAGGCAGATATCAATCACAGTCCAGTATGACAAAGCAAGAATCCAACAACCAAAAACAGACAGGGTAATAACCAGAAACAACAAGACAAAGATAAATGCTCAGAAATTCTACACCCTTAGCAAACAGTTTGATTGACAGGAGATCTAACCAATCGTAACCCCGAATCTGCCATTTGGTCTGACAAAGCAGTCAGGGGAGTTAGTAGATTAACGTTGATGAACTTGAACTTGAAAAATTCGACACATGCGCTCTAGAGACTTTTATCTTTGTCTAGCGCTATTTTTCTCCAGGAGTTACGACCTATAAAAATGTCTTTGTATTCTTTTAAACTAAAATTGCGGTCTCTTCACAACCTCACACAAGCGCTTGTCAGGCAAGAATAAACCTCATAATCAACGACTTCAGGCGTGGGAAGTATGACATTTCCGAAAGCACATGAGGGCAGGATAACAATAAGGATTGTGAACATTTCTACCCCATAAAATATTTTAGAGCTTATCATTTTTATTCATAACAAAATGCCCATGAAGATTCATTGGTTGCACTTTATTTTTCAGCACGTGCACTTTCAATGTACTTACTTACCAAGAAAGTACAGAGTAACATAAGGTAACCACATGGGTTATGATCAGGTTTATGGGCTGGGTTCAGGACTATTACCCAGTTTTTGTAATTACTACAATAAATATATAGTATGTGAAACAGGACTGTAAAATAAAGTGCTGCCTTATAAATGTACTTTTCCAGGTGTACAAATCATACTTTTAAAATTAGGCCTCCTCATAAATCATTGTTGAGGGGTTGAACTGACCCTTTGCAAGCAGTTTGATTGACAGGCGATCTGACCAATCATAACCCCGAATCTGCCATTTTGTCCGACAAAGCAGTCAGGGG